>VDFB02000017.1:255616112-256107625 GCA_007258455.2 Sequoia sempervirens
AAAACAAACTAAACAATGCATCTACGCTTCTAAATAAGATATTGCATCTAAAACTTAATGAATTTAAACTAATTTAAACTAAGAAGCTTCAGAAATCTATCCTATTGCTCTCTAACTCTAAAGATTTCTCCAATTTACTTAGCTCTCGGATTTGTAAGCTAATTAAACTATTAAAATGACACTTAGAGAATGAAAAATGAACTATTCTACTCTAATATGATTTAAATATGCAATTCTATTGTAATGGCAGCCATGACTGCAAATGTTGGATGCTTGATTGCTGCTTGATGGATGCTGGATGAATGCTTGAATGTTGGATGGTTTGGATGCTTGAATGCTTTGGAAACCTGTAGAGTAAGATTGCATAAGTCGGGGATCCTTTTCTTGTAGCCCAAGAGCTGTATTTATAGCTTTCACGGCAGCACAATTGCACAGGAAACCGGGATGAGGGGCTATGATTTCCTCTGGAGAATCCAAAGGCATGGGATGAGAAGAAGGAGCTGGTCATGGAGAATGGTTTCTCCCCATGAAAACACCAGGAAAGATAAGAGGGAAGGTGGGTGGAAGGTTGTTGAGAGAGTTTCTTGCAGGTTTGTCCCTGAAGCTTTTCCCGTGAATGGCAGTGCCATTAATTTGAATTTTGAGAAATTAATTTTATTGGTGAGTGAATAGTGCATAAATTTTATGCATAAATTTAAATATTTTTAATTTATTTAAATTTAGCAAAAGGAAGAATAAATAATTTAATAAATCAAACTATAGGGTTTGTTTTATTAAATTAAAAGGAGAATGATAATTAAATAAAAGATTTTTAGCAATCTTTATTTAATTAAGAAGAAATGTGATTTTAAATAACACAAATTATTTAAATTATGTATTTAATTTTAAGATAGAAGTATTACGATAAATAATTAAATAAAACAAAGTTTTTAATTTTGTTTATTTAATTGAGAGAAATAATATGGACAGAAAATGATATACCAAGGTTTTGGAATGAAGTATTTAACAGAGAGAAAAAATAAAGACTTATAGCCGAATTAACATAAATAAATATTTCATTTATCAAGTGAGAAGAATTTAAGGATGTAATTAAATCAAATAAGTCGTATTCAATTAATTAGATTCTCTAGACCAATTTTAGGTGTCTACATTTTGCCCCTCTTTGAAGTGATGTGTTTACGCAGTGCTTCAAAGAATGATTTTGCTTCAACTGCCAGTATTGACGAAAGGTTTTAAAGCATGCCCCAGACTTGCCCCAGATGATGAATTCCGAAATGATAGTGATATATGCCCCCTTGAGAGATAAATTGATGATAGTGATATATGCCCCCTTGAATTGCATCTAAAACTTAATGGATTTTTTTATGATGATTTGATGATTTTGATAATGATTTGATGAAGAAACAATGATGAAACAATTTATCTCCCGATAAAGAAATAATGATTCCTCTAGTTGATTATGATGATGATTGATGATCCTGATAGCTTAGAAGATTATTGATCTCATGATAGGTGAGATTCAATGATTGATTGATGATTGATTAACCTCATGATAGGTGAGGATCAATGGTTGATTGATAATTGACCTCATGATAGGTGAGGATCAATGATAGATGCTCGCAAGATTTGATCAAAGTCTCATCAGAGCTGATTCAGATTTGATTAGGCAATGTGGTTTGACTTCTTTGATTGATATGATATGCCCCAGTATATGATGCAAAATTATGAATAGACTAGGAAATGAGATGAGGAAGAGATAATGGAAGGAGAAGATGAAAAGTAAGAACAAATGAATTCAAGGATAAACGTGATGTTTCCCCAGTCAAGTTGCAAGCCAAGATTGATTGATGATGATGATAAGAGTGTTGTTGATGAGGGAAGGATACATCCCGATGATGATGATGATGATTGGATAAAGGCTTGTAACAAGGTTGGGAACAAAACCAAGGATGTGATTAAATGATTTGTGCTAGAATTAATAGATTAAGAGTGGATGGAATTTGAGATGACTGAAATGAAAGAAAATGATTCAGAAAGAGATGATATCCTAAGAAATATTGAAGAGATGGTGATATGATGTAGAGAGGGAATACGTGCAGCTTTTGAGATTGAAATTTGGTAGGTTTTGAAACAATCTATAAATGCATATGCAAGACTAATATGGATGCAATTTATTTTAACCATGCAATTCTAAGTGTCATTTCAATAATCTTTTGATTTTGCTTTGTATCATCACTGAGCTTTTAAAAATGTTGAAAGAGAATACAAGCATCAATGATATGAGATAGACCAATGATGACCTGAGTATTTCTTTCATGATATTTGATATTGCAAGCAAACACAAGCATCAAGGTATGAGATAGACCAATGATGACTTGAGCATTTATTGTGTAAACATACAAGAATTAATCATTTTCTTAAGTGAATCGGAATGTCATCCATGATACTTGGTAGAGAACTTCCCGTGACAATTCACAAAATAATAATGACTAACTCACAAACAGCAAACAAAGAAAAGGTATCATTCTCCTTCCTTGCTTCTCTAGTTTAATACATCATCGAGTAGCTCCAAAGAAATGATAAGAAAATGATAAAATAAAAAGTAAAACAATTCAAATTCTACTTAATGTATCTTCAAATCATTATTCAGATTAGATCATCAGTGTTGAGATGTGTGTGCTGATGTGTGCATGATATTCCCAAACGTTTGACCAAATGATGTGACCTAAAAGACCTATCCTAGGGGTCTCGAGGACTGATCAAAGATTAGTCTTGCCTATGTTATACACGCAGAGACCACATAGTTCGACTGACACAGACTCCACTTTTGACTGATGTTGACTCTATTTTTGTGTTTTTGATTTTTTGATGTTTTTGGATTTTGGTTTTTCTGATGTTTTTGGATTTTGGATTTTCTGATGTTTTTGGATTTTGGATTTTCTGATGTTTTTGGATTTTGGTTTTTCTGATGTTTTTGGATTTTGGATTTTCTGATGTTTTTGGATTTTGGTGGATTGCCACTTGATGTTGTCATGTTTGACTGCCTTTCCATGTAAGCTGAAAGTCTACTTGTACCAGATAACACTAGGATGTTGCCCCCAAGCCAGGGTAAAACATGGTATCTCCGCTATGATATGTATAGTGATAATGATTATCTCAAATGATAGATGGAAATGATATGAAAGGAAACAATCGTAACAACACTGTACCTAGTAGATAGAGGAGTTTGGTGAAAATCACAAGTAACGCCTGTTTGCCAGGTTTTCATCACTTGTTTTTATTGTGTCCTCTTTCCTTTTCTTTTGCATTTTTATTATTTTTTCTCTCTTTTTTTTTTTGTTTATTTTTTCTTTTTCTCATACTTACTGCTTTCCGTGTTTTCGTCAAGACAACCTTACTGACCATGCACTAGGTGTCCTCAAGTATAGAATCGCTTGAGATGAATGTTGTTCATGGGTTCCTTCAACATGTTCTTCGTACGCCGGTATGCTCCTCATCCATAGACTGATATGATGACATAAGGTCCTATCCAATTAGGTTCAAATTTTCCCTTCTTTTTTCTGTCTGCTTGATTTCTAGGGTTTTCCCATAGGACCAAGTCTCCAATCTGGAAGATTCTAGGCTTAACCCTATGATTATAGTTCCTAGACATTCTTTGTTGATAGGCTGTCAAATGATTGACAGCTTGTTGTCGACGTTCATCAAGTAGCTCTAATTCTTGAAGTCTAGAGATCCTATAATCTTCATCTGAAATGAGTCCCTTCAAGGAAACCGGCGGGATGAAATTTCTACTCAATAGGTAATATTGCTCTCTCATCCATAAACAAGAGCATATATGGTAGCCCTCGCTGGTGTTCCGGGATGCTAGTCCCCGTAGAAGTTCTCAAAGAGCAAGGTTAAGCTGAACGCACAATTCACGCCCACTTCATTTTTACGCCTTTCTTGAGAATCTTTAGGATTGTTTTGTTTGAAGCTTCTGCCTGTCCATTACCTTGAGGGTAATACGGGGTTGAAAAGCAATGTTGGATGTGGAACTTTTCACACAGCTCTTGGACGTCTTGGTTTTTGAAAGGCCTGCCATTATCTGTAATGATTGACTGGGGTATCCCATATCTACAAATGAGATAATTAAGTATGAAAGATGATATTTGATTTCCAGTGATTGTGGTTAAGGGAACCGCCTCCACCCATTTTGTAACATATTCGGTTGCTGTGATAATGAACTTGTGTCCATTAGATGAAGATGGGTGAATTTTCCCTACTAGGTCTAATCCCCACTGACAGAAAGGCCATGTAGTTGCAAATGGATGTAGCTCCTGTGCTGGTGCATGTATAAGATTGCCATGGATCTGGGATTTTGAACATCTTTTGACAAACTGATAAGATTCTTGCTCCATGTGTGGCCAGTAATACCCCAAACGAAGGAGTTTCTTGGCTAAAGATAATCCACTTGAATGTGTACCACAAATTCCTTCATGGACCTCGTGTAAAGCGAAAGCGGATTCGTCATGCTCTAAACAACGTAAAAGAGTACCATCTAGGCCTCGACGGTAAAGGGTATCAGCAATAATGGTATGTTTGGTGGATTGGCATATGAAGTTGTGCTTTTGGTTGCGAGAAAGATCTGGCGGTAAGATATTATCTTTCAGATAAATATAAATGTCTCCATAAATGGAAGATTGGGCACTATCCAAAAGGCTTATAGTTTGGGATTTGGGATTTGTGTATGCAGGATTTGATACTTGTTCTACAATAAATCGATAACGATCTTGCGTTTCAGGCATTTGTAGAAGAGATGCTATTGTGGCCATGGCATCTGCTGCTTTGTTCTCTGATCTTGGTATCTGCTCAAATTTTATTTTTATGAAGTATTTTCATAGGTCATCCACCAGCCTCTTGTATAAAATCAGTGTGTCATCCTTAGTTTGGTAATCATTGTTGACTTGGTAGATGATTAACTGGGAGTCTCCATACACCTGTAGTTCTGTGATTTTCCATTCAATAGCCACTTTAATTCCAAGGATCAAAGCTTCATATTCTGCCACATTGTTAGTGCATCGGAAGGTAAGCCTGTATGATCATGGGATTGTGTGCCCAAGAGGTGTGACAAATAGAATTCCTGCTCCTGATCCATGTTGTGTGTAGGATCCATCGAAGTAGAGTTGCCATGGTTGTGTTGTAATGTTGAGGATATCTGCATTGGGAAATTCCATAGTCATAGGATGACTGTCTGATAATGGAGCTTCTGCTAATTGATCGGCGATGACTTGTCCTTTGATAGCTCGCCTTTCAACATACTGAATATCAAACTCACTGAGGAGCATGACCCACTTTGCCAACCTTCCTGTTAAAGCTGCTTTGCTCAGTAAATACTTGAGAGGATCAATTTTTGCAACAAGCTTGATAGTGTGAGTGAGCATATAATGTCACAATTTTTGTGTTGCAAATACTACTGCTAAGCATGATTTTTTAATGAAGGTGTAGTTTACTTCATGTCCATTGAGTGTCCTGCTGATATAGTATATTGCGTGTTCCTTTCCTTCTTTATCCTCTTGTGCTAGCAAGGCTCCTAAAGAAATATCCGTTGTTGCGATATATAGCAACAATGGCTTGTCTTCACTGGGTGGTACCAAGATTGGTGGTGTCATCAGATAATGCTTGATTTGATTGAAAGTACTCTCACATTGTTCATCCCATTTAAAAGGCACATTTTTATGCAAAAGATGGTTGAATGGATGACACCGATCTGCTAGTTGAGAGATGAATCTTCTGATGGACTGTAGTCGGCCTTATAGAGATCTTAATGTACTGATATTCTTAGGAGGTGGCATTTCTATGATGGCTTTGACTTTTGCTGGATCTACTTCAATTCCATTTGTAGAAACTATGTATCCTAGGAGTTTTGCTGATGTTACTCCAAAGGCACATTTCTTAGGATTCAATCTGACTTTGAATCTTTCCAACCTATCAAATATTTTGGCCAATATCTCTAGATGTCCTTCCCTGGTGTAAGACTTGGCTAAGATGTCATCCACATAGTCCTCCATGAAGGTGTGCATCATGTCATGGAAGATTGTTGTCATAGCTCGCTGGTATGTAGCTCCTGCATTCTTTAACCCAAAAGGCATGACGTTCCAGCAAAAGGTGCCCCATGGACATGTAAATGTTGTCATCTCTCTTGGTCTTCGTGAGCTATCTTGATTTGATTGTATCCCGAAAAATCCATCCATGAGTGATAGCATTTGATGGCCTACGAGATCTACAATCATGTCTATGTTTGGTAAAGGAAAATCATCCTTTGGAAATGCCTTATTTAAATCCCGGAAATCAGTACATATTCTAATGGTGTTATCTGGCTTTGAAATAGGTACAATGTTGGATATCCATTCTGCATAATCAATAGATCTGATGAATCCAGCATCTAGTAGTTTCTTCAAATCATTTTTTACTAATAATGCAACATGTGGATGCATTTTTCTCAGCTTCTGTTTTACTGGTTTAGTGCCAGCTGGTAAGGATAAGTGATGCATAATGAGATTTGTGTCCAAGCCTGGCATGTCAGAGTATGACCAAGCAAAATTGATGCATCGTTCTTCAAATAATTTGATAAAATCTGGCTTTTATGTATCTGTCATGGATGCGGCCAGGTGTAGGATTCTTGCTTTCTCTGCTGTGCCAATATTAATAGACTATGTGGGTTCTATCAATACTGATGATCTTTCATGGTAATGTTGCGGGAGGATGTCAAACCTTCCATCCTTTGGTGCCTCAATGAGGTTTTCTCCATCGGATGCGTTCTTTGTTTTTACTATTTTAGGATCAAATACTGCCATAGAATGGTTTTCACCATCAGATCCATTTTTTTCTTTCATATTTTTGCAACTGGAAGGCTTGACATCCTCCTGCCTAAAAGCATCGTTAAAAGAAGTATTGGTAGAACAAGTATTAGATTCCTCACAATAAAGGTAGTTGATAATGGCAGAATCATTGTCAAAAACAGGGAGGTCAATAGGGTGTTGGGGTTCCCATTCGATAAGCTCAGGATGTAGTAAAGGCAACGAATCATTAGATGGGTTGAGGTCAGTGATTGTGAAAGCTCGGACGGAAATGTCGTCTAGGTTGTTTGTGGTTATGTCGAGGCCTACAAAGGTATTTTCTTCCACATCATTTATCTCAATCGATGTCTGTTCATCTTCACTTGAGTCATCAAAATTTTGTGTTTCATAGACAATAGGATTAAAGCTTGAGCTTTGACCCTCCTCGTGTTTGGGGGTATACTTTTTGATAATGTCAATCTGAATATCTTCATAGGAAACATCTGATAAGGTGTCCCACTCATACTCATTTGAATCCATTTCAGAGTTATCTCTTATTTGAAGAATACGCTCCATAGTTTTATTGGTGATTTCTGCTTTTGTTTTTTCTGTGTATCCTAGTCCAGTTTTTCCATTCTGCTGAATTGTGAGGACTTGGATTGGTTCTGTCACACTTTGTTTCCCTCGATCAAGAGATCCTTGTTCTGCTACATATCCTAGTCCCGTTTTATCTTTATGTTGGAGCGTAAGAGGCTAGATTGGTTCTGTTATGCCTTGTTTCCTTAACCCGAGGGGTCCCTGTCCTGAATATCCCATCTTCTCCAGAATAGTTTTTCCTTTTCCATATTGATTTGTCTCTATGATGTTACTTGTAGAAGTAGAGGTCTCCTCATCCTTATAAAGCCAATTTAGTATGGCCTTATCTTCTGATTCTTCATCTAAGCTCCCAGCTTTTATAAATCTTCCATCTAATGCTGTTGTAGATTGTTTTGAAGTGTGGGTGTTTGTAGATGGCTGTCCATATGTTTGTAAGGAGGGTAACATTTGTGATAGATGAAATGAGTGTCCAACACCATATTCACTTATTCCTTTGTCACTTATCTGTACTTCCTTGGTGAATTGATGTGAGAGTGGAGCCAATTGTTCTTCAACATTTGAAAGGTTAGATTGTGCCACCCTTATCTCTTGTGATTTTTGTTGTTTTGGAAGCCACTTTGAAATGAAGCTCTATTGTTGCTCACTATCTGATGTGCCAACTTCTCTATTGTTAGGTATGAATGTATCCTGAGATGTCTTCAATGCATGACAAGCTTGGGTGTCATTGTAGTCTGCTGTGATTGTCACCTCCTGTCCATTGACGAGAAATTTCAAGCATTGATGATAAGTAGAAGGTACTGCTTGCATATCATGGATCCAAGGGCGTCCCAACAGTATGTTGTATGTTAGTTCTCTATCTAAAAGTTGGCAAACCACTTTTTGGACAATAGGCCCAACTTGAATGGGTAATATGATCAACCCTTTAGAGGACCTTTCTTCCTCATCATATGCTTTGATTGTGATTTTTCTTCTTGTATCAATGGCTTCATCTGAGTATCCTAGTGCACGAATCAGCTTTAAGATACAAATATTTAAACTGGCCCCTCCATCTATCAGGACACGTTTTACACGATGTTTATGGATAAGGAATTCAATGTGAAGGGCGAAATTATGCGGATGGGTGAGTGATACATCATCATGTTCAGAAAATGAAAGGAAATGAGGTGCAGATAGATGTCCCACCATAGCTTGGAATTGACACACATCCAGATTGTTAGGTACCGTAGTTGATACAAGAGCTTGTTCAAGAACCTCTTTGTGTGGGGGAAATCTTCAAAAGTTCCAAGATTGATATTTGTGCCGGTATTTTCTGCAATTGATCGATGAGATTATATTGATTGGAGGGAGGATCCACTGATGGGGATGATATTGATGCTCCTTTCAATATAACTTTGGATTGTGCCCTTTTTGTGGCATTAACCGGTTGGTACTCTTGTTTCCCTTTGAGTGTGACTACATTGATTTGGTTTTCGGATTTTTCCATATGTTGTACCAAATTGGTAGATGTAATGTCATTGTTCTGATTGATTTGGTTGTATAACTCTTCATCCTCCTTGGCAGCAGAAAAACAAAGGATTGTTGCGTCATAAACATAACCAAAATTTTTACCTTTGGTGTTTGCGGAAGAAGATTCTCCCTTCTGATAATTGGGTAGAGGATTTTTGAATGTTGTATGATCTTTGTTTGTTTGAGGGCCCTCTACAAATACTTTCTTTTGATCTATGAGGTCTTGTACTGCATGTTTTAATTGAAAATAATTTTCAGTCATGTGACCTTTATTTTGATGATAGTGACAGTAATGTAAGTCATTCCACCATGATGGTTTGACTTGAGGGTCCCAATTTCTAGCCTCTTGCACTTGAATGAGTTTTTCGTTTAAAAATTCTTTGAGGACTGATTCCAATGATTGTCCTAATGGTGTGAATTTTCGTTTATTGGAGGGTCGTTGGAATGATTGGGCTTTTGTTTCTCCACTGTTTTGATTATTTCCTTGATCACTACTTTGTTTGACATTAAAACCATTGTTTTGTTTGTTTGTAGTGGTTGGTGTCAAGGTGAATACTGGTTTAGGTGCGTGTGTATCGATCATGGTATTAGTATTCTTGTTCTTTTGCCAAAATCTTGGCTTTTCGTTGTTGTTGTTAGAGGAATGGTTATTGTTTGAACCTTCAGTGAAATGTTTGATTGTTCCTCTTTTGATTAGAGCCTCTTCGATTTTGAGCCCCTTTTCGATAACTTGTTCAAATGTGGATGGACATTGTAAGTCCAATCTGTAATTCATGTCTTCTACTAAGTTATCAATGAACATCTCTATCTTCTCCTCTTCAGGAATAGATCTAGGGTATTTAGCAAATAGCCTTCTCCATCGTTGGAGAAAGGAAAGAAATTTTTTGCCCTTTGCTTGTTTGGTGTTGTAAAGTTCTTTTAAGGTTACCCCATGTTGGATGTTGAATGAGAAGTGTGTTATGAACCTATTGATTAGTTCTTCAAAGGATTGAATTCCAGGTTCTAATTTAGAAAACCACTCCATGCAAGTGTTTCCTAGGCTTCTTGGAAATAACCGTAGTAAGTAAGAGTCCTCGTGTGCGAACTCTATGCTCATAGCTCGAAATTCTCGTACGTGGTCAAACGGATCAGTTCTCCCATTGTATTTGTTGTATGTTGGGTACTCACAATACCTTGGAAATGGTATCATGTTGATGCTTGAGTCAAATGGATAAGGGCAAATGTCTTGTAATAGATACCTCTTTGTTGGCCCTTGTTGGATATTCTGGAATTGTAATTGTAACTGTTGGATTTGTCTTGTCAAAGCATCTATTTGATTTGGATTCTCTATATTAGTTGAGTTAGGTGTGGTTGCTTCCTTGAGTTGATTGACATCAAAGTCTTTAGGAAGCTTAGCACCTTTGTCAGCTAATAGTAGAAGGTACTTTTCCATGTCTTGCTCTAGCATCTTTTCCATAAATTTATGGAAATGAGGGTCTTGTTGAACTTTCTTGATTTCCTCTGCAGTTATTTCTTTCTCATGTGAGTTAATAAGAGGATCAGTGTTGCTATATCGTCCCCAAGGGTTTTCTTCAGCCATGGCTGCTATTCTTTCATTTTCTTGTTCTCGTTGTTTTTGATATGCTGCTCGTGTGAAAATAGGCATACAAATGTTTAAAGTTTTACTCTAGACTTTGATCTTGGATTTGATTGGATAAGTGTCAAGGTTGTTGATTTAAAATCTGATTTAGTCTTATCTAGTTTCGTGATGGAAGGATGATAAAATCCTTGATAGGGAAACTTTGACAGAAAATCTCAGATTTTGGTGATAATGACACTATGCAAGATGCTGCAAGATCTAGGTGTAGGGGTAAAGCTTTCCTTTTGTGTGACTTAAGTGTTCTGGACTGTGAAAAAAAATGTTCTGGACTGATGAAAACCTTGTTATCGATATGGGTAAACTGACAAAATATACTATTAACTCTCTATTTTTCTGGTTTTATGGCGCGCTAAAACAGAGACCTGGCGTGCTGAAACAGAGCTACAAAGCGTTGAAACAGAGACCAGGCGTGCTGAAACAGAGACCAGGCGCGCTGAAACAAAGACCAGGCGCGTTAAAACAGAGACCAGGGGTGCTAAAACAGAGACCAGGCGCGCTAAAACAGAGACCAGGAGCGCTAAAACAGAGACCAGGCGTGCTAAAACAGAGACCAGGTGCGCTAAAATAGAACCTTAAGGTGTTTAAGATAGAAAAAAACTATCTTATTCTATGAAACTCACTTGGTCTAGTATCATATTGGATGGCTGGTTGTGGGATGTATTCTGGACGAATTCTCTGACTGTGATTGTGGTGTTGCCTAAGAGCTCTTCTTTGGAAATATGCTTGTGAATCTAAGGGAGCTACAACGTAGTCGTCTGTATAACCTCTAGAGAAATCGTGATACCTATGAATAAAAGTCCTATGTTGGAGTAGAACTTTCCTGCTTTGATACAAAAATCGTTGTTTTCTTAGGAGTTGTTTGTATGCAAGTGTTTTCTTTGGTTTTCGGATTCGTTTGGCAAGAGATTTCTTGACAAACTTGGTGGATACCCAATCTCGAATCATGAGAAATCCACAAGTGCTTTGATTTTAAGGATTTTCTTTTGTGATGATCTTATCTGAGTTTTAATGATAGAAAACACAGCAATCAAGAATAGAATGGTTGTCTTTTAAAAATCCTAGAATCTAAACAAATAGTGTATGTTCTCAAGAATCAATGATTCTTCTTGGTTTTCACTGGTTTGATAACAAGATAAAACACTTCAGATAGACTCACTCCTAGAGATAAAAGGTCATCGTTATATACCGAGCGGCCTGACTTGGAGTGCGTGTTCCACTGACCATGTCACTAGAAGATGTTTTTGCTTTTCAGTGTGTACTTTCAGTGGCCAGTGGATACCAGATCCCCTAAGCAAATAGTCCTTGGCAATTATATGGTGAGTGCTTGAGGGTAGATTCTTCCCCGCCCCTACACCGCTAAGTATTACAATGTTTAGAAACTGACAAACGTGCTTCTATTTCTAGGTTCTTAGATAGGGTTTCCGTTCGAAGCGGCAAATGGATAAACTCCCTCGAGAAACCTCCCAATCTTTAGAACAAAGATTTTGGGGATGGTTATCCTGCACACTTCCGTTGAAAGAGGGTTTCCACAAATTCACATAAATTTTAAAGTGGGTTGGAATGCCATGGCTTTTGGCTGTCCCCACTCAGGTCGTTCCCGTAGGGTGAGTACTTTTTCCCACTATGGCAGGCCTGTCTAAAGGTTTTAAGAAAGCTTTAAAATGCATAAAGTAATGGTGAGTCTGGTATTTTGATGCACCCAGTTAAGGGGAGAGCATAAACCTATCACCCAATCACAACAAAGATGTTGTTCTTTTTAAAACTCAAAAGACAAGTGATTTACTCTATATGGAGATATTGCTCCATAATAAGCATGATGTTCAATTTTAAACCACAAAATAAATATGACGTTTCTATCCTAGGATTGATCAATTTTTATCCATTTCTATCCTAGGATTGATAAGTTTTAACCATTTCTATCCTAGGATTGGTAAATTTTAACAAAGAAAATAGAAATAGAATCTGGTATTGGACGTCAGATCAGAGATAAAAGAAATATTTAAAGATAAAAAAGTGGTATTTGGAACAGAACTTAGAGCACCTTTGGAAGAATGGCTGAATATTTGGAGCGGTAGCAAGACACCTTTGGAACAATAACACAGCAGCATGCTGGAGCGGCAAAACGTCTTGAAAGCAGGACCGTGGCACGCAAAAACTCACGATCCCGCTAAAATTTTCACGTCGATACCTATAGGACACGATTTTCAAAAAGTTAGCAAAATATGGGGTATTGCCCCACGGTGGGCGCCAATTTGTAAGCGGTAGAAGGGGAAAAACAAACTAAACAATGCATCTATGCTTCTAAATAAGATATTGCATCTAAAACTTAATGAATTTAAACTAATTTAAACTAAGAAGCTTCAGAAATCTATCCTATTGCTCTCTAACTCTAAAGATTTCTCCAATTTACTTAGCTCTTAGATTTGTAAGCTAATTAAACTATTAAAATGACACTGAGAGAATGAGAAATGAACTATTCTACTCTAATATGATTTAAATATGCAATTCTATTGTAATGGCAGCCATGACTGCAAATGCTGGATGCTTGATTGCTGCTTGATGGATGCTGGATGAATGCTTGAATGCTGGATGGTTTGGATGCTTGAATGCTTTGGAAACCTGTAGAGTAAGATTGCATAAGTTGGGATCCTTTTCTTGTAGCCCAAAAGAGCTATTGTTGCAACTTTCAAAGCAGCACAATTACCTGGAAACCAGGATAAAGGGATTTCCTCTGGGAGAATCCAAAGGCATGGGATGAGAAGGAGCTGATCATGGAGAATGGTTTCTCCCCATGAAAACACCAGGAGCAAGATAAGAGGGAAGAGTGGGTGGAAGGTTGTTGAGAGAAATTTCTTACAAGTTTGTCCTGAAGCTTTTCGTGGAATGCGTGGTCTCGTGTTTGGAATTTTGAAAGTTAATTTTATTGGTGAGTGAATGGAGTGCATAAATTTAAATATTTTTAATTTATTTAAATTTAGCAAAAGGAGGAATAAATAATTTAATAAATCAAACTATAGGGTTTGTTTTATTAAATTAAAAGGAGAATGATAATTAAATAAAAGATTTTTAGCAATCTTTATTTAATTAAGAAGAAAGGTGATTTTAATAACACAAATTATTTAAATTGTGTATTTAATTTTAAGATAAAAGTAATAATGATAATAATTAAATAAAACAAAGTTTTATTTTGAACATTTAATTAAGAGAAACTCAATAATTAATGGTGAAATGGTTTTGAACATTTGTGGAGAAAAATGCAGAGACTAGTAGTAGACTTTGTATGATAATATTTCCTATTTATTTATTAAGTAGAAAAATTCAAGATTAATTAATCCAAATAGAGTCATTATTCAATTAATTAAATTCTCGGTTAATTTTAAGTGTCTACATTACATAATTATTATAACCATTTTACTGCAATATATATAAATTAATGTACATGACTATTGAATGAAAAAAATATAAGTCATTATGCAACAAATAAGACAAATGATATGCTACTACGTTAAAGAAAATTGATGTAAACAAATACCTAGAACAATCATTGACAACATTATGTGCTCCTTCTTTATTGACATCCATAGAGGAATGTTATTGTTGATAACAAAAATAGGCCACACCGAGTAAATAGATCTCAGCTCTCCAAATGGATTGACACCATCCGCTCCCAATGAAAGCCTGAGATTACGAGATTCTTCTTTAAAGTGTGGCCATTTTTCTTCCATGTCCCTAAATGCAGAACCATCCGCAGGCATTCGAAGAATTTCATCTCCACTTCTATTCCATGCATGGTAATCCATCAATTGTGCTAAGCTTTTCGCACCCTAAATAATCGTACATGGAATAATGGAATGGCAGAAGAACATGCAGAGGCACAGCACTGTTAGTTTGATGTTTTGATATCTCTTGATATGACATTACAGGCATTCTATTACCCTTGGGAATTCTTACATTTGTTTATGATATATAATATGATCATTGGGACATGCATCTATTGTTTGTGCTCGTTTGAAGTATCTTTCATAATGGCACATAAATCTCGGTATGGCCGAGGGGTAAAATATTTTATGGAATTGGTAACAAAATTCACCGATAATCTACAACAAAGAATAAAATGTGTTAATATAAAGAATATTAATGAACACTTATTTCATCATTTATTTTACTAATAGTAGTGAACTAACAACAATTAAAATAGATGAAAAAAGATGACATATATAATAGCCATGACATCAGGTAAGAGATTGCTATGTTTGATAAACCATTCATAACCTTCAAGTTCAACAACAACAATACAACAGAGAGAAGAGTTGTTTGGGAGCCTTCATAAAGGGGCTCGTATGCCTTCTCAAGTATAGGTTAATCATGATAGGTTAATCATGAACATCATCAAAGTCATCTCGATCATCACGATCAACTCTGCCACTAAATGTGTTATGGATCAATGTATTTGTACCATCGTCTTCTTCCATAGGATCATTAACTTCATCTTTGATATTCATAGCTCCATGTTCGTCTGCTTGCAAAACCACATTCTTTGGGCTATGATAATCCTTATCATCTTCCCTAGGGCGCTCCACCTTTATAATAATGATAGACACAAATAAACCATGATCATGATCAAGTGATTATATATATATATATATAAAATAATATAAACATTTACAAATTCAATCAATATAAACACATATAATGAACAACTTACGAATGGACGATAATCATTCCCCCCTTCAACGTGACCATGTTGCCTATAATGTTTCTTAGCTGTTGTGATTAAAATTCATCTCGTCTTTAAGCCCTTGCAATTATTGCAAGGACAATAACATTTCCCATCACCCTTTCTTTTCAATCTAGCCCACAATCTATCAAGTGTCTCTTCATTTTTTTCTGGACTAATATTATCTAACATGATTTTTCTTTACCAAGCTTGACTATTTAGATCTTCAAAAAATATCAAACTCACACTCCAATAATTTTTATTCACAGACAGGTAACAAAATCTAATAATTCTGATATTTTACACCAAAAAATTTGGCATGCAACCACCCCTGCAAAAGAGAAGATAGTCTAAAGTTAATGACCCCAAAAAACACTTTAAAATTCTAATTCCAAAACTTATTAAATTTTGATTTTACTATGATTTACAACCATTAGACTCCTAAAATCATAATATTGAACTTTATCGCAAACTTCCTACAACGATGGAGGTAACGAGCTAGTAAAAGCAAGTGACCCATTCCTAAGGAGCAACAAGTCAGAATCATCATTTCTAATGTCAATACGGATTTATCCTTTTAGTTAAAGATGCAATGTGTCACTTCTTATGACGAGCTTATCCCTAGAGCCCTCAACATGGAGAGAGCCCTAATCGCACAAGGAAGCACACACTAGTAGAATTGGCAAATAAATGACTAGGTGACTAAAATTTTTAGTCACAACAACTAAAAATGACTAAATTTTGCTCAGTTTTTGCAACTCAGATATAAATGAGTAAATAAATTACTAGTTTGGTCGTTGATTAAAAATTATTTAGTCACACAAATAAAAATGACTAAATAGTTAGTCATTTATTTAGTCACAATCCATTTGAATAAATCATTTAAGGAATCAATAATATAGCTTTCCAAAATACTCTAAAACTTTAATAAACATACCCTAAATTTTTTGTCAAAATCTTATTTTCAGGCGTAGCTCACCAGAATGGAGTTTTCATTTTAATAAACATACTCTAAAACCTTCGTCAAAACATTATTTTCAAGAATAGACCACCAAAATGGAGAAGTGTTTCATTAAATAATGATAGAGAACAATGAGAAGATGTGTGTGAAAGGAGGCATAGGATTCATTGTTGCTTATCTCATTCCTGCTCTGCTCAACAAATCTTGCATTGTTCCTGCTACTATTTTTAATCTAGGTATTTACTTGACATATATTTGCATAATCTCAAATTCGTTTAAAGGCTTTTGAAGTATCAATGTATCCTATATAGGGTTTAGAATTATTTATTTTAATTAACAAAATAAATAAATGATGTATTTCCCTGTAATTAGATAATGTGGAGATCTCTTAAATCTGCCCCAGCACACTATCCTCTTTGGCACTGTATTCATTACTCCAGCTACTAGGGTTTTGCATGTGACATCTTTAATATCTTCATGACCATGGCTTTTAAATAGATCTCAGTCTTTGTTTTAATCTTTTTCATGGTAACCCTTGAGTTCCATAATCCACCTTCAATCTCTTCTAAGAACGTTGTCTTAAGCTAGACTGCATAGTATGCATATAAAGCAAGTCCTTCATACTTGCCATTGTTCCAAACCACCACTCACTGCCTTGCTTAAAATTTTCCTCCATAAGGACAATAGCATGTTTTAAAATCATGGTTTCCAGTGATTGACCATTAAGGTCACAACTTTCATCAAGATACAATGAGATTTTTGTCTTTAAACTCAAGGAATTATGCAAGATAACATTGTGAATTTTTTGTTGTGTACGATTTGATTTTCTTGCACATTTACTACTTTGCTAACTTCCTTTAAGACTAGGTATTGGACCCTCAGCTGCAATCTCAAACAACTCACTCACTATCACTTGAAGATTCCTTTCATGAACATCCTTCTATAAAATCAAACTATGCCCTATAGACTGCCTACTTACTACAAGGGACTCATTGTTTCATGGTATTGTAGATCTTAAGATCCTTCAACCTTATTGACACTACTTCACAGTCCACAAGGTATTATTCACTATTCTCCCATCTTTGATGAGTCTCAAAACACTGCTCAAACATGCAATCCACTACCTCCATTATACATTAATGGCTAAGAAGAAACATTGAACCTATGATTACCATTGTTACTTCATTTGGACAGCATTCCTTGATTGCATTTTCCTTGTTAACACTACCAAAAGCATTTGAAAAACCCTTAAGGTCAGCAAGGGGGTAAGGAAACTCACTGTTAAAATCTCCACTTTACTATGCAAGGTTTGAGCTTTATTATCTTGTCACTGCTCAGTCTCTTTTTGACTATCACATCTCAAGTGACTGTCATTCTTCTTATCGTAGATTGCATTTACAAATGTCGCTAAGCTACATAGTGTGCTTGTTATTGGCTACAATCTTTAGATTGCAAGATTTTGTTATTAGCTACAATGTCTCAATCTTTCTGATATTGCAACCTCACTAATCCGCTAGAGTTATTGTTTATGTTTCTACGGAGGCCTAGGGTTTGCACCCTAATCATGCTCTTACCAATGCTTCTTGTTGGTATTAAAAAACAACCTTAAATCTTGGGTCATAAAATTAGTTGTCTTGAAAAAGTTGTGGTATGATCTTGGATTGTATCCTAGAGTGTGTGGGAAGCTTGTGTTTGATCATTAAGGTATGTAAACCTGATCAGGGAAATGTATCCTATATAGCATGGGTCATGCTTTAATACTTTCCATAATGGTTATTAGCAGATCCCATTATTATAGTTTGTGGTAACCCAAGATTGCATTCAAGTATGTAACAAACTTGGTTTGTAGTTTAAGCTATACACTTTTAAGTAACATTCATAAGGTTTAGAAAATATTGATCACTCTCTATAATAGCCCATTAAACATGGGTTGTGCTTGAATGCACTACATAATTGATATAACACAACCACTCTGCATATCAACCAAATTTATAGGCTCTTTATTGTAGCAAGAGGTAATCACTCTTGGATCATGCTATAATTACATCGTAACATGTTAAACTTGAGACAACCTGAATGCACCCAATGATGATTGGAACCTACATTATACAACCTGAATTAACTATATTATATGAGTGCCCCCATTTCTATCACAACATAGCCACATTAAACTTGGATCACACATGAATGCATCCCATATTTGTTATAGCACAATTATGCCACATGACCAATAGAGTTATGGATCACATAATTACAGTCACAAGAATTTGTTCCTTGGTTGTGATCTTATGGTGATTCCACACAACAAAATCTGGACATGAAATTCTCAAAACCCTAAACCTCTAAAAATGAAATCTGATGAGATGTTGCTTTAAAATATGATTTTCAAACCTGGAACTACAAATCTGACTTCACAACTAAATTCTGCAAAAAGACAATGACTACCCTCAACCTGGCGATATCTTAATTTTTTTCTGATTTTTCCCAAGAAAATCGTCCTTAGTTCTCCACAAACTGTCTCAAGTAGAGAAAAACACTGTCGCAATAAATCAGCGAACTCACTTTTCTTTATGTCAGCCACAATTTGATTTTTTTCTTATTTTTCATGTTTGTCGAAATTCGACGAAACTGATAGTTGAAATTTCGACGAAACCTAGGTTCGTCAAAATTTCAACGAACGTCGGGGATAAACTTCTAAAAAATTGAAAATTACACATCAAATTTTACAAGCACTCGACGATACATCAAATTATACATATTTTGTCAGACATTTTCGTCGGATTTTGCATTCAAATGAGTTAGTGTCAATTTTATAAAAATGTGACCCAATGCAATGAAATAGGATTTGAAATGTTTCTAAAAATGCTATTATATTCCAAAAATTCATGGACTAATTCAAAAAATTATGAATTTTATCTATATATCTTATCGATTACTAAAATTCAAATGATACAATGCTTCATTTTTTTTGCAAAAAATTAAAGAAACAACATTATTTTCAATACAAACACACTTTCTTTTGCAAATATAAAGAGATTCAATTTTTTCTTTTAAAATTGAAAATTCAAATCTAAGAAAGAAACAAATAAAAAAAAAAATCAAGAGTAGGATATGTCAAGTTCACCAAAATGTGATGTGGAAAAAGAGATCCTCGACCTAGTGAATAGATTACTTGGATCAATCTTTATTTGCATCAACATTTGAAGCCAAGCCAAAATGGTGAAAATATTGGCTAACAACCTGAAAGGAGAGCTAATTTACCTTTGGCTTGTTTCTTTTGTTTCCTTGAAAATTGATTCAATTTTTATATGAATTTATTGATTTAATTGAACTATGAAACCTAATCTAAAAGTACAATTTATTCACACAAACAAAAATGAACATCAACAATTTGAAGATAGATCTGAGAAGGGAAAATTTTGTGCACCTCTCCTACAAATTTGAAGCCAAATTGAGAGGACAAGGGCAGTGGTTCCCCTGTCTTAGAATTGTGAAAAATGATCCATAGCTTTCTGGCATGTAACATATAGGTCTACAATTTTCTTTTCCAATATGCAATTTGTCATCTTTAGATTTGAACCTACAAAATCACAACAAAGGGAGGAAAAGGGGTGGCTATATAGTATTTTTCCTTGGTCAAACCCCCATTTTGGTATTTCTACCTACACAAATAGTCTATTCATTGATAGATAAAGTGTAGGTGATCTTAACCTTAAGTGTCTCTAAGGTTATACTGAGCTAAAATGATAAAAATACTATTCATATGTTAGAAAAGGATTCCTTAATGACACAAGCAATATCGACCCAAGAGAAAGTCAAATACCCTAGGAAAAATCTGAATGCACAAATACCTTACTTAGAGAAGCAAAGAGATCAAAGTCTGAAGATGAGAACATGTTGAAAATAAGTCATTAGGTGCTTGAAGGAAGCTAAATGTATCTCTAAAATTCAAATTTCATCATGTCCTTCCATTTGTGTCAAACTCCAATCATTGTGCTAGCTTGGTTAATTTTGAAATTCACTTTATAGATCTATAAAATAGATGTATTTGGTAGATCTTTGTTGTAATTGTAATTGTCACTTTTTATTTGAAATAATAATTCATATTTTTATAGTGGAACATAGGAATAAATCAAAATGTAGGCCAACTCATTTAAATTTAATTTTTGGGATTAGTTTACCACTAAGTCCCAATTTTGAATTCACAACTCCAAAATTAGAGACCAACATAAATGAAAAATTAAATTTTATCAAGGAAAACACCTATACTAGGGCATTAGCATCCCTATCTGACCCTTTTTCACACATTCAAATTTGATTTATATATTTAGGGTCTACTTAATCAAGACTCATTCAAAAAATGAGTACTTTTCGGGGTTAATTTGGTGAAATATGATCGAGAAGGAACTTTTAGGGTAGCATTGACATGTTCTCCTGGGTTGAAAGAAAAGGTCAAGTCTAGGGAATGTATCTAAAATGCATTAATGGATTGGACACTAAAGCGAGTCCCAAATAAAGCGTGAAATTCTACTTTCACTTTTAGGGCTCGCACAATTTCTAAAGCTACAAGAACAATTACCATTTTCTTCAAACCTTTGAAAGAGATATTTTATAAATAGGTGAAATAGAAATTTTCTCAAAGGATTTTCATTTAAATTTGGACATTTCACCCTCACAAATTTTAGATAATCACTAAATTTTGACCCTCAAAGTTATTTAAAAACTAAACAGGAATTTATAAGGAGTTCTCTCCTTTGAACAAGGGTTTTATGACCATTACACAATTCCTCCCAAAAGGAAGCTTTATCCCCATTATGAATTATCCAAGTGAGATGAGGTGTGATCACATCCTTGTATTTTTTCATAAAATTCCACATTTTTTAGTTGAATCCAAATATTTAGCCTACATAAGTCTACACAATTTTTTTCTAGATTTGCATACATGTACCAAAATAACTTTTCACTATAGTAACCCTACATCAATTTTTTTAATTATAGAAAATATAAATGCAACTTTGTGCACTTTCTAATATCCAATTTCCTAGTGTGGGAAAGGTGATAGCATATGATGTTCAGAAAATATGCACTCTATCTAGATGAATGTACTATTGAAATGTAAAGATAACAACATGACCAAAGCATGCAGGTAGAAAAGATGAACCAAATAACACCTCTTCAATACAAAAGAATGTATAGAGAATGTAGAGCCACTAGCATATTACAATGAAATCTAATCGAGCCAAAATAGTTGATTACTTGTGGATCTGAATAATTCTAAAATAGACTTTAAATTTAGAGGGGTTTAGTAGTGAACTAATCAAGACCTTCAACAATAAATGCATTAATTAGCAATACACCATCTAGTTTTACAATATCTTAAATATGAAATGCATAACTCTCTAGCAGTACTACCATCCAAAGTTACAATAATATGAGCATGAAATGCACTAAGTAGAACTAAGAATGATATTGTTAAGAGAAACTAATTTCACATACTAATGATGTTATTTAAAATAATGAGCTATACATAAGATAGTCCATAAAATTATAGTTTGATGTTATACCATTCACATGGACTCAATAAATTGAAGTGCACTTCCAAGGAGGGTTAAAGGATGATGTATAATGATGATTGTAGACCTCCAAACTTAGTAAAAATTACTCAAAATTGTCATATTAGACTGTTTGGTTCAAAAAGTGTCTTACATTCACCATACTTAATACCCCAAACCATTGTATAACCACCATTCAATTTTACAATAACAATAACACTATTGTATGGCCCAATATGTAGAGACAAATTTCTATAAAATGACTCTAATTATTGCTACAACAAACAATAATGCATGAAATAAAGAAGTACAACCCTCTCAAAGCTCCAAAAATGGCTCTTAGATTAAAGCCAAAACTAGGATAGTAAATATCAGTAAACTTGCATACCAAAATCTCCTAAAACACATCAAAAATATCCATTATCAACAACAAATTTAAGAAAAAAAAATCAGCATTCAACACAATGGTGATTTTTGGATCAAATCACTTAGCCATCTAGGAGGGGTTTTGTCCCCAAAACTAGATTCACCAAAGGTATTTCATCCTTTGAAAAATAGGGAGAACTCATATTATTTCACCAAAGCAAATGAAATGAATAATAAATAAACCTTCTTCTAAAGACCCAACATCCTTTTGTAACCTTTTTATAGTTTTTTTAGGATTTCTTTTTCTTTTTCAGTACTTTTTTCAAAAAAGTGTATTTTTCATTGCTTTTTTGAAAATGTGATTTCTTCTTTTTTATTGTTTTTTTTGAAAAAGTAGTTTTCCTTAACAAAATAATATAAAGTATCCTTACGACAACTTTTCAACACCTTGAATTTAGTGACACTTTATATGCACACTTAAAACACATTTTAATATAATTAAATATAAGTTTCATTTTATTTACTTTTTTGACAACTTTAATATTTAACCATCTAATAATTTAATTATTTTATGCACAACCACCAAAGTATAAATAATATTAAAATGACATAGAAAATGAATTTTGACCACACCATCAATACTTTAAATTCATAGGATATTAATCTATATAAAAGTTGGTGCTCTCCAAAGATGATAGACTTCTCCAAGACGTGTGAATTACTCCCAAATTATCAAATTCATACATATAAAGTGTTGTTGTGCATATCTTGGCTCCAAGAACTATTTGTCACTATTAGAATGTCCTTCCCAAAAATTTGGCAGTCTCTAAGAAAGTTGGAGTTTCCAAGAATGTTGGAATGGATCAAAAAATGGGACATTACATTCACCAAGTTCTAAATTATTAGATTCTAAATTATGAATTTCAACCCCACCTGACAACTTAGATTTAAAAAAATTCTAAAAATAAAAGTATAATCCTTTTTTATCTAAGCACCTTTCCATTAAAAAAATCTTACAATCTTAAATTTATTTCTAATAGAATACCTAAAGGAAGAAGTAGCATTGAAATTAAATAAATTGGAATGGATAAAAGAACTACTTTACTCATTGTGATATTACCTATAAAAGTCATCTATTTACCCTTCCAAGAAGATATCTTATTTTTGAGTGGAAGAGAGAATGCTACTCCAAAAAGAATTTTTACCATTTTCTAAAAAAAAAAGAGAATAATAAGGGAGAAAATCCAACCTATACTCTAATTCCTTTCAAATCCTACTTGACAGTGTAGAGAAGAGTAAAGGGAGAAAATATTTGATTTATTAGAGTTAAACATTTTTCCTAACACTAAACAATAATCCAAATTACTTTCTTAATAACGTTAGCTTGTAAGAAAGTATATGCCACAAAGAGAATAGTATCATCTAAAAAAAAAATGAATGGGTTATAGTCTCTAAAAAAACCTAATATTTTTTCACCTATTTAATTATTTTATTTATTTTGAGCCTCAACCATCAAAATGAACATAAAAGGTGGCATTGGATCACCTTGCCTTAGGTATTAAGTATAATGAAAAAACCTGCAAGGCTCCCATTTAGTACAACAACTAAAAATCTTATAGTTGAGAGGCAAAAATAAATTCATTTATACTAACCTTTAGAAAACCAAATCTACAAAGAACTTTTATTAGAAAGTATGAGTTCACTTTATCATAGAGATTTTATCATATACAATTTAATAACCATAGCTTCCAATTTATGTTTTTTAATGGAATGTAATACCTCATGAAATACCAATGATTCCTCAAATGAAATAAACCCACAAAAAAAACCACCTTGCTTCTCTAAGACAACTAATAGAATTAAAATTTCCAACTTTGATGTTAAAGCATTAGAGGAAATCTTGTATATGATTTACATAAATAAAAAGCTCTAAAATCATCAAATAATGAAGGGCTAGGTCCTTTAGGAATGAGGGCTATAAATGACACATTCAATTCCTTTAAAAAAACATATACTCTCAAGCTTTTTTAATGGAAAAAATATATTTTCTTCCAAAATCTCAACATTTCTAAAAAAAGGGCAACAAAACCATCTAGGCCTAGGGCCTTATCAGTTGTAAGTGAAAAACTATATTTTTAATTTCATTAAAGAAAACATAAACATTAAGATTTTATTATCATTTATATAAACTAAAGGAGAAATATCATTCAAGACTTCTTCATATGCATTTGAGACATCAAGTGTGGCTCCATCCTCTTTAGGTTTAAAGAGAAGATTTTATAAAAAAAGAGATTAACTCATTTAAAATATCCTTTTGACTAGTCAATTGGATCCCTTGTAAATTATTAATAGGAGAAATTATTTTTTATTACCTCCTTACCATAGTTGAAGCATGAAATTTTTTTTATTTATATCCCTATCTTTTAGCCATAGCTTTCTAGTTTTTTCCTCTAATATATTTCCTCCTAAAGTAAAATTTCTTCAAAATATCTCTTTAATTTTTTCCAAATCAAAGCTCTACCTATTTATTCTATAGTTAATAACATGATCATTAAATCTAACAATTGTTTCTCAATCCTCCTATTTTCCCCAAAAATATTTTTAAAATAAATTAAATTCCATATTTTAATTTTATATTTATTATTTTCTAGATTATTGTAAAGTTGTAACATTCTACACCCTTTTATAAAAGGGGAATTATTCCACTAGTCTTGAAGGAGAGGAATAAAAGATGGATCTCTGAACCATATGGATTCAAATTTAAATGGATATTTATCGAGATCTCTATCCTCATAGACATTTAAGAAATTTGGGAAATGAATTGACCCTGAGAAGGAGAGAATTGAACTTGAAAAGTCTTGTTGATTAGTTAGCCACTATGCAAAAATAAAAAATATATCCAAACCTTTTATAATATGGTAAAAAAATTACCTTCTATTAGTCTATGTAAAATTTCCATTCTTAGGAACATAATTGAAAATTTTATTAGCATTAATAAACTCCTTTCAATCCTCTACCACCTTAAGTGGAGAAAAAATGCCACCTAATTTTTCTCCTTGGTCTAAAATTTCAATAAAATACCATCTCAAAATAACAAACTCCTATTGAAAAGGCTTGATTAAATCACTTGAACTATTTTGAAGTTGGGTTTTTTGAATTGAACCAAATGGGCCATAAGTATCAAAGGTCCAAAAAACCATATCAGTGTCTAACCTCTAGACTTTCATTAACACCCAATTATGACCAATGGCTATAATTTCTACCTTTATTGATTTTATATTCCACAAAATAGCCAAACCTCTAGAAGCATATCTCATTTCCACTAAATAAAAATCTCAACTAACCCATTTCTAGAAAATGAGAGAACCTTGATCTAATGATATTTTTTTTGTAAAGAAAAACAACATCACACTTACTATCCTGAAGTTGGAATTATATTAAGAACCTTTTATTAAGGGAATTAATGCCCCTAACATTCTATTAAAGGATTATTTTTTTCCCCAAGGAGAGTGACATGTTGTAGTTTTCTTTTCATTGATGTCAAAAAGTTTATGAAGAGTGTTGCAGTTTGGTTGTTTGGTTGCCAAAGTCTTTAAGAAATGCTTTTCATTTCTCTGTTGATGATGTTTTTCTCCTATGGTTTGGAGGATAGCATTATGTTGTGTAAAGTCATGTTTGATCCAATTTTCAAATCTTTTGGTCATTGGAAAGGTGTTTTTGAAAGTGAAAAATTGAAGTCTATGCTGATTCTGAGGTTGTTCCTAGAGGTGTAAAGATTGGCTATGCATATCTCTACACTTGTAGATATGGTTGTGTGGTTCAAAATTTAAGTTCATTGAGATGTGAAGATGTTATATCCAAAGTTTCATGTCAATAATCCTCCCACAAAGAAAGTTGGAAGTGATAGTGTATTGAGGACTATGTTGTCTGGAGACTAGTTTCATGTCTATTGGCTTGCACTAGCTTGTTGTTGCATTAAGTTGTGAAAGGGATGTATGTGAATGTTCTTCAATATCATGTGATGCTTTTTGATATTCTGCAAAGTTTTTTCTAGCTTCTCCAATACAAGTTGTGGTCTGGAATGAATGTTTTATTGGCTTATGCTTTTGTTGGGGTTGACTAAGGTATGTTGGTGGTGTGCGCCACAAGTTCAAGTGTGAGCAGAGCTTAAAGATTGATTGAAGATGTCGTATGGGTCATGATGACGCATTTGGAAGAGATGAAATTATTTTTTATTATTCTTGTGTACCGCCAAAGGATGTGAAGGCTGACATGCTACATATTTCATGTTTTCTTGTTTATGGCTAACCTAATTTGTATTTACAAAGCGTTTGGATGATTTCAATAGAAGATAAAAGGTTTCAAGACTATTTGTGATAAGGTTAAGCATGTGTTGGGATTCTCAAGGCATTGTTTCTTTCCTGATGTTGTGTGTAGTCTTTCGGGTCTTACCCTCTACACGTTTCATGTTGTTTGTTTTATCTTTGGATGACTCACAGATGAAATATTTTTATTGTAGGCCGATATGTGAAATATAATCAATGTAATATCCTATATAAATGGAAAACTAAATTGATCTAGGGAGATGAAGAATGGGAGAAATGATAATGATTATGTAAGTGACTGAAAGAGAAAGAGTTGTTGATTTTGTTCAGTTTCATTTTGATCATATCCCTGTGACAAAAGGCATTTGAAGAAGTGTGCTTAACTGTTTGTTGGAGGTAGTGAGCCAAATGAAATTACTTCTTGATTGTTGAAAGTAGTGAGCTAGTAGGAAATTGAGAAGAAATTTTAAGAAGTGACAAAATAGAATTGCAATCATTAAAAGAGATTAAGCTTAATTATCAGTTTCAGACAATGGAAGGATTTTCATTCTATAATCATTCTTGAGTTTGTTCTCATATCAAGGAGTTGTAGGTTCCTTGGGAGTGACCCTAAAACTATAATCAAGGAGTTGTAGCTTCCTTGAGTTGTAGCCCTAAAACAAAATTGTAAATATTGTTCATCTTGTGAGGTAGGATTAAGACAGTAGCTCCTAGCACCTTTTCTCATAGTGGTTTTCCCCATATGGGGTTTTCCATGTATATCCATTTCATGCGATAGAGTTTAAAGATTATATTTATTCTGAAGGGTTTGAGATTTGATAGAATGCTGATTCACCCCTCCCCCCTCTCAATATTTTTATGTGTTAAACATTTGGTATTAGAGCCAAGTGCCTTAGAATAAGTCTAACAGCTTGAGGAATATTTGAGATGGCACAAGAAGGGTCTCACAAGGAACCTAGGTTTGATGGAACAAATTTTACTTTCTAGCGATTTAGGATGGAAACCTATCTGAACTCCTTGGGGTTTGGTGTTTTGAAATCAGTCAAGGATGGCTATGTCATTCTTGCTACTCCTCCAACTGATCTGGCATAGATTAAGGCCTATGTGAATAGTGGAAAGGCTAAGAATGCTATCTTGATTGGGCTAGTCGACTCTAAACTTATAAAAGTGATGCATTTTAAGCTAGAAAAGGAGTTTTAGGATAAGCCTAGTGGAATTTATGAAGGATACATTAAAGAAAAATAATCCAAGTTACAGATCTACAGAGGAAATTTTGAGAACCTGAAAAATGTCAGAGGATGAAGATATTGCGGGATATTTTCTTTGGGTAGATGAAGTGGCCAATGCAATCAGAGGACATGGTAAAGAACTGGAAGAATTGGTGGTGGTTAAAAAGGTATTGAGATCTCTTCCTAAAGCTTATATTCCTAAAGTATCTTATATTGATGAAGCTAGAGATTTAGATAAAATTTCAATGTATCAATTATATGGTGCTCTCACTACCTATGAAATGAGAGAGTTTGACAAAGAAGATCCAAATAAGGAAGCAACTTTCAAATCCAATAAGAAGAAGTATGAAGCATCTGATCATAGCAGTGACATTGATGAAGAAGAAGAAAACTTTGTAAGGAATTTGAAGAGAGGTATCGACAAGTACAAGGGTAATCTACCTTTCAAATTTTTCAAGTGTGGAGAGATTGGTCATTTTTCTTCTAAATATCCCTTAAAAGATTCTAAAAAGAGAAACACATATTCTAGAAGAAATAGTTTTACAATGAGTCTCCACTCCAAGGAAGATTCTTGATCTTCAAAGGATGAGGAATCCAGTGGTCTGGATAATGAGGATGAAATCTTGTTCCTTAAGTACCTTTCCATCTTCATAAATTTGATCAAGGATAAAAAAAATATGAGGGAATTTGATATATTCCACTATCATAAGATAAGGCACTATTTCCCTATGCTTATCTTTTAGTAATCTATTAGCAGTAGAAAGATGCTTTGTCATCTACAAAATTAATGCCTTATCATTAGGGTACTTGGGAAATTTGTATGGTTCCCCTATAAATCCTTTCATTCTGAGATAGGTAAATTTAGGAAACTAGCTGAACCAATAACCAAACCTCTTGATCATGTCCATTATAGAGGAAGAAAGTCTCATGTTCAAATCTCCTTGTAGGGTTCTTGCTATGGAAATGATGAAGGAATAATTTACCCTCTTGTAATTATTCATTTCATTTTGGATTTTAATTTGAGGATAGAAATCATAAACTTTTTGTTGATTAGGCTCATTACCAACTGGACCCAAGCATGTCAAACCCCTATATTTGAAGATGTTGGCCAATATATAAACAATGTAGGAGGTCATATAGAACATCTTGGCCTTCTTTACTATGGAAAATTTTGGGTGAATATTATCACTAATGACTTGTTCCTAATGGAACCTTTTAGTTCCCCTAAGGATCTCCTCGACATAATAGAACATCCAATTTTCAAAATTTGAGGCTAACTTGATCCCCATTATTTTACTTAGCAAAGATACTAATTCATTTACCTCAGTGATGAAATCACTTCTATATAAGTATTTGGGAAACTTGAGAGTAGAAGACTTAGGATTTCACATCCACAAGTCATTGATTATCTTCATATACTATTATAGTTCCAAGTAAAAAAACCCTAAAGCTTGCTCTCTCATATTTAGAGACATAGTTGAGAACATTGGGATGCCACAAGCTTTTGTGATGATAGCACTAGACAAGTATTCTAATACTCTCTCATCTACTACTACTATCTTCTTGTAGTCCTTGTGATAATTCTCTTTACATTCCATGATTAAATCGGGGAATTTTACTAAAGTAGGGAAACCAATGGCTTGGGAAATTCCACTCTACACTATTTTCCTTGCATAAGGAGTTAGGTTATTCCTAAAAATTCTTTACCTGAAATCCTCAATGTCAACATGGCCAATATTGGTGTCTCTTATCATACTCTAGTCCAAGGTGATCTTAGTTTCTCGATACACACCCTTGAATTTGTACTTCATCTTTATAGTTGTAGCCATTTAAATCTAAAAAATATTAATGAACATCTTGGAAATATTTCTAATCTTATAAGAAATTATTTTAAATGCATACTTGAATATGATCAAAATAATTCAAAATAATCATGCATGAATATCATTTGATGCCCTAGAAGTGATAATGGAAATTTCTTATAAAATCAATCTTAGTACATACCACTCCATTGCACAAATTTGAAAGGGAAAATCTCATGAAAAAAACCTAAGATACACAACTTTGTGGAAAAAGAGACACTTCCTGACCTTATAGAGAATTCGCATACTCTCAGCCTTGTATAACCAATTATCATATTTGTAGAAAGCATACATTACAATCTTATGACAAAAATGATAGAGGTAACCTTTGTAGAGAAATGATCCTCACACAACCTTTATGGAAAAATGAAGCAAGAAAAACCTTGCAAGGAAACTTGAGGAACAAGGATAAGGTTCAGACACACACCAAAGATTTGTAAATGTGATAAAAGCACAAATAAATTATTTTTGCAAAAAAATGGCCCAACGTCGGATGGCCATCAAAACTCCACATGACCTAGATTTGTAGAAAAAATAATAGCTAAGACCAATGCGGGAAAACCAAAGGAATGCGGATAAGGTTGAACTACCCCAAAACTGCAAAAATCTAATAAAAATCACAAATAACTTATTTTTATAGAAAAATGCCCCAAGTTTGAATGACCATCAAAACTCTACAAGGCCTAGATTTATAAAAATCCAACAACTAGGACCAATGCAGGAAAATAAAGGAACATGAATAAGGTTGAACTACCCTAAAATCACACAATGTCAAAACTCCATGAGAAGATGAAATTAGTTGCTTTGTGGAAAATCGATGAAGACCCAACTTTTGGTGAAAGAATGGTATGTTCCATGCAACATAAAACTTCACAAATTTTAAAGATTATGTCTAAAAACCATGAAAAAAAATGAGAGGTAAAACCTCAAACAAAACCTAAAGGAAACCTAATGTGGGGATATGACCCAATGGATCTCCACAAAACTGAGGGTCTAATGGTGAAATCCCTAATGATGTCATGATATCAATACCATAACAGCATGATCACCCAATCCACAAAACTATCATGGACATGCTATCTCCCAAATGACATATCCATATCGAGGTTTCCTAGAGACCCACTTCTTACCACAACATTCTCAACACTTAGACTAAGGTAGAGGATTAAAGGAAAATCCTTGGGCATGAGGGTGCTTCACCATAACCTATGAAATTAGATTTGGATAAATGTGACATCATGACCCCTATCATTCTACAAGAGTTTGATATAACCAAACAATTTCCCAATACAACCAACATTAAATTATCATTGAATGCTCCTTGGATCATAAAATTAACTTAGTCGACCATGAAAATAAACCCAAATTGGAATGGAAACTAGAGAAAAACATGCAAATATGATGAAATTTTATGATAAATGCCTATAAATCCTTGGTAATTACAACAAAAAAGAGGATTGGTTGTTAAGATCTCCACAATAATAATAATTCCCCTAAAAAGCTTCAAACGACTCCAAAAATTGATGTCAAATTCTTATATACCCTCAGCCACCAAATGCCATAAATTCTCTACAACACACAATGTGGCAAGCACTAGTTTACGAAAACCCAATACCTTCTCATATTGCAGGAAAAATAACCCCTTTTGAACTTGTAGGGAATTGGATTCCTTACAACCTTAGTTGATTCAGGGTCAAATCCACATGATGGAACCTTTTGTGGAAGAACAAGGATTGTTCAACCCTACAGGGAAATAGGGGTTACCCAAACTTGCAGAATAATAAGGGTCATCCAACCAACCCTCAAATCTCCACAATCTTATCAAAATTTGAGCTTGGAGGGAAACCAAGACCTAAAACCAAAACAAGAAAATATGAAAATGGGAAACTAACCTAAAGCACAATAACCTAACCCAAAAAGTGAAAAAAAAACAAAAGAAAAGAAAAGGGTGGTCCTTGTTTAACAAGGCATGTGCGTAGGGCACAACATGTAGGAGCTACTAAAAGTGTTTAGTCTAGGTTAGTTGCATGCATAATGGATATGTCTAACAAACCTATCATAATTAGTGGAGAGAGGGTGAAGTGTATGATAATTCAAGAATGTATTATAAGTGGGATATTCTTAAAATATTTACAAGGTGTAGTGTAGAAAATTGTACCCTTTCTAGGAGAAAGTACAATTTCACACTTATTTGGACCTATGTTAGTGATCTTTCATTAATGCATTTTTATATCCCATTAAAAGGCCTCTAATACCCATTTATCATGCATCCCAAGGCCTATTTAACTTAATTTTATTTAATTATCGACACCACAACCCTCATCGAACAAATATTGGGGATTAAATTAATGCCCCAACATTTTAGGAGTCTTGATAATTTAGGTTAGAACCCATTCACCATAGGGTGAATGGCTCCTCATTAAGTTCCATGAACTAAAATTTTGATGTGTTTTGGGTTTTATTTCAAAGTTTCAAATTCAAATTCCATATGTCAGCTTTCAGGATCTAATAATTGGAAAATTAGGAAGGAAGCCTATAAATCTAAGTTTTACATTCATTTTTTCACTAGACAAGAAAGGAGTTTCACATGAGATCAAGAATTTGCATTCAAGAACAAGAGGCAAGAAAAAGTGAAGTCTTGGAGTATCATTCTATTTTTTTTGTAGGCCTTCAAGCTTGTTTTATTATCAAAGATCAAGCATTGTTGAATAATTGATGATAGATGTCTATGGAGAATCATGATGGATTCTAGGTTTTGGGAGATGCACAAAACATTAAACCTAACCTAATGACTTGTTTCCTAAGTGATTCCATCTTCTATGACCATTCTATTTCCAGCCTAAAGAGAGGTATATTCATATTTGTGACTTATTAAGGGGATTTGAGGTCTCCTAAAGTAGGTATTATCCATTGTTCATGTTAATTTAGGATCCTACTCTAACACACTTGAGTAGGGTTTCTTGGCATTATTTGAAATATTTACCTTAGACACTCTTAAGGTTAGGATTGCACATGTTTCATGTTTCAGATTTCTATTTATCATCAAAGTTTAATTACCAAACTTGGGGTTTGACTGAGGTAAACCCCCATCCACCAACAAACATCAAATTTGTTTTACAAATTTTTAACATATCTGGATCCAAGAGTGAGGATTTCAAGATACAGGAAGGAATTGTAGGTCTTGAGCTTCAATCTCAGGTTCAATTTTTTTTAGAAAAGCCTACTAGGATCCATTCACCATAGGATGAATGAGTCCCTGTTAGGGTTACAAAAGCGCCAACTTTTGATAGGTACATAGTATTTATTACCTTAAGATTCTCCAAAAACTTTGTTGGTTCCTTCTATTTTATGTTAAATCTCCTAAATGTACTTTGTAGATCTAAATTTGGAGTTTTTTATTTTTATTTTTAATCTTTCTTCCCAAAGTGTTGTTTGACCTAGACCCTTGTCCTAGCAAAAAAAGGGAAATTTGTAGATTCATGCCTTGATTTGATTCACCTAAGGGTTGATTTTCATTTCATTTTGTGGATCTGATTTCCTAATGAATTGAGGAAAGATGGGACCCCTTTGTCTCTCTTTGGATATACTTTTCCATTTTGGGACACCCTATACCATCCTATTTTTCTTTCCTTTCATTTTGGTGAACCCAACCTTGTACAACAATTTTTTGAAAATTGGAGTCCCTTTAACCCTAGATCTTAGTTTTGTAATAGATTGCATTAGGTTTGCATTAGTTACATTACATTTAGGGTTCTTTAATCTTCCATTAGTGAAAATTTCATTTAGGATTAAATTTGCATGTTTTCATTGCTTAAAATCACTAAAAATAAAAAAAATTGCATTAGATCTAATTTTTTTTTGTATAATACTAACATTGAAATCATCATTCAATCATTTAGATTCATATTGCACATTAAGTTTAGTTGCATTTTTCATCATTCAACAATAGTCAAACTTTCATTTAGAGGCCTAAAATCTAGAAAATCTATTACAAAACTATTTGTTACATATCAGAAACAACAAACACATTAGATCAACTAAGAAGTACAAAGTCAAATTTAAAAAACCCTGATCTGGGACCCATTCATCCTAAGGAGAATGAGTCCCTATATAGATATTTTCAACAAAAAATTTGAGTGTTTTTTTGTCTTTGACCTGCATTTATGTTACTATTTTTTGATATGAGAATTCAATTTCTTAAATAGTTTGTTTTTGCATTCAATTTATTGCTTATTTAGTTAGATTTTGCAACATTGGGAAAAAAAATTCTTGCATATTTTAGTTAAAAGTAGTATTATATTTTTGCATTTTTCTTTCATTTCTAGCATTATTGCATCATTAAATATATTAGTTTACTTTTTTGTAATCATTAGAAAATAAAAACAAAAAAACAAAAAACATCAAAAGAAACAAACAAGACCCTTGGAGAAAGCATAGTTATTTTATTATGTCAAATCACTTTTTCCAAGTTAGCCTATCCCTCAAGCCCTTTAGTAGTGATGACTTTGATATGTTAGATGAATCCCTTGAGGAATCCATCTCGCAAGGTTCATCCACTAAAGCTTGTCATGACAATCCAAAACTTAGAGACATTAACACAATCACACCTCAACTTATCATTTACTCTCCCTCACAAAAACCTTAGGTTCCAAATGAACTCATGCTCATCCTAGAACCACCTAAAACCAAGCCTTCACTTGACAATAGAAATGTTTCACAACAAATGGGTTACAATATCATTGCTCACACATACAATAGAAGGAACAATAGGAAACAACAATCTAATCTTGTTTCATTACCTTTTCCTCAACCTATATTGCCTAGTGCACCACGTTTACCTTCAAATAGTGGAAAGGAGTACGATCTTGTGGAACAACTTAAGAATAAACCCGCTAAGATATCCCTATGGGATCTTATTCAAGCTTCAAAAAATTACCATAGTATGCTTCAAACAAGCTTGAAACAAGTTATAGTTCCTCCTAATACAAATTCAAATGATGTGACAACACTAGTTCAAGGAATGAATGCAATTAATTTAGATATTAGTTTTCACCAAAAAGATTTACCCTCCTTGGAAGTTCAAAAATGACATGAAGCATTCATGATAATATCCCTTATTAATCAAATTGTGATAAAGAGAACCCTTGTTGACAATGGTTTGACCCTTAATGCATGTAGTGTGAGCCTTTTGGAGAAGATTCATATGGATAAGAGTGACATTGTCCCTGATTCTTTGTATTTTTGTGGGTTCAATAACGTAGGAAAACAACTGCTTGGAGTCATCACATTACCTATTAAAGTCGGGAAGGTAACATTACAAACCCTGATCCATGATATGCCTCATGATCTTTCTTACAATATCCTCTTGGGGAGACCATGGATTCATGAAATGAATGTCATGCCTTCAACCCTTCACCATGTCATGAGTATGCCTCTAACAAAAAAATTTACAAAGTCAAGGCCAAGCCTAAACCTGGAAGTTTTTTGCACATTGAGAAATATAAACAAAGTCCTTTGAAAATATTGATACCAACTGTAAAAGTGTAAATCACAGAGGAAGAAGAACAAGGGAAGAACATTGATGAAGTCACTAAATTATTCGAAGATGATTGGGGATCCTTAGATTTCACACCAACATTCATGGGAGAATAAAAAATTATAATGAAGGAAACTAAAAATAAAAAAGAGGCAATGGTAATTTCAACATATAATTCAAAAGAAAACTTACAAGCATCTACTTCATCCACTCTCGAAGAAGACACAAGTTATACAATGAACCTTGATGAGATAGACTACCAACAACCACCAAATCTGAAAGAGATGGATAAACTTTATGGAAGAGGTTATGAGCTTGTGAAATAACTTGGTTACAGTGGAAAAGGATGTGGAAGAAAAGAACAAGGAATCTGTGTTCCTATAGAACCTAACACACAAGAAAAAAAAAAGTGTCCTTGGATATTGTCCTTCTAAGATAACGAAAGCAACACAAAGAACCCCACTCAACATCAACACCATCATTTGTAACTCCCCTAAGGCAACACTCACTCTAAAGCATCTTGAGTTGATTGATACAACATGCAAAGAATCATTGGAATACTTTGATGATGATGAAGCCTTGAAGGAAATTTTAGGAGTTTATGACAATTCATTTACTCCCCCTAAGAAAAAATGGGTTACTTGTGCTATGGTCACTACTAAACAAAAGGATGAAGAAAAGGAAGTTAATGAGGTTGACTATGATAAAGATGAACACAATTCAAAAATTTTGAGACAACATGCACTTCCTTTGGGAGATACAATCAATATACCAATGGATACAACTAATGAAGAAAGAGTGATTCAAATATGAAAGTACCTTGATGAAGATGAACAAGAAGATCACACAACATTACTACACGAATTTCATGAATTTTTTTCTTGGACTTATTCAAACATGTTGAGTATCAATGCTAAGATGGTGATGCACAGCATAGTTCTTGAAGAAGATGCTAAACCTGTAAGACAAAAGATACAAAAGATGAATCCTAAGATAGCTTTATTGGTTAAGGTTGAGATTAAGAAACTTCTTGAAGTCAATTTTATACAACCTATCGATTATTATCCTTGGATCTCAAACATTGTTGCTGTCACAAAACCTAATAATTGTATTATGATGTGTATGAACTTTCATGATTTGAATAAAGCATCCCTTAAAGATGATTTTCCCCTTCCTAATATTGACATGATAGTAGATTCAACTGTGAGACATGCTTTGTTTTCATTCATGGACAATTTTTTTGAATATAATCAAATATTTATCAATCCTCAAGATCAATACAAGACAACATTCACTACAGTTTGGGGAACATTTTCTTGGGTGGTTATGCCTTTTGGATTAAAGAATGTAGAAAAAACATATCAAAGAGCTATGACATTGATATTTCATGATTACATACACAAGCTCTTGGAATATTATGTTGATGATATCCTGGCTAAATATTTAACTTGACAAGACAATGTGAATATTCTTCAAAAAATATTTGAAAGAATTCAAAAATATAACATGAGATTGAATCTAAAAAAGTGTGTCTTTGGTGTGGATAGTGGAAAATTTTTAGGTTATATAGTGTCTCATAGAAGCATTGAGGTGGACATGAAGAAAATTGATGCTATCATTAGCATGCCACCTCCTAAAGATATTTCTCAACTACATACTTTACAAGGACGAATTCAAGTTATTTGTCATTTTGTAGCATCCCTAGCAAACCGAACATTACCCTTTATGAAAATCCTTAAGAAAGAGGTTAAGTTTAAGTGGAATGAGGATTGTAAATAGGCATTTGAGAGTTTGAAAGATTATCTTGCTACTCCACTTGTTTTACAACCTGCTATGCAAGACAAACCATTTATTCTTTATATAGCAGCATCATCCCATGCTCTCGCAACATTGTTGGCCCAACAAGATGACAATGGTAGATAACATCCCATTTATTACATTAGTCAAACCCTAATTGATTACGAGACATGATATACAACTATAGAAAAATAATGTTTGGCTCTTGTATTTGCTACTAGTAAATTGAGACATTACTTATTAAATGCATAAATTCATGTGATGATGAAATTCGATCCTTTAAAACACCTTTTTGCTAAAATAAATATATCAAGACATTTAGCTAAGTGGGTTATGTTATTAACTAAGTTTGATCATAAATTTTTCTTTCAAAAGGAAATCAAAGGACAATCCTTGACCAACCAATTAGCCAACACTCCCTCTCCCTTAATGTTACCTAATACGGACTCATTCCTTAATGAGAATGTGTTGACTATTCAAAAAGAAAAAGAAACATGGGAATTATACTTTGACAGTTCTAAGTGTCGAACTAGATCTGGAGTAGGGGTTATACTAATTCCTCCTTCAGGTAAGCATATTCCCTTATCTTTCCATTTAAAATTCCTATGTACAAATAACATTATAGAGTACGACGCTTTAATAGTTGGTATATGTGCAACGTTAGCACTAAGTGTCCAACACATTTCTATATTTGGTGATTCCCTATTAGTCATTAAACAAATAAGTGGTTCATATCAAGCAAACATGATAATCTAATTTGATATAAAGACCTCACGATGACATTATTAAATAAATTTAAATCATATACAATTGACAATATACTACATAAGGATAATCGACATGCAAACACAATGGAAATCACCACCTCCCTTGTGTCTCCTAAAGATCCTTTTACCGATTTTACATTTATAGTTCAAATGATTCCTAAACCATCGATAGATGACAAAAGAAAAGAAGTGTTATTAACCAATACCGAAAACTCTAGAAAATGGTACATGACGATATTCAACTATTTAAAAGAAGGTACTTTTCTTGAGCCTACAACTAAGAACAATTGAGATCATCTTCAAAAACTTGTATCTAAGTATGTAATCCTTACGGACATGTTATATAGAAGATCATTTAATGGTATTTTACTTAGATGTCTTAAACAATCTAAAATACCTATAGCACTTGATGAAGCTCATATATGTGCTTGTGGAGGATATTTTGGAGGAAGATTGTTAGTTAAAAAATTAGTACATATAGGATACTATTGGAGACACATGGAACAAGATTGTTTTTCCTACATTAAGAAATGTCATAAATGTCAAGAGCACAACAATTTGATTCATGCTCCTTCTTCTAAGCTTCATGCCCAAGTTCCTATTTGGTCATTCTTAGTTTGGGGTTTGGATCTTATTGGAAAAATATCACCACCTTCTTTCGCTAAACATATGTTTATCATTTCCACAACCAATTATTTTACAAAATGGGTAGAAGCTATCCTTCTTCATTCCACCACAACTGATGCAATATGTCATTTCATATTGGAACACATTATTTCCTACTTTGGTCTTCCTTCCACATTTATTTTAGATAATGGAACTCCATTTAAAAACAATGACGTGAAGAAACTATTGGAAACCTTTCATATTCAACATTGATTTTTGACGCCATATTACCAACAATCAAATGGTCAAGTGGAATCAACTAACAAGACTCTTGAGAAAATCCTATAAAAAATAGTAAGTAAACATAACAAAGATTGACATACTCAACTAACTTATACGTTGTGGGCCTACCGTACAAGTATTAGAACATCTATAGGAAACACTCCCTATAACCTTGTTTATGGTGTTGAAGCAATAATTCCCTTAGAGTTAGAGATTCCTTCACTGTAAATTTCTCTTAGAGGGATTATTGATGATACTACTTATAAGGAACAATGATTGCACCAGCTTGAAATGCTTGATGAATGAAGTATTAATGCTCTTGAGCATCTCCAAGATTATTCTAGATGAATGCAATGTACTTATAATGATCATTTCATCCCTTGTGAATTTAACAAAGGCAACTTGGTGTTGTATAAAAATTAGTGTAATGTAAATTCTCTTCTGAATGAAAAAGGAAAATTTAGCCCTAATTGGTTGGGACCTTATATAATCAAAGAAAATTATGGATCTGGTGCCTACACATTAATGGAAATGGATGGTACACCTCTATAAGAACCTATTAATTTCACACATTTGCACCACTATTAGGAATAACATCCTCTCTTTTGAATAATGTGTTAAAGCGGTGTTGTTAGATTAGGTAGATGGTGTTCTATTTTATCTCACATTGCTTTATTCTTTGACACACGATATAGGTGTGTCTTAGAGTCTAAGGTGATTTTTCAAAGGGTTTGAATTATTACTTTAGTTTCCATGTTATTCAAAAGAAAATATTGTGTTATGTTAATTTAGATCCTTATATGCATTTAATGTTATTAGATCATAGGTGCATTTAATTTAACATAGTATACTTCATCACAGTGTAGTATCTAATATAAACTAAAAAATGTTTTAATTAGATCACATAAACATTAAATCATAGAGATATTTATTAAAAATTCTTACAAAGGATATTTAATAAATCACATTGAGATTTAATTCAAAATAAGACCATAAAAACATAAAAATCAATGCTCATATATCATATATATCATCAAAGGTTCAAGTACATGTATCAATGAATATAATGCTAATAGGGCCTATGATGACTAGACCCCTTGACACCTGGTGGTGGCATTCATCATGAGATTGTGGAATGTGATAGTGTCTTGCTCAAGGACCTCATGGCTACCTATAGGCCCCACACCTCTCCTCTCATGTCTACCTCTCATATGAGTGCCTTGGTGTGCTCCTACTCTATGTGATCCCTCTCTGCCTATAGCCTATCCATATCTCTCTCCAGTCTTGAGATTTTTTCTTGAAGGGAAGACTCTATCCCACTATCTGATGGACCTCGAGAGGCTTGGAGCTCATCCAACATTTTTTGTAGTGTGAAAATCTATCTTGTAGCTAGGTCAATGCATCTAGCCGCACTCTCATACGATTTCCTCAATCTAGAAAAAGGCTCAAAGAGATTTGTGTGTTTCCTTGTGGAAGGTGGGGGAACATACTCTGAGGTTGGATCATCACCCATGTGCAATGTAGGCATCATCTCTACAGTAACATGTTGATAGAGCTCCCGCCACTCTCGTGTGGACCCTACAAGATGGAAAACATAAAAGCAATCAATACACGTCATAATATATATATATATATAAATCATATACATAAAGTTAAAGAGTGTAATGAAAACATAAATATCAAATTATTACTTGGATCTCCAGTTCACCAGTTAGGGTATAACCATACAACAACAATCCCCCTCTTTTTAGGAAGTGTGGATGGCCCGTTACTACTAGCCTCTCCATGCTCGTGAGTGTGGATCTTTGATGTGTCCATTGAATGTGCTCTAGTGACCCTGGTAGGAGGTGTATCTCTCCTCTTGAGGGAAACTGGATCCTCCTTTGTCTCATTGATATCATCACTCATCGACTGGGGATCCTCCTCCTCCTCATCCTCATTCAAACCTAGAAATATGTTAGGAACAGTGTCATCATCCTCTATATCTCCATCAACCTACTCATCATCTCTATCCTCTCTACAACTAGGAAGAGGTTCAATGTGGCCTTCAGGGTAGTGCATGGGAAATACATGGGTTGGTCATGCTCCAACCCACCACTGGTCATAGGCTCATGTGGTGCCTACATCTTCAGCATCAAAGACTAGGGGCATGTCATGCCCCTTATCCTTTGAACCACTAATGTAAACATCCTCAATCATAAGATTACAAGTGTCCCTAGGTATAGGAGCACTCTGTGCTAATTGTAGGTATCTAGGTCAATGTCGCAGTGGTACCTAAATATGTTTGAATTGGTGCATGACATGATCATAGTAGAATGGTCTTACTATGTAATCATGTCTCCCTACAACAAATCAGTCCTACTGCTACCTAAATAGCTCATGTCTATCATTTGTCCATTGTGGTATCTTGAGATACAGTCTCCATGAGATATCACCCTCATCTAACCAATCAAACCTAATCTACCAGTGAAGAAAATCTCAATCTTTCCATGCTTTCCATAGTGTATAGCTATAGGCCCATGTGTAACCCATGACTACTATGGTAGGAAATTCAGTGGGTCTAGTACATTTTAATGTGCTCAAAGCACCATACCTATAAGAACATAGAATGTACTATACTATCTAGCTCCTGGTATACAAACCATCCCAGATCATAGTATACATAAGCCAACATATTGTGACCCCAGGCATGAACGATCCTATGCTCCTCCATGTCTCAAATGATGTGAACTATTCCACCATCTAAGTGGGAACCTCGTTCATTTGGTACTAGTGAAAGAGTTGTAGTGATGATCATGATCTTCCAAAGTAATGATGTTTGTGCATGTCATAGCCATCTAAGCTCAATGCGATGACTGACGGATGACCATTAGATGGGCCACTATAAACAATATAGAATGTCACCCCACATCTAAATATATGACCACTTGTCTGTCGAGTGCATAACCTCACCCTAGATAGGTAACTATAGGATGTGGTGGATATCCTTGAGGGTAACTATCATCTCACCCATAGGAAGGTGAAAGGTACATGTATCTGTATCCCACCTCTCTACTAGGGCCATCAACATAGCATCATGACACCTCATAGGTGGCATGACATACCTAGAATAATCTTGTGTCTTGTAAAATGTTAACCTACTCCTCTGAAATCTATGTGATGGACTCTTGAAGGAAACAAAACTATCTCCCTCTAAGATGCTTCGGAGCTTGAGGAGGAACCTAAAATAATAAAATACATCAAATAAATCCTAAATTCATCAATTAAATAAAACTAAAGTTTCTCTAGGATGCTTTACGGTCAATTTGGACACATGCCATTTTTGGACGAGGGGTCTTGGACACTTTAGAAAATTTTGAACACTTTGCACCAAGGTGGGACATTTTGCGCCAGTAATGGATGATTTGTGACGATCTTTTCCAAGGTCCTAAAAATACTAAAAATACATGAAAAAGTACTCTAAATGCATGAAAATGAAGTAGAGCAAAACAAAATCCACTCACCATGTGTCAAAGTGTGCCTTGTGCTACCTCGTCGCAAATGACATCCAATTTGGGAGGCTTGTAAGCTCATCTTCTTGGCCTCTTAGATCACTTTGTACAAAGGTAATTTGCAAGAAGGTAAATGTCAAATGATAGTAAAAAGTGTCATTTTCATTTGTATATACTAAACCCTAGTAAATAAAGCTTATTTCATTTTAAGGGATTTTTATTCAAATTAGCATATTGGGGGCTAGAGGACTCTGTTTTTTATGTCGTATGTTGCATTGGATTCGTAATTCCACTCTTGGTCTCATCAAGTGTCTATCACTATGCAGTATGGTACTTGGAAATACCCTATGATATGACTTTTTTAATTTGATGTGGTTTCATATTCACCCTAATTCCATCTCCATAAAGCAAGTGGAATTAGGGGGGAATACATCTACCCTTAATTTTGATTCTTTGTAGAAGTTTGATAAGAGTATTTTTGAATGACTAACGAGCTTTTGTTATAGGATTCTATTCCTAATATTGTGGTTTTGTAGATAAGTATAGTGGGGGCTTCATTCTCCCTAGTGAATCCATATGAGTATCCTTTTTATAAATTTTATTGATTTGATTTCCTTTAGCTTTTGTATGTACATAGTTTCATATGGCTGCTAAGGTGGGGGCTAAATGTAGTGTAAAAAATTATACCCCTTTCTAGGAGAAAGTGTAATTTCACACCTATTTGGACCTATGTTAGTGACCTTTCATTAATGCATTTTTAAATCTCATTAATAGGACCCTAATACTCATTTCTCATGCATCCCAAGGACTATTTAACTTAATTTTATTTAATTCCTGACACCACAACCGTATTGAACAAATGTTGGGGATTAAATTAATGCCCCAACATTCTAGGAGTCCTGATGATTTAGGTCAGGGCCAATTTTCCATAGGGTGAATGGGTCCTCATTAAGTTCCCTAAACTCAACTTTTGACATGTTTTGGGTGGCATTTCAAAGTTTCAAATTCAAATTTCATATGTTGGCTTTTGGGACCTAATAATTGGAAAATTAGGAAGGAAGCCTATAAATCTAAGTTTTACATTCATTTTTTCACTAGACAAGAAAGGAGTTTCACATGAGATCAATAATTTTCATTCAAGAGCAAGGATCAAGAAAAATTTAAGTCTTGGAGTAGCATTCTATTGTTTTTGCAGGTCTTCAAGCCCGTTTTGTTATCAAAGATCAAGCATTGTTGAAGAATTGATGATAGATGTCTGGAAATCATGATGGATTCTAGGTTTTGGGATATGCACAAGACATTAAACCTAACCTAATGACCTGTTTCTTAAGTGAATTCATCTTCTATGATCATTCTATTTTCAACCTAAAGAGAGGTTTATTCATATTTGTGACTTATTAAGGGGATTTGAGGTCTCCTAAAGTAGGTCATATCCATTGTTCATGTTCATTTAGGATCCTATTCTAACACACTTGAGTAGGGTTTCTTGGCATTATTTGAAATCTTAATCTTAGACACAAAATTTAGTACCTCCCCTTCTATACTAAACCCCTTATCATAAATTTAACTTCGCTTTAAAGACCTTCACTCCTTCCTCCCTACTCTTTCTAAGCCCCATAGCCCCATCCCAAATCCAAGCAAAATTCACTCCAAAAATAAATCACTATCACAAGCCCATTTCATCTGAGCGGTGATTTATCATGGGGTGCGTTTGTTTCAGTGGCAATTGTCCCTGGCGAACGGCGGTTTGTGAGATGTGTTTGATTTGTTGAGGTGGGTGGTGGTAGGTCTCCATCACGCACCAAAACCTCACCACCCCAAATACCAAAGCCGCCGCTTATCCATCTCGCTCTTCACCGTAAAACCTCCCTCCCTGCTCACAGCCATTTATTAAACTTCGCTCCCTACATCTCATGCCGCCATTATCTGCCTGCTCACTCTCTTCCCCTCGCTGGAGTCTACTCATAATAATTTGCTTCATCAATAACCTAGATATGAACAACATTTGTAGCCCCCTAAGATGGCTCATAAAATATTTGATAAATAATTACAACACTAGATCCATGTGTTGTAAGGTGTGATCCCTTGGTCTCCTTGTGTTGTGAAACACAATGCTTAAGTTTATGACATGGCTTAACCGCCTCCTATGGATTCATTAACTCTGGTAGTTGTATCAAGAATTAATAGGTTAATCTTTTGGCGCAACAACAACCATCTTTGCAATAATTGGTATCAGAGCCTAGGTCATTGATTTGAAGTCCTTGCTTGCACTGGGGGGATTGTTGCAAGGTGTGTTTACTTGGTCTCCTTGTGTTGTACAATACATCGCTCAGGTTTGTGAGATGGGTTAACCACCTCCCATGGATTCATTAACTCTAGTATTTGTATTGAGCATTGATAGGTCGATCTTTTGGTGCAACAACAATCATATTTGCAACACCATGCATATTGGTACATTTTAATTAATAAATAATTTACTAGAACTATATGAATAATTTTAATTTAATTTCAAAAGTTGGATCATTTGCAATCAATAAAGACTAGTGCCTAATCTTATAACATTTGAACTAGACCAAAACTAACAACAATAATGAAAAAGTTATTCATAATTTTAAATAATCCTAATTCACCTGGCTCTATCTTGTAAAGCATATACCCTCAAATTTCTTCTTTCCCTCAATAATACATCACATTATTCATTATAAATTCCTAGTTCAAACACCCCACATATCAAACTAGGAATATTTTCTACCAGGGCACATTCCCAATATAAATATTTGTTGCATTCTTGGAATACAAAATAACTATTCTTTGACTCAAGTGTAGTATATGTGTACTTAGAAACTCGTCATATGTCCTGAGCATTCAATAAAAAATAGAGATATAATATAACACAAGGACATGGATATGGCTTATATTGATTTACTAAATAAAACACATTTCAATGACTAAAATTAATTTTAAAATAAGACTATGTTCATGATTTTTTATATTTTAAAATAGATTAAAATACCAAATTATAAAATTTCTTATAGAGAAGAACACTAGATTCGCCTAGATATTCCATAACTTATATAAGAATAAGCAAAGACCAACCCCAACAAAATTTTAAAAATTACATCATATATCAAAAGAAAATTCTTAGATTTGGTGTCATGTTAACACTTGGCTTGATATGGACCTTTTACCATAACTATGGATAATCATATGATAATATGCTAACATAATCTTTGAGCTTCATCTTTTAACTTATATTTACAAGAGAACCTCTACTTGTTAATTATGTTATGTTCTAATTAAATAATTCCTCGTTTGTCACTCAAAATATCCTTATGACACTTTTATTAGTTTGGATCCATGCCTTTATGGGTTCAAATGATTTGGGTATGAATAGGGTAGTTGTATGCATTTATTTCCATCGTCTCTAATTATTAATTAAGAGAGTCGGTGAACAAATACTAGGGGTCCATAAAACTTCATGAGATAAGAGTGTGTTGTGAGAAAAAAATGTGTCAAAGTTTTAATGATGAGAGTATGATAATTTGATTTCCAAGATACCCAAATTCCAAGGGGGGCGAGGGAAACAAGAGTTGGAGTACAAGGATTTTAGGGAAGTGAGAGAATTGTAGCATTGGAAATTGTCACCCTTGACAATTTCACACTAGGTTTAGCTCCCCCTATGTGCCTAGACCTAATTGTGCTTATAATTTTCCTATGTTATCATTTTTGGTAAGTCAAACTTAAATTAAAAATTATTATTTATTATTTATTTAACGATGTAAAAAAAGACCCCAAAATAATAGGTTTGGACTAGGGTGCCCAACGTCCCTGTCCAACCTATTTTGGCTTAATTTAAAATTGAAAATCCAAAGTCATTTTTCAGATGTTGGTAATTAATTAGTGGTAAATTAAAGAATTGTATATAAATACAAGTATTTTTCATCATTTGAAATCCTAAGGTAATCCTAGAAAATTATTAAGAAAATTTAGGTTCCTAAAGAGCGGTCAAGGTAATTCAAGTGTAGAATTAGCAGCTTTATTATAGCACTTTCATCAATTAAGATCATGATTTCAATTCATTAGAGATGAGAATAAAGTAAGAAGAGAGAATGATCTAAGAATTATTATGATTTATCATGCAATTATTATGGAGAAGTATTGAATTATCCTCTACATGGTGTATACAACAATCAATTATTTTTTGTGAAATAACCTTTTGCAGGTCTATCAAGCAATCAAGGCATCCATCAATCAACATTTGTGGAAACTTGTGGTGTGGAATCACTTCATCAAGGATTTCATACTAAAGGTAACATTATAATTTATTTATCATTTCAATCAATTATTATTGTTTTTTTCCTCTACCTGACCTAGGGTATGCCCTCTTGATCATCATCATTTATTGTATGTTGAGGTAGAAATATCAAAATAGGGTTTGACTTAGGCAATCCCCTACATAACACAACCTTCCCCCCTCTTTTCACATGTGTGGGTCAAATCCAGAAGTTTTGACAATTGACAGTCGCAAGAAACAAAGAGAAAACTACAACCTACATTTTAGAGTTTTCAGATCCTGAAAGGAAGTATCTCAGGTCTAGGGTTCCCAACACCCTTGTCTCTACAATTCAGTCTCAACTTTTAGACATGGGTTCCTCTCCATCAATATTTATCAAATCTAGGTCTGTTCTATTAGTTTGTTTTTGTATGTGCGATAAAATACATTTTTCAGATATAGGGTTATATGTCAAATAGGCTTGTTAAAATACACATCGAATTTACCTTCCCTACATCTCAAAAAGAGACACAAAACCCTAGGAGATTGGCTCTGCCTTGTGGCGGCAAGCTAATCATCAACCCTAGTTAATTTGTGTCCTAATGTGAAGTCAAGTGAAAAGAGGTTAATCCTAGTTGGATCTGAAGATCACTTTTCCTACTTCACATTTTGGTAACAAATATATAACCTTGTAATTTATCATTTTTTAAGATCTGGTTAGATATCGTTAATTTGTTGTTCATTTTCTATCTTTGTTGAACATATATAATTCTAATTTGATGGTCTGTTAGTATCATCTAAATCGATGTCTGGGATGCCCAATTTAGATTCTTTCTACAAATAACAACCAACATCACTACATATCATTGTAACTAAATATATTTGAGTTATCACAAAGATCATGAAGTTATAAATTCTTATATTTATGTTGTACAATTGTGTCAAGCACCACCACTATTCAATAAATCTAATGTAGTAGGGGCATACACTTAACGAATTCTATCATCCCTTATCAAGTGACTTATTGATTATGCTATGCTACATTTATCATGTCAAACCCAAGGATGTAATATTCTTGAATGGTACTAGTACTATATGTAATGATAAATATTATGTGGTTTACACAACGAAGTTGTGTATATTAATAAAATCAACCTTGAAATCACAAATTAATATATTGTATATGATTTAATTAAAAAATAACTATACAATAATTACTATAGGTTTATGGCTAATGCTATAGGTTAACATTCATTATATTAATAACAACAAAATACTTGCAAAAATTAAATCTAGTTAATATTGTTAAATGATAAAATTTAATAGAACTAAAATGGAGTAATAGTTTACCTTAAGTGGGCCCTTGCTCAGGGTTAATTATGTCACTCTTATACTTCATGAGGCACTAGTTAAATTAAATAGTTCTATAATTCATCACATTATATCAACTTGTATGCAAAAGGTGTCTTGATTTATTTTCTTGATAATTCATCACATTATATCAACTTGTATGCAAAAGGTGTCTTGATTTATTTTCTTGGTTGGAAATTTCTCTTTGTCTATTTATATACAAAATCTATATAATATATTAATTGACTCTAACTACCTCAAGATTATTGTACTCTTAACAACTTACCTATACTTGTCAACTCACTTCCTATTAAATAGGAGGAAGAATGTTTTATTTGATCAATAAAAATAAAAATAGAAAACTAACTACAATTAATCTTAAAGAAGAGAATTCATAAGCATTCCTAATACAACACTTCAATGGTTGCATACAAGGATGAGTTTGTTAAAAGTGTGAAGATGAGTGGTGTAACACATTTAATCATCACTTTATTCTTGCTAAAGGATCATTGTCATGTCTACCACTATTTTTTTTTTGCTAGATTTCATATCTATCCTTGGTAGAAGTTATCATTGTTGATCAACTATAAGTGGCCTTGATTGCAAGTACTCATCCCTTTGGTTGCAAGCAAGATACAACTTTGGCTACAAGTTGACTTTCTACATGTAGAGTCAACTCCAAAATATTTATACTCTAATATCAATATAACTAACATAATATACTATCATATCTTGAAAATAATTGACTTAATGTATAAACACTTACCAAAAAATCATACATTTAATCCAATTATTTTAATCAAATATTAATATGATGTCTTAAGCATAGGATAGCAATATATTTGAGAAATTTCTATGAAATAGGAAATTAGAATAGTAAACAAGGATAATTATGGAACCCATCACACCCCCCAACCTAGAATTTTTCTTTTCCTCAATCAAATTGTGGTCTTTCATTGTACATATACACCAAAACCTTGAATTCCACTAGATTTTTCAACCCCTCAACCAACTTCAAGTAAACTCCTTTTTTAGCTTCCAGGCGATCCCATCTAATGTCCTCCTCATATTCTATGAAGATTATGTTTCCCCAGTTGTTTGGGATAGGAAACTAAATGATATAGGGTTGGAACACAAGTGGTAGCTCCTATGACTCCATGATTGCAAGATATGTTGATGTATTGTTGTGCCATGTTGACTGCTACTAGGTAGTTATGGATGGAGTGGGTCTCTTTCTTAGGTAGGCTCACAGTCAATTCATTCCACCTAATTTTATAGAATTTGATTTTTTCCCTTCCAAATTATGTGACCAAGGTTCTGAAAATGGCATGGCTTTCCATGTAGTCTTGTAATATTTTATTTCCACCATAGGTCTTTCTATTAAATATATCCAATCCTCTATTAACTAATTTTGGTTTCTTGCTTCACCTGTAATTTTAAGGGTAATGGACATTTCCCTTTCCATATATTATTACATATGTAGACCCCTATTTCCTTCATTTCTCATAAAGGATTTCAAGGCCTTTAACTATATATCCCCCATGTAGAGAAGTGGATTCCACTCTATGTCATATTGCACAACCATGTCATGGAGATAAAACTAACATAATTGGAATTGCAATTCAAAGTGGGTATTTAATCAATAGAAAATAATGACCTAGGTGTATTCAAATAATGGGTAAAATTATAGTAAATTTGCATGAATTAAAATTTCAAAAATAGTTCTTGGAGGAAAAATGCATATACTCTAGCTAATGGTCTACACTGAATAGGTTTAGTTGTTAGCCCAACTATCTACTTAATCTTGCCTTCTAATTTAGAAATTTTTACATCTTTTTCTTGATTTTTTTCCATATTTTTAATCTAATTCCTTCTTCTCCCATTTCCAAGTTCTCCTCATAGATTGTATTTTTTTTTATCTCTCCTCCATAGCAAGAGTTATAAGGAGGGTCCATTAATTTCCTCATAGACCATGTGGTCCAACTTGTCTAGCTCAGTTCCCTACTACTGCTATTCCTATAGCCACCTCTCTAAGAGTTTAATTTTCTATAGAGCTTTATATGGTCCATTATTTGGCTTCTCAGCCTCTAGTACTAGTTCTTCCTCCATTCGCTTAGACGAAGGTATGGACTCTATGTGTTACCTATGGCTATTGAAGGAATATGAATTCTCCCTTCGTACAAAAATTTCTTCTCACTTGGATTTTGTAGCAGTCTTTAAGAAGACTACATTTAACACTAAGGTGGGCTTCCCCTATATTACCTCCCTTTCCTTGAGGTGATGAGAATGCCTCGACAGAGTGAAGGTAAATTTTTGTTTCTTATTTGTGTTCTTGAGAGAGGGAGGATTTTTCCTATGTTTCCTTGTTGTTCACAAAGAAGGGATATTGAATTTTGTAGGTTGTTGTGGCAAAGGAGGAGACACTAAATATGTTGTATGTTTAGAGGTATATGATGCATGTTCAAAGATGTGTGATATATGTAGAGAAGAGGTTGCATGAGTAGAAGAGGTTCCATTCTTAAGAGAGGTTGTAAGTACCTCATATTCTTCTTCAAGTTGGTCCTCCTCCCCTTAAATATGCAAGTTTCTAAATATAAACCTTCTTCCATGAGGTCCAATGTTTTTCCAATTTATTTTGTTATCCAAGCCCAAAAAATCTTCCTATATAGGAGCCAATTTACACCCCTTGTGTAAATTCCCCTTTTGCATACCCTCACCTTAGAAAACCAAACCCGAAGTAAAAATTCCACATCACCCACCTACCTTCCATCCACTTGGTGTGTGTTATGTGTGTTGGTGGGGGAATTTTTGTTAGGGATGCGAGTGCGGTGTGCAGATTTCTACACAACACGTTGTTGTCCCTAATAGATTCCTGCCTCTAGAGTCCACATGGACATTACACTCCTCATTGGGGATGAATTGTAACGCCTCTATGCGACCAACCAACTTGAAAATAACTCCTCTCCCATTTTGGTCTTCAAATGCATCCATTTCATGATCACTTCATCTTCTACACACTGATTCATCCATTCTTCCAGGATTTTCTAGCATTCTCTCAAGTATTTTCATAACTCCATTGAGCATTGCAGCAAGAAAGCTTGCTACTCCATCAATTCCATGCTTGCACGTGTGGTGCTACCATAGAATTTTGGAGTTTGGAGTCTTGAGAGACCTCCCTTTGTCACTATTGTAGCCATGTCAACTTTTCCAAGCTCGTTTCTTGTATTTTCCCTTCATTGTCCTTGAGAGCCTTTGGGTGGAGGTGGTATCACTTCATTTTCATTTTCTAGTTTGATAGAGTAGCATAGCATCTTTTGTAGTGTTCAACACTTTCCTTTCTATTTATTTTATTATACTTTCTACTTCATGGATTTTTTGGTTGTATGTTGAGGTGGAAACACTAAAGCGGGGGTTTGACTAAGGAAAGCCCCTATACAGCCCAACATTTTTCCCCCCTTTCTTGTGTGTAGGTGAATGTGTGTGTGGATATCATTAGCAAACTGGAGCTTTAGTGAGTTGATATATGTTACCCTTGTCTTCATCTACTTTCTTTATCTTTTACGTAGCTACTTTTTATACTTCATAATTTTTTTATTTCGTTAAAGATAGTTAGCTATGCAGTTAGTAGGTTCTCTGGTGTTTTATACTATACTTTACATTTTCTGGTCATACGAATTCCAGCGTGCTAGAGAGACACCAGCACACCACATTGTTGTCCCAAACCCGCGCTGCCATCCTCAAACAGAGAGTTGTCTAAGGTGTAGCCTGAACTACATAAATCAACTTCTCTAACCCCATTTAGAATCTTGGATTTGTAGAGTGACAAAATAACTTGAGAGTGCTCTTCATTCTCGATTCTTATCCCAAACACCCGTTAGCTTGAGGTAAGTTAGGGAAGCCCTCCATTCTCGACTCTCCATGACCTGGAGCCTTGGTGTGGTTGGTCCCCCTCTCTTACACTTCCCAAGATAGGTTTGAGAATTGGTTATGCATATTCCTCTTTATAAGAAATTGTATTAAGTAGTTGTTGGAAAATGCAACTAGTTTTCCTTTCTGATATTCTATTTCCATTCTTTTTAATAATGAAAATAAAAAATTGGGGACACTAACTAAACTATTGTGACAAAGATGGTTCAATACTTTGAAAAACATAGTATAAAATAGTGACTACCTACCTTCACAAATTATATATTTGATGATATACTTAGCTAATTCATCCCATAATAATGGTAGTAAAAGCCACTTCATTCATTGTGAGGATAAATTAAATTATTCACTCACTTGGGTAAACTCATTCTTGGTTGTTGTTGCATCTCTTTGCTTTGGGAATTTTTCACCAGTTCTAGGTAGTCCTAAAACCTCTATTATTATGTATTTTAAGGTATTCACCCTTAATCCCCAAATAGTAACTTCATTTTTTTGTAGCATTTGAGCAAATTAATGCATCATTTCTTCATTTTATCCCTCTTAATGTTGAAAAGAGTCAAGCCATATTTCTTGCTAGAATATTGACTTGTATGCCTAGTCATTTAGTATGATTGTGTGATCACATGTCTCATGTTGGAGTGGGCCTCCTCCCATTTGTTGTACTATTATAGTCAATTTACACCCTATAATGATCCTTGCTTGCACTTAGTTTTTTCTTTTCAATATTGTGAAGTCAATTTTTACTATTGGTTTCTATCAGTTGCTACTAATATGAATGTTATTGATTATGGTGTATATATTTGTTTGATGGCTCTCAAATAAAGCTTGATTCAAAAATTGAAATTGATGGTAGGTCACTCATATATTATCTTTGAGAATAGAAACCTCCACATGTATATAAGGTGTGGTGGAAATTTTAATATTTTAAAATTTTCCCTTCCCCCAATGAATGGTGTCAATTTTCCAAAAATGATAGAAAGAATAAAGAGTGTAGAAGATATGAGAAATATTAACATATGAATAAAACACTTAACAAATAAAAATGCCAATAAATGAGATGTGTAAACAATTATGTATGAAAATAAATATCAATTAACATTGAATATAAGATCATACAATATAAGTACATAAAACATATCAATTGATGGGATGGTGGAAATATTGTTGACAATTGAAATGAAGACAACATGAATGAAGGAGAAATATTGCATGATTATCAGGTGGTTCATGTTGTAGAATGTGTTTCATGCCAAAATGGAAATGAGGTGCTGAGTTGTAGTGAAGGCATTTATTAATTGTTCATTGTAAACCATGATACATGTGATATGTATATTGGTGAATAAAAGTTACAAATTCATAAATGCATGATAGTTGACAAATGTTGTAGGTTCATGGATGCATAATAGTTGATAAATGTTGCAGGTTGTTGTTTTATAGTGGAAATAATACCATCATTAGAGGTTGTAGGTGTTGCTAAGTAGTGGTTGCAAGATCATTGATATAAGCAAGTGTTGCTATGCAGAGGCTATAGGTGCTACTAGGTAATGGTTGTAGGATTATTGATAGATGTTGCAAGTCTCACAAAAAAATGACAACAAATAAAATTCAAAAATGTATAACCATGATTGATGAAAGGGGTGCATGGTGCCCTTCCACATAAAACTATGTAAAATAAAATAGTAGTAGATCATGGGTATCTTATTGCAATCAACGAACAACACCCAAGGTTTCTTAATGGTTTTTTATAAAATCTACAGAAATCATGCATGTGGAACAATAGTGAATGAGCTTGTTGGATCATCCACTGATGTTGCATGTTCATAAATTATTGGAGTCCAATTTTTTTTTGTTATAGGGCTTGACCCTCTTGTTTGTGTAAAATTTTAGAGGAAGGATTCCTTGTCTAAAGGCTTATTATATAGCTTGATATGTCATCCATTGAACATTGATGAGAAGCTTACATGATCAATAGTGTTCAATTTTATCACACCATTAGGTTATACTTCCTCAATTTCATAGGGGCCTAACCATCTAGCTTGTAATTTCCCTTTATGATATTTATACCTTGAATCATATAGTAATTCCCAATTACATTTTTGAAATACATTTGTCTTAATAAACTAATCATGTCATTTTGTTTTTTGTTTCTATATAATTTTTGTGTAGTGAACAACTTCTTTCTCTAGCTCATCTAATGCATTTAGTTGAATAATCCTATCTTTCTGTGTTGTAGAGAGATTTATCTTTAGTTGAATTATTTTCCTCAAAGTATTATATTCAAACTCAATCCAACATTTGTGATGAACTACTACAATTTTAGTCAAAATGGCCTTTATCTCCCTATTTGTGACCTCAACCTGACCATTGGACTAAGGATGATAAGGGATGGATTTTTTTTTTGACTTCATACTTTTTAACTAGGGTTGTAATTAGCTCATATGTGAATTGTGGTCCTTGATCAGTGATAATTTCTTTGGGCACCTCATAATGGATAAAAATATCTTCATACATGAACTTTTCCACCTTGTTATCTCTTGCATGGTGTAAGCATTTAACTTCAATCCATTTTTTCTGATAATATATGCGCATTAGTATGTACTCCTAATTAAATGGAGGGTCAATTGCGATGATGAATTTGACATCCCATTTTTTAAAAGGTGTCAACACTATCTATTTCTATGGGGGCATCTCATCACTCTTTGTTGGGAAACACATTCACTAAAAAGTGTGTAGAATATTAAAATATTTTTCTTCTCTAATACACTTTCACATAACATTATTAGACCCTATGTAGAAGAGATATTTGGCTGCCCAAGAATAAGGGAGACTCGTGTTTCAACCAAATTTTATTTTTCCCTAGGTGATATATGTAGAGGTGTTCTTCCTACAAACAAATAATTGGCAATGTCTACATACCATGGGGCCTACATAGTTAATACAAACAACTGCTCATCTAGAAAAGAGACATTGATTATAGGATCATTTGTAGCACAATTCAATCTAGAAAGTAAAACAACTACTACATTGGCCTTACCAAGCTTTTCCATAATGGTTCTGTCAAATTATTGTAACAATAATAACCATCTTACTAACCAACCACTAACTACTTGTTTTTTCATTAAATACTTAATAGCTACATGATAAGTATGGATGAACACATGGTAACTTGTAATGTAATGCCAAATTTTATTTATAGCATAAGCTACAACCATCATTTCCTTTTCAATGACAATGTAACTCAACTCAGCTACTTGGAATTTATTTTGATGTAGTAGATAGCATATTCTAGTGTTCATTTTTTCTAACCCAATATGACTCCTATAGAAAATCCAGAGGCATTGGTATGGATATGGAAAAGTGATGGTCCTATTGGGTCCTCGTAAAATATGTGACATGGTTAAGGAGTTCTTAAGAGTTTGAAAGGAATCTTGGTTAACTATTATCCACTCAAAATCAACATCTTTATAGAGAAAGACAAATACAGGATCAACTGTTTTTCTAAAATTCTTGATAAATATTTGATAGTACCTTGCATTGCTAAGAAAGATTCTAACATCCCTTTTCTTTTGGGCTATGGGTAGACTTGTCATAACTTCAATTTTGTTAGAGTCTAACTGGATACCCTTATGTGAAACACAATGACCTAAATCCACACCATCCTCCACCATCATGTAACATTTCTCATTGTTGAGGGATAGGTTATGGTCTTGGAATATCTATAACACTTTCTCAATATTATTCAATGCTTCATCATAGGTACTCCCATAAGTTGTGAAGTCATCCATATAGACTTCCATGCAATCATGGGTGAGATTTGAAAAGATGCTCAATAAAAATCTTTGGAAATTGGCAGGGGCATTACATAAAATGAATGGAAGGACTAAATAGGCATAGGTGCCTCAAAGTTAGGAAAATGTCATTTTTCTTAGTCCTCTAGTGTGATCCTTGTAGCTACCTAAAATGCGACCATGCCCTAACTACACTTGACTTTTATCTTATCCTAGCCATTAATTATATAAATATTTATTATTTTTAATTAATTTATCCATTACCCTTATCACCCACTTTAACTAAATAAATTTATATTTATTTAATTAAGTCTAGCCTTATCCCCAAAATCCCCCAACTAAATCAATTAATTAAATTATTAATTGATTGATTTATTTATTTGCTAATTAATCCTCATTTTCTTTTCCTCTAATATTCAATTCCACTTTATTCCTCAATATTTTCCTATTTAATCTTGGCCATTGATTCCATTAACATGGATAAAAATTAAACTTGCTATCATGTGACAAGTATCCCTACCATATTTATCCTCTCACATGTGAGAGGATGCAAAATTCAAACTAACTTTGCATCTCATCCATCCATTTCATACTAAATATCCAAATCTCAATCATTCACATAAGGATGTTACCTTAATGCACATCCTAAACCTAGCCCTTATCCCTTATATGACACTTGTCACATGACTATGACTTTAATCCAAAACCTAATCCTCAATCAATCATATCCATCCATCAACCAATACATCTTGGCCCTTGGTTTCCCTTATGGAAATTCTATAAATGAGAAGCCTCTCATCCCATTTGATCATATAGTTTTATCATACCCTTATGTTGTTGCATTTTCTATCTACTTCTTCCATAACCTAGCTAATCTTCCATGTTATCTTGGTCTTATTCTATCCATTTGATCCTACATCATCTTGATCCTACTATCATATTTTTGGTTTCATGAGCAGCCACATTCTTCCTTCAATACATAAAAAGAGAAAATCAAGTGGAGCTAGGGTGCATCAAGTTTTATCTAAGTCGTGAAGGTTTTGAGGTACTAATGTATTTTTTATGCTTGTATATGTGTTATTTATTTTATCTAAAATATTTTCTTTTCTTTATTTTGGTAGGACCCCTATCCCTATTTTAATCTATTTTTGGTGATTTTGTGTTGATTTTTTGTCAAAGGTTTCATCTTAGTGCTTTTGACTATGTTTTAGTGTCTATGCTCTACAAATCAATGCCTAAGTTCTTCAAATCAGTACCCATTTTTACAAATTAATGACTGCATTCTACAAACCAACACCTAAATTTTGTATCCTAGCTCTTGTATTTTATGGTTCAATGCCTTTGTCTATTATAAGGGTGCTTGTGTTTTAGATAGTTATAGTTTAGGAATATAGGTTTTTTATTTCTTAACTTCTAGTGTTTTGTGATGAAAATAATTGTTTCCTAACTTGTTGTTTTGCAAGTCATCTATTAAATTTTCTACATAAATTAAGTCTTTTTAGGGCTTTTTAGATTTGGAAAGCTTTAGTTATTTTAGGGTTTTCTTTAGTACTCTTTAGGGTTTTCTGTTAATATTTTGTTTATAGGTCCATTCAATATTTTTGAGCTTTTTTATTTGAAGTTGCAAGTTGTTGTCTCTTAACCCTCTGTTTTGTATATTTTCTAATCTCTTGGGTGAAGTATCACCCCTATGGAAGGAAACAACACTTTTTTTCTATCAAGTATAACACTATTTTGTGCTTCTATACATAGGGTTTCTATTTTGGTGACTTTTCATAGACCAATTCATGTGTTTCAAATGCTTGTGTTTCATAAATTGGCTCTTGTTGCACATATCATCTCCTATGTTACATAGATCAATGAATGTGACTATTTATGTTTATTTTATGAATTTTAATGTTTTACTTGTGGCTAAACTTCTTTTTGATCAACTAACCTAGTGGTGTAGCTTATTTACACTTGTCAAAGAAAAAATAAAGGAAACTACTAACATTTTGTTTATAGATTCATTTGTTTAAGGTTTTATTTTTCAACTAAATTAGGAACTAAAGTTATAGTAGTAGTAAAAGAATCTTGTTTGTTATGTTTTAAGGGGTGTGTATACACATTTTCTCTCCTTGCACTTAGTGCAATATTGGAGATCATAAATCTCACATTTCCTTAATTTTATTTTAGATTACACCCTAACACTTTCTAGCTTGTGTGTATGCTCTCCCCTTGCACCTTGTGTGATCTTGGGGATCAAAAAATCCTAGAAAATTCTTTCCTTTCAAGAGGCCTTCTTGGGAATTTCATCACCCCAGGGGATTAAAATAACTCCTATTTTTGATGGTATATAAAGAGCGAGAGGTGAATAAAAAGATGCCTCTCTTGGAAGTGGAATCTTGTTAATATAGGTTGAGCCTCAAAGAACTTTATACCTTGGAATCTAGTAATATTTTTTGAGTGGGGATATTATGCACAATTACCTTATTCAAACAAGAAACATGAACAACTAGATGTATCTTTTTTTTGGTGGAAATTCTATCTTGTGGGAGACACTACCTATATTTTGCATGATTTGGTATGTACCATTATATTTTAGAGACAACTTGTTCTTTTTTTGTTGCTTCAATGACATTTAATTGTAAGTGTAGACACCTAAAAATGACCTAGGACTGCAAGCTTCATTTTTACCACTTTCGTCTTAGCATAATTAAGACATTTAATTATGTCTTTGGTCCACATTCGACTAATGATTAAATAATTCATAATTATTTAATTAATTCATGTCATTTTATTCTTCATGATTATTGAATAAATAAATTTTATTTATTTATTAAATATGTCATTAATTGTCTAAGTCTTTCTCTAATTAAATTTCTAAATTTGTTTAATTATCTTTATTCATTAATTCTTCCTGATTATTAAATAAATAAATTTTATTTATTTATTTAATATGTCACTAATTGTCATAATTAAATGAATTAATTAATTTATTTAATTATCAGTCTTATCTCCTAAATTAAATAATTGAATTTAATTATTTAATTGCCAATTTGATATTCCTCTCATTTTAAATAAATTAAATTATTTAAAATGTCATCTCAATCTTAACTGTCAGTTCACTTTGGTAAATAATTGAAAAATCAATTATTTATTATTTCATAAAATCCATAATTTGAATTAACTCAATTCAAAATGGAAACTAATCTTCTAAAAATCAAGTAATCGGGCAGATTATTGATTTTTCAAATCTGATCTTCAGTCCAAATCTTATCTTCTTGATTTTTCAAATCTCACAAATCAGGCAGTCTTTATCTTCTTGATTTTTGAAAATATTTATTTTCTAATTAATTTCCTCATTTATTATCCACTGTCAATCCGATTATCTGAGATATTATCTTGACCATTCGATTAATGAATTTTCCCTAACCCTAATTAGGGATTCTCATATTTAATTTGGACCTCTCATTCTAGGTCTTTCTTAGAATTCGATCTCACCTGTCCATTCAAAATGACATTTTCTATAAAATGTCATTTTCCTCTCACTTTTCAATTACGCATAGACACATTACATTTTTAGGAATTTTGCACACTTAGATTTCATAGCAATTTCAACACTTATTATCTTTATTTGATCAAGTCTTAGCATTGTTTAGGCATAGACATTGGCAATCATAGTCATAGGCATAGGTATTTAGACATTGCATAAATCCTTCAAAGCTTGGTGTAGGACTTAGAAATTTGCAGATTGCTCGTACAACGAATCTAAGGGAAACACATCAACTAGCAAGCAAGAAGATATTATGGAGGTAATCATGGAAAACTCGATTTACAGGTATAATTGTTTATTGTTTAATTTCCTTTGTACTCTATAGATATTTGGGTTTCATTATCTTTATTGATTTACTGTTAACACAACCCAATCAAACCTAAAAGAAATGCTCAGTTACATTGGTGAACCCGACTCCATTTTTCTGGTTATTTCCATACGTTTTTTTTGTGTTTTCTACTATTTTGTAGGTACAGGTACGGAGCGACGCAACCATTTTTTTTAAATCGTGATGCATCTAATGCGTCGCGACGCATCCGACAACAGAAAAACTGCAATCACTCTGTCATGACGCAATCGACCTTAGAAAAGCTGCATTTGAAATATCGAGATGCATCTGATACAAAGAGCAACGCAATCACTCTGTCACGACACAATCGTCTGGTAAGATTTTCTATTATGTTACATTCAGTTTTTTGCTGTTTTCTGCATTTCTTTTTAACTTGTTTATTTCTTGCATTCTGCCTAGCATAGGATTTATGTTACTAATCAAGATTTGCAGCTTGTTGGCAGTTACTCTTCGTGGGTTGAAGACAAACACTAAACTACTAACGAATTGTCTTGTAGGTTCGCTTGTCAAAGGTCAAACAACAAAACAATGTGTTTGCATTTTTAGTAGTGTAACTCACATTTTAGTTTTGGTGCAATTAAAATGAACCTTGTTTTCTATGTCTGAATGTGTTTGTAAAACGATAGGGGAGTATGCTCACCTTGTGAAAACTTGGTGATCAAAAACCCAGACTCATTTTTATTTGTTCTTTCCTAATGACGTGGTATATCGGAGTATCCTCTCCCCTTGCACTTTCGGGCGATCTTGGGTGTAAGAGAAACGATTACCAACTCTAAAAATTGGGCCTGCCTGGGGATTTCATCACCCCAACGCAACTCAAACCGGCAATGGAGCTAAAGCCAAGCTACCCCCGACTGGTATATAAATGTAAATCTTAAGGGAAAACCTAAGATTGCGAGTGTGGATGTGTCATACGGACAGAGTTGTACTCCCATAAACCCTGTTGAGCTTAACCTCTTCAGGATGGAGTGCCACCTTAATGGTGATTAATCTCTTGCCCCATGTATGGCCACTCGAACGGGGGTCCCGAACTAAAAACCTTTGTGTAGTAAGTCAAAAACCCTCTATTTGCTAGCGCAACACCGGTCAATGTGAAGGCATCCACACTTTCGCAGTTTGTAGTAGAGGTGATCAATCTACCATGGGAGTTTCATGGGGGTTGGAAGCTTGGTTGGCCTGAGAAGAGAGTGCACTGTAAGGGGGAGCCCGTGTAGCCAAGCTTCTGAATTCACACGCTACAGATATGCGGTTGGGGAAACTCGCGTGGAATCTAGCGAATACTGTCCTGGCCTAACCTAGGATTGTGCTTATCTAATGTGCGATTGGTTACATTCAAAACACTGTGTTTGTCAAGTGCTTTCTAGTTTCATCACAGTTCTAAACAAAACATTCAATAGCAAACAGATCAAACTTGCCATCAAAACGACAAGAAAAATCATTTTTAAACAAAATTGTGTCGCATCTGTTGAACCGCAATTGATTTTCTGCATCGCAATTGCTCTGTTAAACCGCATTTGAAATTTAAAACGCCACATTTGTATGCGTCGTGATGCATCTAAACACTGTAGAGCCGCATGTGCAAAATCGAGTCATATCTGACTGTCCAAAAGCCATAATCGCAAAAACAAACTGCATTTGATAAACTGTGATGCATTCGCAGCTTCAAACGACGCATTTTCCTGTCACAATTTAAAACTTCATACAAATTCAAAACCTGAAGTCTTCATCTTGTCAACCATTTTTCAAACACTGTTTCCAAGGATATTCTGTCAGAAACCAAATTTGAAATTGCTCAAAGTTTCAACCATTAGCTTGCATTCGTCACCATAGGTTTCATCCTTCATTTTTTTTAGTTGCATACATTCGGCATTAGGTCGTCCCTAGGTTCACATTTTGCATACTTAGGATTAGGCAAATCTCAGCACAATTTGCAACATCACTAGTTTCGAAACTAGGCTCTTTTGGACTAAGTTGTCAAACCCTTTTTTTTAGTCATTGTCCTCTTTTGTGAGATTTTTCCAACTCAAAAGTCTAGTTAGGAAAACTCACTAGTCATTTAGACCTTGTCATCTTGTCATTTCCAACAAAGTCCTTTAGTAACTGAAATCAAAAACAAAGTTTGAGCTTAGAAGTGCTTAGGTACCTTTGTCTTAAATTGCATCTTACCATCTACACATTGCATATCCTATCCACAAAAATCCAAAAACATTAGTCATCTTAGTCATCATTTTGAACTTAGACCTTACATAGTGTCATCACTACATTTAGTTGTCATTTTTCATTGGAGCAAGCTCATTTTATGGTGGAAACTAGACTCCAAAAACAATGACAAATGGCAAACTTTTGACAAGACCCCACTTCCACTGTCGACAATCCTACAAATGACCCAAACTGGACCTTTGACGATCCATTTTCCAATTCAAACAATCAACCTCCAATGACAACGCAATCCTCATCAAATAGTCCATTTGAACCATTCTTGCAAAAAGATGAATACGGTCAAATACTTGAGGAAAACTTAGAGGCAATAGCACAAGACCCAGAGGCCTGTCAGTTCGTTGAAACAATGGTCTGTCACGATAGAGACAGATACTTAGCCATACTCTTGAGTGAAGGAGCTAAGTTACCACAAGGATTTGACATTAACATGATAAATTTGACACCTCCTGACCCTAATAACAACAACGCACATAACATGTCACATAGTGGTCAACTTCCAAACACTACGAGAAATACTTCCTTTGACACCACAACGACAGTGCATGCTACCTCCAACATCCCAAACACCTCCAACACCATAAATACCATGACAGTAAATGCCCCGACAATAAATTCCACGGGGGCATCATCAAGTCACAATAATCCCCCCTTGACAGCTCCATCTACTACCATGAGCACAACTTCGACATATCCGCTCAATGGTATTTCACAAAATCCTTCAAGAGGAGGCACAGGATGTATCTTTATCCAAGGACAACAACAAAACGTTAACACGACAACACAGTCAAATGCCATTGCCTCCCAAGGTGCAAACACAAACATTCCTCTTAGGCAAACTCAACAATTTACACAAGGTGGCCAAATAACACAACACGCGGCATCATTAGCACATCATAACATTCATGGTCATCATATCCCCCAAATAACGACACACATGACTGGGGGACACATCCCAACCTACTCATCCCACATTCATACTCATCAACATGCACCCAATCATAACCTTCAATACCAACAACACGTCGATCCACACACGTCATACATATCACAGCAATCCATACCGCCACAATACACCAATATTCACGCACAACAAACGGGAACCTATGGTGTACCAAGTAATCCAATGTACGGAAACACAAATGACCCTGTTATAGATGGCCTCCAAACAAGATTGATGGGTTTAGAAAAAACTATCCAAAACATATACATTTCAGGCAAGAAATCAGAAATATCATATGATCTAAATGTATACCCATTCGACACGAGCTTATACATGCCTCCATTTCCGCCAGGATATGTGTCACCCAACTTCACAAAATATAGAGGCAAGACAAACCCCATTGAACATGTTCGTTAATTTGCAACCAATTGTATGGACATCGCCTATGAACAAACATACTTGATGAGACTTTTTTCTAAAAGTCTAGCGGGTCCTGCCCTTGAATGGTTTTCCACCCAAAAGGATATCCAGACATGGGATGAGCTTAAACAAAAATTCATAAGAAATTATGCATACAACATCGACATGGATACCTCTATTACTAGCTTGTGCAATCTCACGCAAGAGGATACTGGTGAGACATTTATCCCATTCTTTCAAAAATGGAGAAGCCTCACTAGTCGATGTCACATTGACATCCCCGAAAGGGAAAAAGTCGACATGTTTGTCCGAACACTTCTGGGGCCCCTAAAATATGCATTACAAATACATTGTTGCACAAACTTCACAGATTTAGTCGAAAAAGGGGTCCAGATTGAGAAAGCCCTTATTGCAAAGGGAGAATTACGATATGGTTCCAAAAACAAAAATGTCAATCCAACCACCAACAGGAATAAATACTAGGTAAAAAATAAACACGTTACAAATGACGGTGTCATTGATGCCAAGACTGCAAACATTGTGGGTCATGTATTGGCCCTGAAAGGGGTTCAACAACAAAACAAACCAACGACATTGACACCCCCTACTAATGTCCCTTCAAACAATCAAAACGGTCAAAATAATCAGGGACAATACCGTTAGATAAGACAATTTCCTAAAGGTCGCACATACACTCCTCTGGGTGAACCCATTGAAGAAGTCCTTAGGAAATGCCTCCAGCATGGGGTCATCATACTTCAAGAACCAAAACTGTATGACCCAAGACAGTTTAAACCAACATGGTGGAATGATAATGCATTTTGTGAATACCATCGAGCAAAAGGGCATACTACATCTAACTGTCAACAGTTGAAAAATCTAATATAGGATCTTATTGAAAGTCACACCATTGAAGTAGGTGGATTGCAATTCGCCTCCAATTCAGATCATAATATCCATAAGAATCCATTATAGGACCATGGTTCTCATAAGGCCTCCACTTCAGGTCCACAGAATCAAGCTAACTTCGCCTGAGCCAAGTACGATTATTCTAGTGGACCAATTATAAATAATGTCTGAACTGACGATGAATACATCAATACCATTACGGTCAAGAGAGCACCCCAATGTAATGCTACTACTCACAGTGGAAAGGTCACTATAGCTGGTCCACCTCCCGCTAGACAAGCCAAAATCACCATACCGGGCCCATCTGCTAAACAGTCACAACCTGCCCCATCTGGTAAACAATCACAACCTATCCTGACCATAAAGCAGTGGAAACCCAAAAGTCAGTTCAACCTCATCGACCAGCTAGGAAAGACTCCCGCGCAAATCTCTATACTCGAGCTACTTCGTATCTCTCCCGCACACAAAGAGATCCTAGATAAAACCCTGCTAGAGTCGTCGGTCCCCAAGGAAATCGATGTCAATCAATTTGAAACCATGGTGGGATATCTCACTATGCCTCACCACGTTACCTTCTCGGAGCAAGATTACTCATCACCTAAAACCAACCACAATGATGCATTGCACATAGAAACTTTTGTCCACAAGCACAAAGTTAGACGGGTTTTAGTAGATGGCGGAGCAGGATTGAACATATGCTCCCTCAAACTGGTTAAGGCTCTAGGGTTCTCTGATGCGTGCGTAGATCCAACAAAAAGTATAGTGATCAAAGCATGTGATGATGAGGAATGCTCTTCACATGGCATTATCTCTCTCCCTATCAGAGTGGGACCGGTCATTGTGGACACAACCTGCCAGGTCCTGGATTTGGAACTACCATATAACATCTTGCTTGGCCATCCATGGATTCATGCCTTAAAAGTTGTTATGTCCACATATCACCAATGCCTAAAATTTCCATTTGACGGCACGAAAATAACCATATATGGAGATCTCAACCCTTTCCAATATTGTACAAACTTAAGAGGTATCTCTAAAAACTGAGTACCTATTAACCGAGAAGCACCTGGCTCCACGTCATCCAAGTACATCGACCCATCCACACTCACACCATCTTCTGCATCTGCTCCATCCATGTCTTCTGCCATACCACCACCTTCCACTAGCCCTAAGGCTGAATCCACTATCAAAATCCAGGACCTCAGCTGCGGAGAGTTCAAACTAAATATAGCATATAGCATAACAACAATACCCTAGTCTCCAAAGATATATGGTCGGCCATGTTTCAAAATGGAACCCAAGGAAACTTTCAAAGTTCCACCAAAAATAGTTTTTATCAAGTGGGGAGACATGAGTAATGAAAACCTTGTTGACATTACAAGATGGATCTATAAAGATACTATCGCACTGCCCCCATTACCAGTTCAAAAATATGGCAAGGGTTATGACATAATGAAGGCCAAAGGCTACGATGGTACCAGTGGCCTAGGAAGAAATAAAACTGGTCGAAGGGAACCCATAGAAACTTTTCAAATTCTGAAGTATCTTGGATTAGGGTTTGGATCACCCGACAATGATGATCGACATACCTCTGGACTTTGAAATGAGCGAGTACATGCTTCAGATAGTGTCGAGACTACTAGGGAAACCCTCACCGAAACAGACTCCCAAGAGTGGGAATTTGGCTCAGAACGATCCCTAAGTGACTGTTGTCTTGATGATTTGTTTGTCGAACCAGGGGAACTGACCTCTGAACAACAACTTTGGTAAACATTCAAAATTGAACAGGCACCAAATAATCAAATTCCCATTACCACTTCCCATGAAGTACAACACCCATCATCTAAACCCCCTCAGTCCAATCCATCGGAAGTATCATACGACATTGACAACCAGGACTCTAAAACCTTCACCCCTTATTTTGACAATGAATATGACACTAGTGAAGGAGAATATTGGATAGAGTCCGATGTAGAGTTGGATGATGATAATCTCATCTACAACATCATTGAATCCATTTGCATGCTATCCGCTTCCTCACCTCAGTTCACCAGCATTGACGATGGAATTTCCTTAGTTTACCCTGAGCTAGTTGATTGGGACCAACAAGGACTGCCAGTTCTAAACACATTTCAGAATGATGAGGCAATTGCTGAATTTATGGGATTACGAGAAGGCATACCCAGTGGAGACCACAAATCAGGATTCGCCATTGATTTAGACTGCACGACATACTTCGGCGAGACTGCTTCGTCCTCTAGTCGCAAAAGTAAAAATAAAAATAAAATAAAAAATGAAACGTCTCTAGGTGAACACCGAAAGGCACCTTTTGATGATAAAATAGTAAAAATAAAGGACTTATATGCGGGTGAAAACCTCTCTGAGGCACCCAAAGATGGAGGACTGGACTTTCTCCCTGTGCAACAGGAAAAATTGGCCATGCTTATCGAAGACACAATAGAGGATAACATATCAACTACAGAAGATCCCAAGATGGTCCTCTTTGCTGCATCATTGACCAAAGAAGAGAGACCATAATTTCATAAATTCTTTGCAGAACGAAAAATCAACTTCACATGGTCCTATGCTGACATGCCAGGATTGGACCCAGAACTGGTTCTGCACCATCTGCCACTATTACCTAATGCTAAACCAATCAAGCAGAAGTTGCGCAAAATGCACCCTCAAGTTGCTCTATTGGTCAAGGTCGAGTTAAAGAAATTGCTAGATGTCGGATTCATATGGTCTATTGGCTACGCTGAATGGATTTCTAATTTGGTGTTAGTCACAAAGCCAAATGGGCTGATCTGTGTCTGTACAGATTTTTGAGACCTAAATAAAGCATGCCCAAAGGATGAATTTCCTTTGCCAAACATTGACGTCATAGTTGACCTTATAGCAGGATATGAGATGCTATCCCTCATGGATGGTTTCTCCGACTATAATCAAATATGCATCGCTCCTGAAGACCAGCACAAAATGGCATTTACTTGCCCATGGGGTACATACTGTTGGAACGTCATGCCATTTGGTCTCAAAAATGTAGGTGCCACATATCAAAGGGCTATGACCATGATCTTCCATGACATGATGCACAAAATAATGGAAGATTATGTAGATGACCTATTGGCCAAATCAACAACTAGGAAAGATCATTTGAAGGTACTCGACATAATTTTCAAGAGACTTGAAGAGTACAAAGTTTGCCTAAATCCTAAGAAGTGTGTTTTCGGGGTCACATCAGGTAAACTATTGGGATACATAGTTTCCCGAAGAGGCATAGAGGTCGATCCGGCAAAGGTCAAAGCCATCATAGACATGCCTCTGCCCAGAGGAATCAGTGAACTCAGAACTCTACAAGGCAGGGTACAATCTATTTTGTGTTTCATAGCCCAATTGGCAGACAAGTGTCACCCATTCCAGTATCTATTGCGCAAGGGTATCCCCTTTGTATGGACAGATAAATGTCAAGAAGCCTTTCAAAAAATCAAAAATTACCTACTGTCAACAACAGTCCTCATGCCTCTCATTCACGGAAAGCCATTGATCCTATATATCTCGACTACTAGTTCAGCACTGGGGGCATTACTGGCACAAAATGATCATGAAGGAAAAGAAAGAGCCATCTATTACATCAGCCGCACACTGATAGGGTATGAGTTGAACTACACAAACATTGAATGTCCATTCCTTGCTATTGTCTTTCCATCCCAAAAACTAAGACACTATATGCTCAGTCACCAGACACAGCTAGTCGCCAAGATTGATCCACTGAAATATCTCTTAAGTCGGGTGGCATTAATAGGCCGGTTGGCAAAATGGGTTATGATACTAAGCGAGTATGACATACAATATGTCAAGAAAAAGGAATTAGAAGGACAGGTAATAGCAGATCAACTAGCAGATGCACCAATTCAAGTCACTCATCCACTAGTAACCGATTTTCCCAATGAGTCCATTTTTCATGCAGAATCGGCGGTACCATGGAAGCTATATTTTGATGGGTCTCATACTGGTCATGGCTCAGGTGCTAGAATCTTGTTTATCACACCATAGCGGGATTCAATTCCTAAGTCATTCCAGATCGCCTTCCCTTGTACGAATAACATTACCGAATATGAAGCACTAGTCACAGGTCTCAAGATGGCAATTAAATGGAAAATTCAGACGTTGCTTGTATTCGGGGATTCCCAGCTCGTGATCAACCAAGTGAATGATGACTATGAAACAAAGGATGAAAAGTTGCTTCCCTACAAGAGGATGGTGGATAGTTTCCTGACATACTTCCAAGTGATTTCTTTTGAACAAATCCTCAGGACACATAATAAGGCAGCTGATGCAATGGCTACTATTGGTTCTCTCTTAGACATCCCTAAAAATGTGTCACAATTTGAGTTCTTAGTAGAACAACTTTTGATACCGGCATATGATATCCTAGAATCAAAAATGGTTTGTGAACTTGTTGGTCCCAACTCTCCCTAGTATCAGGATATTTATGACTACTTAAAATCTCAAGTCCTTCCGTTGAACCTGTCCAATAACCAAAGGAAGTCCTTCATCCAAAAATATGCAAGGTATGCCATCGTTAATGACACCCTTTACTGCCATAGTTTTGATGACACCCTCCTTAAATGTTTCAACACAAATGAAGCACGTACGACCTTACGCGAAGTACACAACGGTATATGCTGGTCTCATTCGAGTGGTCCTACTCTAACTAAGAAAGTAACGAGACTTGGGTATTATTGGATGACCATTGAAAATGATGCAATTGAATATGTCAGGACTTGTCGCAAATGTCAGATTCACGGTGATTTGGTCCATGCTCTAGCATAGGAACTTTGACCAACCACTTCTCCTTGGCCCTTCGCTCAATGGGGACTCGACCTCGTGGGTAAGATTCATCCAACCTCATCCAATGGCCATAAATTTATCATTATCGCCACTGAGTATTTCACGAAGTGGATTGAAGCCATCCCATTGACATATATTACTGGCAAACAAATATCCAAGTTCATTCTTAACTACATCATTTGCCGGTATGGCCTTCCGCAATCCATCATCACTAACAACGGACGTCCGTTTAAAAACCAAGACGTACATGAGTTATGTGAGTGATTCCATATCCAACACCACTTTTCATCTCCATACTACCCACAAGGAAATGGTCAAGCTGAGGCATCAAATAAAACCATTGTCAAAATCCTAAAAAAAACTGTCAATAACACTGGCCATGACTGGCACATACAACTCAACCCTGCTCTGTGGGCTTACCGAACTAGCATTCGTACACCTACAGGGGCCACTCCATTTTCCCTAGTCTTTGGCGCTGAGGCCATTTTTCCCATTGAGGTTGAAATTCCTTCGCTACGAGTCTCCCTAAAGGGTTTAACTAATGAAGAGGAGTACCGACAATCACGCTTGCACGAGCTGGAAATGCTAGAAGAAACAAGGAATATTTCACTGAACCATCTCCAAGCATATTAGAACCGTCTTTGTCGCAGCTACAATAAGAAGGTTATGGTCAGAAAGTTTGACATTGGCGACCTAGTTCTCATGCAGAACCCCAAGAACCAAGCTGAAAGAGAAAAGCTAGGAAAGTTTGAACCAAACTGGTTGGGTCCCTACATTATCATATCTTCTTTCGATTCTAGAGCTTATCAGCTGGCCACACCAGATGGAGAACAACTGACAGAGCCCATCAACAATTTACATCTCTGAAGGTTCTACGCATAGCATCAGAGGATTGAGTTGAAAACCATAAAATACAAAAAAAATTGAAAAATGATAAAAATCGTTGCCCTGATGAAAAACTCGCAAACAGGCATCTTGGTGACACAAAAAAAATATATAAAAAAGTCAAGAAAATAGTAAAGAAAAAAATGATTCGTTCAATAGTGAAAACTTGGCAAACAGGCACTTTGGACAAGTACCATGGTGAAAACTTGGCAAATAGGCACCATGCATAATCAATCATTGCTCTGCCATCTACTGTCACTTTGTCTTCCTTGGCCTAGGATGAAAGGTATTTCTGCCATTATTACGCAAATCGCCACCACATTCTACCCCACCTGTCATAGTGGATAAACGATTGACATCAAGTCCTGATGACTGTCCATCTAGTAAACCAGCAGCATCCCGTCCATGTCCCTCAAAAATGGCTAAGTTTTGGACCTGATTGGGGGCAAAACGTTTCTCGTGAAACTGTAATGGATATTGCACATGATCTTGGCAATTGGAAAAAAGTCCTGAGAAAAGACAAAAACATTGGAAAAAAGTCCTGAAAAAAAGACAAAAACATTGGCAAAAAGTCCTGAAAAAAGACAAAACATTGGCAAAAAGTCCTAAAAAAAGACAAAAACATTGGCAAAAAGTCCTGAAAAAAGACCAAAAACATCATAAAACGTCATGAAGAAAACCACAAACAAAACATCAGACTGCTCGAAGAATGCAAACACAGTGTCATCTTGTCAAAGTCAGTCAGGTCAATCAGTCTTTGTCATTTGTCTGAACTATGTTGTCTCTACGCACTTGCTACGTAGGCAAGACTCACATTTGAGTCCCCGAGACATTAGGCCAGTCCATTTAGGTTTGTCGGAATAAAATCATGATTCAAACTTTTGTCCTTTGGACAAAGTTGTCGGTCGTGTCGAACTACGAGGTCTCTGAGTGTATGACGTAGGCAAGGCCATCTATCGATGAGCCCCCGAGGCCGCACTAGGTCAGTCCATTAGGGTTCATGGTACCACACTAGCACACACGTCAAAATATTTTCAAGGAAAAGCGAATCACTCCCAAATGGGTAAAATCCTAAAAGTAAATCATGACAATCAATTATTTCAATATAACAATCTCATCAACAGGTCAATCATATCATCATGGCAATATCGACATATAGTCAACAGAGGTCAAACTCAGCCAAACTTCGGTCAAACTTTGGTCAAACAAGTCAAATCATCATAACCCGTCAAACTGTCAAATCTCAGTTAACCTTCAGATGTGTCCTTCTGAAAGATAACCTCTGTCATTCATGCCTTAGGATGCGTCCTTCCTAGGCATCATTGCTGTCATTCAGTATTTTGAGGGATCCTCTCAATATCTAAGGATCACTCCTCTTGACATCAGTATTTTTCAGATGTGTCCTTCTGAAGAATCAACTATGTCGTGTATGCCTCAGGATGTGTCCTTCCTAGGCATTGTCATCATCACCGTCACATGACATTTGGAGATCAATTCTCTTGGCATTAACATTATTCAGGATGTGTCTTTCCTGAATTTGGAAAATATGGACATTTATCGTCTAAGCATTATCAAAGCTTTAACACTCGGGCATCTCATCATCATTAAACCTGACATCTTGACATCAGAACAATGGATATCCAGATGCACTTGGCAAACACTTGACAATTGTCTTTTGGTTTTTTATCATGTTATTAGTTTTTCAGCAAGATCCCACTAAACGAGGATTTAGAGAAGCAGCGACGTATCATGACGATTGACATGCATGACTACTAGTTTCTCAGCGAGGTCCTAATTCTGAGATTTAGAAAAACAACGACATATCATGGTAAGGGCTCTATTGTTGTATTTCAACAATCATGTTGCTAGTTTCTCAAGTATATCCTAGAAATAGGATTTAGAGAAGCAACGACGTTTCATGATTTGTCCTTGTCTTTTTCTGCTTGTGGTTGACTATGATAAAAAGACTAGGGCAGTCACGCTCTTAGTATGACTCATGATCAACCTTGTCTATGACTGTTTGTCTTACGTAATGGTACGACCTTGCACACCTTGATCTATGTCATATCCTGGTGTTTGTTGGCCATTACAACAGTCTGTTTGTCTTATGTAATGGTACGACCTTGCACACCTTGATCTATGTCATATCCTGGTGTTTGTTGGCCATTACAACAGTCTGCCCAATGATGATTAAGAGCAATAAATATTAAAAGTCCTACAGTAAAGCTTTGAAGGATTTGGTCTAGGAATTAACATGCATCTCCGTCGGTCTCATCATCTTCTCCTCTTTGGTCTAGTCATCTTCTCTCATCAGTCTTGTCGTCTTCTCTCGTCCATCTCACGATGATATCCTGTGACATCCAAAAAAGATAAGTGCATACATGATCATATAAACATGGCATTAGGTCCATACATATATCATCCATAGCACTCAATCATATACATAATCACAACCATTGCATTAACATAATCATCAACATTGCATCTTTTACTAAATACATTATGCACATAATTATCATTATCATCTCATATAAATAAGCATTGCATCATCATGGCATCAAAATCACAAATAAGCATCATAGGACATACATGCTACATCATAAATCAACATCATACATCATAAATCATATCATAATGCATTAAATAAAAGAACATCACATAACACATGTAGGCCGCATCAAAATTGCATCATCATATAGTATCATCTCAAAAAGATACAATGTCACAGGATAAAGTGAGGAGATATCCCAAAAATGGAGCTCACAGGCTCAATAATATATACATAATGTGTCATAATAACAAAATGCCCCTAGGGTAGACTCTCATCATCCCCTCGTGGTGAAGAATGTGGCGGCTGTAGCTCTGAACCTAGCACTGAAACGATAGGTGGATATGTAGTGGCCTCTGTCTGTGCTACTGGTGGAACCGAGAAGGAAGGTGTCATCTCCACGGTAATGAACATTTGTGATGTCACTGCTGCCAGACTCTGAGAGGTAGATGGATCAACAACTGGTGGTTGTCACTGTACTGACCTCTGCACTGAACCAGCCGACCCATGGCTATGACTCGGGGTGTGCCGACGTGAGTGATGTGACCTATGCCCTGATGTGTGCCCTGTCGAGGTAGACCCTTCAAAGGTGGTATGGCTCCTGCTGCCGCTGGCACTGCCAGATCTATGGCCACTGCCTGTCCTCATCTGTGACCGTGACAAGGTAGGATCTCGTCACTCAGGTGACACTGCCTGCTCGTGTAATGTCTGATACTATCCTAGTCTCATGCTCACCCTGGCCAACTCGTGAGCCATATCCCCTATAGGACGTGTGTATAATGCTGCAAACTATGTGCACCACTAAGCCACGTCTTGTTGGCGGATCACCGCCTGATCTCGCTCTACCCGGGCTACCTCCAGTGCTGACTGCAATGATCTGACCTGCGCCATGCTATCATCTAGTCTCTGTTGTAGGTTGGCCACCCTTTGATCTGTCGTGGCATCCTGGGGCAATCCTGAGGAGGACGGTATCTCCTCCTCTCCCTCCACCATCCACCATCTAAGGAGTCTCTCGACCTCATCCATGGCATCATCCTCGTCATCATCATCATCTCCCACATCCTCTGCCACCTCCTCCTCCTGTCCTCCCACCTCCTCCTCCGCCTCCTCATGCCTCTCCTCCTCTGCCTCCTCCTCCTATCCTCCCACACCCACCTCCACCTCCTCCTCCTGTCCTCCCACACCCACATCCACCTCCTCCTTCCGTCTCTCCTCACCCTCTCCCTCCTATCTAGGCTACTCCTCTCTCTCCCCCTCCTCGCCAACCTCGGGGATAGCATCTAATGCTACCCTCGCCATGCACTGCCTCACCCTCCGGCCCTGTCTCTGACTATCTCACCTCTGCCTCCGGTCGTCTCCGCCATCATCTCCCCCTGCCTCCATCTCCGCCATCATCTCCCCCTGCCTCTGTCTCTACCTCTGTCTCCATCCCTGCCTCCATCTCTGCCCCTGCCTCCATCCCTGCCTCCATCCCTACCCCGGCCTCTGCCCCTATCACCACCTATGCCTCCCCGTCTAGCCCTCGACACACAAGGTATAACTAACCGCCTATCCACAGGTGTTGGCCCATCAGGATCTGTCAATGGAACTGGTCTATGTGCCTGTCACCATAGATCATAGTCCGCTGTGGTCCCGGGATCGGCTATCCCACCTCTCCATCCCCATGCCTGGGCTCCCAGCCCGTCAATCTGCTGCTCTGCGAAGGCCACTGGAATGGCTGGTCCCCAAGCATACTCTCTAGAGGACCGGGCATACTCGGTTGTCCCTGCAGGTACACCCTGCTGCTCTCTTAACTGCCTAAGGACATGTTGTGGCAAATACATCTCAATAATCAGCGATGTCTGCACTGTCCTACCAATTAGATACCTGTATTGTCTGCAAAGGCTAAGGTGCTTGTCCTCATCGTCCCACTACACATAGTCTCTATACGATCTCCAGATGAAAGACACCATCGTGTCAATCCTGTGTCACCACCATCCTATCTCACCCATCTGAGTCTGTTGTAGGGCACCGGCGTAGTAATAAGCATATGACATACCGTCAGCCAACTGTGGTCTATCAATTGGTGGATGAAATATAGATATGTGCTCCCAGGCCCATATCATCATCAACGTAGTCCCACAAGAGATGCTCTCTCCTCTCTTATAGGAAATATCATGCAGCTGATGGTAGAGTGTCCCCAGTAAGCAGGGACCCCAAGCATACACTATCCTATCCCGTATCATGCCAACCAGAACGTCTCCCCAACCAATAGGAAATTTGTGTCCCCGATGGTCAAGAATCAGGATCCCCCCAATCAGAGTCGCAAGGAATGCATCAAAGCGACCACAGTGATCCGCCATGAACTCCCATCTGATCTCATAACCCTGGATGCCCAATCCTGCACCCTGATCTCAATAATAAGCTCGGAAGGTCTGCTCGCCATGACGAGGGTCGTAGACGATCTGCTCCCCTTAGATTGACACTCGTAGAATCCGATAGACATCCTCCAGAGTAATGGTAGCCTCACCTGTCGATAGGTGGAATGAACAAGTCTCTGAATGCCACTGCTCACATAGCATAGTTAGTAATCCCCTGTTCGCCCAAATGGTGGGCATGTAAGCAACATAGAATAAGCCTAGTCGCATCAATCGTCGCCACTCTCACGGGTTCAACTAGTCGGCAAACCGAAATGTGGTCAGTCTGCTCTCTCACGTGTAGATAGGGGCAAGCTGCCTCTGCAAAAAGATGAACAATATATCAGTACTTTCTAGACAACCATCAGCATCATCAAAAGCATTAAGGGTTTCACAAGTATCACAATCAGTCTCAGTAAGGGAAACAGTCAAATGCGTCGCGTTATAGCAGTTGCATTGCAAATATTCGTTTGCATCTCTAAAATACTCAAATGCATCGCAACATGACAGTTGCATCACTTGGTTGCCCAAATGCATTACATTATGGCAATTGCGTCATGAATTCTGGAAATTACGACACAAAAGGGCGAATGCGTCGCTCAAATGAGCAATTGCGGCACAAATGGACAATTGCAGCATTCCAAGGCTCATATGCGACTTGGTTAGGCGAATGCGTTGCATTTTTTCTCAAATGTGGTGCAACGCCTCACCCATCCTACGATTAATTGGTCATTTGTGTCATGACGCATCATATGCGTCGAACGCGCAGATGATTGCAACTTACGCGAACACAGTTGCATCGCAGCACAGTTGTTGTTTGCCCTAGAAAGCTAAAATTGACACACAAAACAAAAAAATTACAAAGCAGGACAAGGGTACATACCATTGGCTCTGAGTCCTCTGGCCATCTGAATGTCCGTACGATCTCCCCGCAATGCTCTAACACTAGAATCACCATCGTCGCTGCATTCCTTTTCGCTCTAAACTCTCGAAATTCGCAAGGTAAATAGTAAAAATGAATTGACTTTTACCCCTTTGTCAACCTATTTATAAGGTCAAAATGACATTTTCTCAGGTGGGTTAATACTAGAAGATCATTTGACTAGGTTTGAATGCTTCATAGGCTATCTTAAATATGTTCGAATTCAAAACCGACTGCACCATTGTTTTTCTGGTCATTAAATTCATTTATCGGGACCCTCTACAATTTTTTTTTTTTTGTCACCAACCCAAAATTTGAAAAATTTCCCAAGGGGGCAATGATACTCTGTACCTTTACTGGGGCATATCTCTGACTTGTTTTGTTTGTCACAACGTGACAAGCAACATTATGACAAAGAGGGGCAAAATGTAGACACCTAAAAATGACCTAGGCCTACAAGCTTCATTTTTACCACTTTCGTCCTAGCATAATTAAGACATTTAATTATGTCTTTGGTCCACATTCGACTATTGATTAAATAATTCATGTCATTTTATTCTTCATGATTATTGGATAAATAAATTTTATTTATTTATTAAATATATCATTAATTGTCTAAGTCTTTCTCTAATTAAATTTCTAAATTTGTTTAATTATCTTTATTCATTAATTCTTCCTATTTATTAAATAAATAAATTTTATTTATTTATTTAATATGTCACTAATTGTCATAATTAAATGAATTAATTTATTTATTTAATTATCAGTCTTATCTCCTAAATTAAATAATTGAATTTAATTATTTAATTGCCAATTTGATATTCCTCTCATTTTAAATAAATTAAATTATTTAAAATGTCATCTCAATCTTAACTGTCAGTTCACTTTGTTAAATAATTGGAACATCAATTATTTATTATTTCATAAAATCCATAATTTGAATTAACTCAATTCAAAATGGAAACTAATCTTCTAAAAATCAAGTAATCGGGCAGATTATTGATTTTTCAAATATGATCTTCAGTCCAAATCTTATCTTCTTGATTTTTCGAATCTCACAAATTAGGCAGTCTTTATCTTCTTGATTTTTGAAAATCTTTATTTTCTAATTAATTCCCTCATTTATTCTCCACCGTCGATCCGATTATCTGAGATATTATCTTGACTGTTCGATTAATGAATTTTCCCTAACCCTAATTAGGGATTCTCAGATTTAATCTAGACCTCTCATTCTAGGTCTTTCTTAGAATTCGATCTCACCCGTCCATTCAAAATGACATTTTCTATAAAATGTCATTTTCCTCACTTTTTGATTACACACAGACACATTACATTTTTAGGCATTTTGTACACTTAGATTTCATAGCAATTTCAACACTTATTATCTTTATTTGATCAAGTCTTAGCATTGTTTAGGCATAGACATTGGCAATCATAGTCATAGGCATAGGTATTTAGACATTGCATAAATCCTTCAAAGCTTGGTGTAGGACTTAGACATTTGCAGATTGCTCGCACAACGAATCTGAGGGCAACACATCAACCAGCAAGCAAGAAGGTACTATGGAGGTAATCATGGAAAACTCGATTTATAGGTATAATTGTTTATTGTTTAATTTCCTTTGTACTCTATAGATCTTTGGGTTTCATTATCTTTATTGATTTACTGCTAACACAGCCCAATCAAACCTAAAAGAAATCCTTAGTTACATTAAGGCTACAATCTCAAGAAGATCCAATCCCCAACTTCAAAACTTATTTAACTACAATGTTTGTACACCTATTGCTTCATTTGAGTTTGTGTCATAGATAGATTCTCCTTGAGTATTGAGAGTGCCTTTTTTTGATGAAGCAAGGGGTCCTCCACTTCCTGAACTCTTGGTGACACCTTTAATGATGATGTGATGGAAGGAGGCTAATATCCATATAGTTCCATAAATGGATTTTTTTTTATGAAATATGAAAGGAAGCGTTATACCACCATTTTTCTAGTGCTAACTAATCTACCCATTGAGATTTTTTATCTAAAGTGAAACAACATAGATATCCTTCCAAACACTTATTAATAACCTTTGTTTTCCCATCAAATTGAAGGTGGTATGGAGAAATATGAGCCAATAGAGTACCAAACATGAAATAAATCTATCCAAAAATGACTAGTAAATATAGGATCACAATCACTAACAATAACCTTAGGTGTACCATGTAGCTTTTGTATATTTTCCAGAAAACATTTTTCACTTACAACTTATTATAAAATGATGTGATAATGCAATGAAATGTGCATATTTAGTGAGGCGATCTACTACTATCATGATGACATCATTACCTTTAGATTTTGGAAGCCCTATGATGAAGTCCATGGATACTTATTCCAAATGTTGGCTAGGAATAACTAAGGGTTACAAGAGACCTGATGTCCTAATTTTCTCCCCTTTATTTCTTTGACAACCCAAATATTCAAGCACAAATTTTGAACATCACCTTTATCCCTTTCCAAAAAAAAACTCTTGACTTGATGATATGTCTTCAAAAATCCTAAATGACCACCAACTAGGCACTCATTAAGTTATATGAGAATCTTGTGTTTAAGATTGGAATACTTGTATAAACACAATCACTCTTTATACCACTAAGTATCTCCCTTCCAAAAATACTTATCTAAACTACTAGGATCACTTTGTAACTATTAAATGAGATTACTTGTAGCAACATCAATCTACCACTCTGCTTTTGCTTCTACCACCCAATCTACTTGTAATATTGAAATGGCACACAATAAGGCTTCATATTCCTCATCCTTCCTAGAAAGTGCATCTTCCATAAAAATTTCCTTCCCCTTCTTATATACAATCTCAAAGTCATATCCCAATGTTGGGATAAAATTGAAGACCTTAATGCTTTGTTTAGACTTGTGGTTTGTTGTTGTGTTTTATGATTCAATTCACCCTTATGTCAATCTGAGGCATTAACTTGTGAAATTTGTAGTGGAAATTTTATCAAGGGTTATATATAGGAATCTAAGTGTGATGAAATGCAAGAAATTATAGTACTAAATATTGGAAATACCATAAATCTACAATACCCAATTCACAAAAAAAAAAAAAAGTATTTCTTATAGGTTCTATCAATTCTGCTACATGAATAGAGTGACAGGAATAGAGTGAAAGGAATAGACCAATGAGAATTATGTTTTCAGTAGTAAGTTTCAAACCACTCAAAATATTTATCAAACAATATTCTCACTCATAAAAATGAAATATAAAAATTCTTAAACAACTGAAATGGAAATCTCATATACTTATCAAATCATTCTTATCCACGAATAACACATGAACATGAAATTAAAAAAATAACCACAATGATAAAATTTCTTAAGTAAAAACATAATAAAAGATGACCAGGATTTGTGAGAAGTGGGCCCTTCCTCCTAGTCAACAAGGTGATTAGGAAATGCTAATGCTACACTTACTTCAAAGCATGGATCATAATACTGAATATATTTTTTAGATTAAAACATTGTCCCTTTATCAAGTAGAAATACATATTTATTTGAGTTTGTAACCAAAGTGCTAAATATAACCAATTTGTTTATGTTGTCCTATGACCCATAGCTACAAAAGAAGTCTTTTTAAATTACAACCGAGGATATTTTAGTAAACAAAACAACTTCACAGTTTACAATTATCACACAAAACTAACTTTAACCCACATCCTTGGCTTGAGATAATCCCTACATCATAGATCCTTGTCTTTAATCCCTTCCTATAATTATCCATTGAATGGAGATTAGTATCCCTATAAATTAGCAACATAAAGTATCTTTTTATCCTTTTAAACATATGAAATAGTTCCATTTTCTATAGTCATTAATGGAATACATGGGTGATGAAAGGTAAATGGGAATAGGCATAGGAAAGGATAAAAGGAATTAAAATAAAGAATATTTTTCTCTCATCATTTGCCCCTAGCTCAAGGAGTTTTCATGTACTCGCGCAAGTTTTGCTACAAACCTTAGGGGCTGAGTTTGAAGCCAATTTATTTACTGTGGATGTGATTTCATTGCACTAGGCTACCCTTAATTCTTCCTTACTCTCTTTATGTCTTGAATGGGTACGTGAAGTTCCCTGTATTTAGTTAATTGACCAATTTCTTCCTTTAATCTATCAATTTCTTGACTTTGTTGTTGACTAATTATAGTAGATTCTTATAGTTATCCTTGTAGCCTCTAATTTTCAGCCTTAAGTTGATTTAACATATCTTGCAAACCCCATATTTCTTCCCTCTATTTGAGAAGTATGTCTTTTCCTACCTGCTCGAGAGAAAAATATAAATATGACTATCAAAAATAGTGAGGGTTGCATTCACATTGATTTTCCATAGAAAATTTGGAGAAGACTTTTTCATTGTGACTTATAGGTGACCCCTTTACTTGTGAATTGTGTGTTTCCCCAATTGTTGCTTCTTCATTCATTTGATTTTTCCCACCCTCGTCTAGCTTAGATAATGTACACTTGTTTTCTTATGCAAGGGTGTTTGATTTTATTGAAATATCCCTTAGTTTAGAGACATCTTCATGTGCAAGAATATTCTCCTAATTAGGAATATCTTCATATGTAAGAATGTCCTATTGATTAGGGATATCTTCATATGTAGGAACATCCACTTGAATAGGGATATATGATTTCTTTGTATGAGCAAAGGAGTCAAGAGTAGCTCTCAACTATTACTCCTTTTCATTCCACCTTCTTTGCCTTTGTTTCTCTCTACTCATACGATCCCTTCCCTTCATGATAGATGTAGCCAAAATTTCTATATTAGAGTTGTTGTCTTCCTTTTTTGAACCAACCATTGAGCTTGCTACCATTGCAAGGTTTGGTAGTTTATACTCAGAGTCAATGGCTCATTTACATTTCCTTTAGTTCATTTTATCTAAGGTTTGAGGGGTAGCTACTCTAGTAGCCTTCCTAATGTTAGATATTGTGTGCATAATTTTAGGAATTTCTATATCTAGAGGTTTCTTTTCATAGGTTCTAGCTATAGAAATCCTTTCGTTGCTCATTCTTGAAAGCGCCAAAAGGTTTTTAATGTTATCCAGAGGTTGAGCTACCAAATTATTCATCCTCCTCTATGTTCTGGACAAAATTTTCCCAATCTAGGGGAGGTGTGTCCATTTTTATCTCATGCATTACCAACAATTTTATCAAACCATGGTGGGAAAGAGATTTCTCTCACCTATTTTGTACTTCTTTGTAGACCTATTATAGTGAATAACATAAAAAATAAGGAAAATTTACTAGAATTACATTATGTAGATGCAACATTAGCCAAAAATGGTGAGAAAACACATATGTATACCTACCTTCATAGGTAATGTATTGAATGAAGAATTTAGTAACATCAATTCCAAGATTGGGAAGAGTAGCTCACCTTGTGCCCTACCCATGTACCATTTTGACTGATTTTCCCCACTATAAAAATTGTTTGCATGTAGAATTTAGGTCCTTTACCATGGTAGACCTAGTGGGGAAGAAATATTCACTTATCTGTGGAAGCGCAATAACTTCAACAATGGTTTGAAGGGTTACAAAGAATGAGATACCCCTTAAATTGACTTGGTTATTACAAAATCCCATTACAAATTCCTTAGCAATTTCATCATTAAACCCACATAATCTTCTATAGTAGACATGCCAGTGGGCTTGCTTGAAGATTTTGTAGGCTTCTTTGTTGGATTTTAATTCTTGCATGGAAGTTGGTCCATGATGAGTGTGGGTTCCATGCTTTGCTACAACAAGAATTTTGTAAACTATAACAAAATAAAATTGGCTATGGCAGTTTTGAAAGGCTCAAATGGGCTTATGGAAATTTATCATGAACAATAAGAAATTAAGACTTTTAGGAATATGGTTACGATTTACCAGTCATAATTATGGATAAACTTAAATAGCATAAAGAAATGTAGTTGAAAATATGGATATGACAAGGGCTCAAATTTTGTGTAACTCATAGAATGTGGATGTGACAAGTGGTTAGATATAACTTGCCTCATAATGAATAAGGAGTAAGGTAGGAGACCACCCATATAATATGGATATGATGTCACAACACCCCTAGCTGGATCATGAAACCATCCCAGTCACACCAATAATTACTAAGAAGGAAAAGAAATGTATTTAATAATATTGAAATAAATAAACGAATACCATTTTACCAATCAATGGGAGATAACTCGATGCTCAAATGGTGGCTAGTACAAAAATTTTCACCGATTGTAGAGGAAGATGGGACCAACTTGACTAAAAAATGATGAGAGATATCATTGATATAATAAAAATGCAAGGACCAGAAAGGTACTACACAGGAGTATCGGAAAACATGCCAATATGTAGTCACCATCAAATGAAATGATGGTAAAAATCATCCCACTAGTTGAGTTGGTAATAAGACATGTTGACAGAGGTACACAGGGAAAGTCATGCGGAATATAGGTGGAAGAAGACACCACCATGTGACTTGTGTGTAGTAGGTGGAATTCATTAGTTGATCTGGGGCAAATGAAACTTCTTGTGGAAAAGGAAATAGGAACTAGAATGTTCTTGTCGTATACCTTCCAAGTGAGAAAATTACATATTTTTATTTTTATTTCTTTTGTTTTTTTCTCTTTTTTTCTTTTTTTCCTTTTGATACATGACCACTGGGAAACTAATTTTTAGTCATAATTCATTAGTTGATCTGGGGCAAATGAAACTTCTTGTGGAAAAGGAAATAGGAACTAGAATGTTCTTGTCGTATACCTTCCAAGTGAGAAAATTACATATTTTTATTTTTATTTCTTTTGTTTTTTTCTCTTTTTTTCTTTTTTTCCTTTTGATACATGACTACTGGGAAACTAATTTTTACTCATACACCACCTAGAGGCACCAGAAACTTGGTATTCACCTCTAGGAAATTTATTCAATTACAATCCACTAGAAAATTGGCTTTCAAATTGTAACCATCTAACAATGCCCAAAGGTTTTCATTGTTAGATTTTATTGCACAAATTTGTTATCATCATTTTTTATTTTTTATTTTTTATTTTTTATTTTTTAAGTACCTAAAAGGTACTTGGAGAGGTAACAAGAACTCTATCTATGACATTGAGTTCTTTTTCAAACTAGAGATAAAACTTTCCTTTGTGATAGGTTGCTTGTATAACTTTAGATAGTGGTCATTAACAATAAGGGAAGTGTGATTGGACTCCACAATGCAAAGCTTAACCGTACCATTATCATAGAAAACTTCAATATCATAAGGTCCAAGCCACCTGGTATGGAATTTTCTCATGAATTATTGGAAACTAGAGTCAAATAATAGTGCCCAATATTCTGGGTGAAATTATCGTTGATGAATTAAATGATCATGACAAAGAGGATGATGTTGTTGAATTAATTTTGTATGAAAGAGAGCATGTTGACACATTTCATCTAAATAATGGTTTTGTTCAATCTTCTCCTTTTGAGCATTAGTAAGATTCAAACCTAGTTCCAAAGCAGTATGTAAAGTTTTAATTTCAAGCTCAATAGGTAATACTACCTTCTTACCATAGACAAGCTCACAAAGTGTAAGACCAATGGTGGTCTTCCACATTGTCTGATAAGCCCATACTGCTTTTGGAAGTCATGCTACCCAATCCTTCTAATGAAGTGCTATTATTTTTGTAAGGATTTTCTCAAGTTTCCTATTGGTGACCTCAACTTGACCATTGGCTTATGGATGGTATGGAGAAGACTTGTGATGTTGAATCTCATATTCATGAACTAAACCAGAAATTATCTCAGATGTGAATTGTGGTCCTTGATCAGTTACAATTTTCTTTGGTACACCAAACCTTGCGAAAACTTTAGTATATAGAAAACCAACTACCTTAGTATCCCTTGCATGTGTGAGTGTTATAACTTCAACCCATTTGGTAACATAGTCAGTGCAAACCAAGATGTATTCTTTGTTTCTAGATGAGGGTTAATGGGTCCCACAAATTCTAAACCCCACTTTTCAAAGGGTTCAATGGATAATTGTGGGTGTAGAGGCATCTCATCAAAACATGTGGTTTGTTTCAAGTATCAAGGTGTTTTCATTGATGTCATGGAAGTTGGCTATTCATTGTATATGTCGAGGATATTGAGAAAATTGTAATAAAGAAAGTTTGTAGGTATTTTGTGTGTGCTTCGAGATATGATATGTGATGTTCTTTGTATTACCTCTATGATTTTAAGTTCCTGGCATATTATTCATGGTTGTTGGTAGTTGTTTCTAGAATATGGGTCTCTAGATTGTTGTGCAGTGCGAGATATCTTCACCAATTATGTCTATGCATTTTGGTGTGTCTGGTTGAGGTCTAGGAGAAATGTAGTTGCTCTAGATTTCTCTATATTCTAGTTTCAGGACTTGCAGTTCTAAGAGTAAGCTAATAAGGTTGTGTTCAAGTAAAATTTGTTGACCAAAAAGATTGGATCAAGTTAAGGTTGTGTGTGCTTGTTTTTTTTATGTGTTTTACACTAGTGTTGGTTGACCTTGTGTTAAACACTACTCACAAAGTTTATGGAAGAATGTTGAAGCGTGTTGAAACTTATTTAGGTCCTCATTAAGTATGTGTTTGGGTCATCCTCATTCTAATTCCACCATAGAATGTTTTGGCACTGACCTAATTTGAATTTGTAAATACAAATGATGTGTGGCCAACCTTGGATGAGTTTCAAGGTTGAAGGTGGTATGTGGTATAAATATAAGTTAAGTTGTTTGTGAAATAATGAATGCAAGAAATATAGATGTGAGGTAGATGCAAAAAAGTGTGTGTGATGTGAAATTGAGCAGATCAATGTGAAATTCAATTGTTGAGTTTCTGGAGGAAGTGAGCTGAAGGTGTACTCTATCATTCAAGCGTGTCTACAAGTGAGTGAGCGAATTGTCGTGGAAATATCTACTGAATTGAGATAGTTTTCTCTTTGTAACTATTCTCTTCTATCTTATTTGTAATAATGTGGTAGTGATCCCTCTGGGTGGTTAACTCGTATTGGACAGTGAGTCTTGTTTTGGACAAGTAAGTCCTGTTTTGGCAGTGAGCCTTTGTATTCAATTTTGGAATTCTTTATATTGTGAGCTAATCCTTACTGTGGTTTTTTCCTCATTGGGTTTTCCATGTAAATCTAGTGTTATTGAGTGTATGGTTTTACTTCTTTCAGTTTCTGCTTCTACACTTAATGATTAATCACATTGGAAGAGTAAAGGATTTGTGAATGGTTGTTGATCTAACTTCTAGTGAAATTTTTAAAGGTTAAAATTGTTACAATTGATTCACCCCCCTCTATTTTTTCTTTTTTAACAATTGGTATAAGAGCTTGGTTCCTTGGAGAAGAGATTAACTACTTGAGGAAGGTCCAGGATGGCGAACAAGATAGTTATTGAGTATCCTAAGTTCGATAGAACTAACTACATTTTTTGGAAGGAAAAGATGGAAGGATATCTAGAATAATGTGGATATGATGTTGAGAAAGCTTAAGATACTCCATACATGGATCCAACTAATGGTCTGAGTACTACTGATGAAATCAAAGCACATGAAGTGAACAAGGAAAACTTTATTCTAAAGAATAGTCTTTCACATTCTAAATTAATCAAAGTTGTAAATATGAAGACTACTAAAGAGATTTGGGATTTGGAAAAGATCCATGAAGGAGATGAAAGGGTTAAAGAAGAAAATTTACAAAATTTGGAGGCACAATTTGAGATCCTGTGGATGTCTGAAGATGAGAACATTAAATCCTATGTACAAAGAGTGGATGAGTTGGTAGGTGGAATGTGAGGACTTGGTGCAACGGTGGATGAATCTAAGATAGTAAAGAAGATTCTCAGAACTCTCCCTACTGCATATAGAGTAAAGGTATCTACTATTGAGGAATCTATTGATTATAAGACCTATACTATAAATCAGTTGTTGGGTACTCTAAACTCATTTGAAATGAGAAATCCTAGCTTTAGAAATAGATCAAAAATAGAAACTGCTTTCAGGGATACAAATGCTAAAGATCTAGATGAAGATAACTTCGATGAAGTAGAAGCTAACTATGTAAGAAGAATGAAAAAAGGCTCTGGTAAGTATCAAGGTAAGTTACCTTTCAAATTTTTTAGTTGTGGAGGAATTGGTCATTATGCTTCAAGATGTCCTAAAAGAGCCAAGAGGAATAAATAAAGAAAAGGAAAAGAAAACAAAGGAAAGATGATCAAGAGAGAATTGTAAGGAAAGCTAAGGTGCGGAACTAACTCTCCTAACATCAAAACCTCAAGGAAGAATGCAAAGATACTTTTAAATTTTCAATTACATTCCAATTAAGATACACTTCAAATAAATAACAGAAACATAGAATATAACATACACAGATGAACACCAGATTTACGTGGGAAAACACTTACGGGAGAAAAACCCACCACACCAAGAAAAAAACCATTTGTATTATAGTAATGGAAATTACATACAGAGTACGGGCTTCACTCTCTGATGTCAATTTACAATAGCATTTACAATGATCAACCTTGTTATAGAACATTCAAATTACAATACTCTCAGAATTCAATTCACACTGATCATACATCAAACTATTCATCCAACTATTCATCCAACCATTGAACTGTTCAACATCTGCAATTCCTGAGTATATCCATGACCCCCATGGTCTGTCAATCTTCCTCTCAGTAATGGCCACAACATTCCAACTACTAGCGGTTGCCATTTGGCTTCTCTGATTGGTCATAGACTCACCACGTAGGATAGTCATCACTTGGTCAAAGGCATTCAACTTGTGTCACATGTCGGTGAGACACTAACCGTGTCTCCCCGATGCCACAAGATCTGATTGTCATTATCGCCAAGAGTCTTCACTATCGGAAAGATGTTATAGCAAGTTCATAAGTTGTCGCTCAGACTTCCCCTTGTTGCCAAGACATCATATCGATATCGATCACATGTATTGCTATTTGGCAAGACCATCGTTATTCAATGAGACATCATACCAATGTTCAAAGGTCACATAGATATCAGCTTTCCATTCGGTGAGACTATCGCTCTTCGGTGAGACATCATACCAAAGTTCCCAAGTCATATCAATGTGAACACTATTTGAGAGACTTACCGCTATCGCTGAGAGTTCTTACCGAAGCCACAAGTAATACCGAGCACCAAATAGTTGCCAGGAGTCATAGCAACAACAAACTACCCCATCGCTAAGACAAACATCCATTGCTAAGACTTCATACCGAAGCCTTTAAGTTATCCCGATGACTCTGAGTGTAGCTATCAGTGAGACATTCCATATCGATAAGAATTCATACCGAAGCAAGCCTTTCGGCCAAGGGTCTCCCTGATGACTTCGAAATGTAAAACTTTTGGCGAGACTTTCCATATCAGTAAGACTTCACCGAAGCATATGAGTTACTCCGATGACTCCAGTCGCTATGAATCTCCCCGACACCGCTTGTCACCCAGAGTCTCCCCGATATCCAATAAGAATGGCCTGTCAGCCAAACCAACCCACTCGGCAGAGGGTTACACCGAACACAATGAGTCACAGCGATAGTTCCAGTCGGCAAGACATCAACAAGGTCTTGGCGACATTAATATTTCACAAGGTTGCACAACTGCTAGTCAGCCAGACAGAAAGTATGTCACATTGACTTGTCTCTTTCAGAGGTTTCATCCTGTGAGATTGAGGCACAATATTCCAACAAGACTACTATGTGAATGAAGATGTTGGTATCTCTTATGAAGAGTATGATTATGGATATTTTGATGATAATGAATTCTTTTTCTTGGCTATAAAAAATGAATCTACTCCTGCTAATACTAAAAGACATGTGAAGGAAAGCACTCTGAAGAAGGTTGAAGGTAATGTGATCTCTACTCTTCATGCTAGACAATAAAAGAACTATTGGGTTGTTGACAATGGCTATTCACATCACATGACCTGTGAAAAAATTAAGTTTGGTAAACTTGAAAAATATGGAGGCTTAGTTAAGTTTGGAGATGATATTGGTGCTAAGATTTGTGGGATAGGTTTAGTCAATTTTGATGGCAAGAATAATATTCATGATGTCTACTATGTTAAGGGTTTAAGGCATAATCTCTTGAGTGTTGGACAGATGTGTAGTAAAGGATATAATCTTGTGTTCAACAATGAGAAATGTGAAATAAGGAAAGAATCTAAAACAATGATTGTTGCTGGAAAGAAGTCTAAAGGAAATATTTATCAACTTAAGGGTACAGACAGACATTGTTTTATGTCTCATATTAATGATAGTTAGTTATGGAACCAAAGAATGTGTCATATGAATTCTGATAATATGGTGATAATCAGTGTTGTACAAGATGTGAGATATTTACCAAGAATTACAAAGCTTGTTAATGTTGTTTGCAAGGATTGTCAATTTGGAAAACAAGCTAGAAGAAGCTTTAGGTCAAAGGAACAATCTACTATTGGACTATTGGATTTGATTGACATAGATATTTGTGGTCCTACAAGAGTGAGAAGTCTACAAGGTGACAAATATTTTATGTTTTTGATTAATGATTACTCTAGATTTACATGGGCTACTTTTCTTAGAGAGAAATCTAATTCATTAGACAAATTCAAAGAATTCAAAGCTATGGTTGAAAATCAAATGGACATAAAAATAAAATGTTTGAGGTATGATAGAGGTGGTGAATTCACCTCCAATGAGTTTAACATGTTTTGTGAAGCACATGGAATAAGAAGATAGTTATATGCTCCGAGAACTCCTCAGCAGAATGGAGTTGTTGAAAGGAAGATGTAGACACATAAAATTGACCTAGGCCTGCATATTTTATTTTTCTCCATATTTCTTCCTAACATAATTAAAATATTTAATTATGTCCTATAGTCCAATTTCAACTATTAATTAAATAATTCTTAATTATTTAATTAATTCATGTCTTTTATTCCCCCTGACTATTTAAATAAATAAATTTTATTTATTTATTTTAAATGTCACTAATGACCTATGTCTCACCATAATTGAATAAATTCATAAATTTATTTAATTATTACTTGTCCACTATTTCTTCCTAATTATTTAAATAAATAAAGTTTATTTATTTATTTAAATACATCATTAATATCTTATGTCCTCTTATAATTAAATAAATTATTTAATTTATTTAATTATAGTCCACCTTGGCCTTTCTAATTTTAAATAAAGGCATTTATTTAAAATTGTTCACTTTCTAATTTCCCTCCAAGTAAATAATTAAAAATAATTATACTATCATATGGCCCCACCACTTTTGAATTAAATTAATTTTTAATTAAAAAAGACAACTCAGTCTTTAAAATCAAATAATTTTCAATCATTATTTGATTCTCTAGATTTTATTTTTCTAAAAAAGAATCTCAGTCCTTCATTTCAAATTTCACCCTAATATTTCCCTAACCCTAATTGTGGGTTGTCACATTTAATTTCAGCCATTGATCTTAGGGCATCTCTCATCTGACAATCTTGGCTATTCATCCAAAATTGACTTTTCTATAAAATGGCAATTTTGGCCTCATTTGACACACTTCATACATCTTGATCTTGGCATCTCTAGACATTGTGACTTCATGCTTTAGAAATTTTCATGCTTTTGGATTGCTTCATAGTTGCATACTTGCATTGTGTAGCTTTTAGATAGAATCCTTCAACATTTGCTTAAGACATTGTCATAGTCATAGGTTGCTCATCACAAATCTGAGGGAAAACATCTACTTTTAGCAAATAGAGAAGGTGCAATGATGGTGATTCATGGAGTTTGAAGATATTTGGTAATAATTTTCTTGTTTTCATGCTTTCTAATTCCTTTGTTCTTCATTTCTTTGTTTAGGATTAATTTTTTCATACTTATAATGCTAACCTGGTAATTTTCCCTAAGTTACATTGGTGAACTCGATGCCAAAAATGCATTTTTTGCAGATTTTAATACAAACTTTTGTGTTTTTGTAGGTACAAGTACGGAACAATGCATTTGTAGATTTATGAGCCATAATCACTACATCACGATGCATCCACTTTGCAAAACAATGCATATGTAGGCCCGAGACACATTTACTAACTAGAACACCACATTTGCTCTATTGTGATGCATCTGCAGGCCCGAATGATGCATCTGATAGCCGTGATGCATTGGATATGTAGAACAACGGATCTGTCTGGTAAATTCCAACTTACGGCCCTGCAATGCATTTGATTTGCAAAATGACGCATTTTCCTAGTAAAAATTTACTTTCGGGTTTTTACATAATTTTCCAAATTTATTTTTCTGTTAGTAGCTTAGAGGTTTTTTGGGTTACTAATATTCTATTTGCAGTATGTGGCAAGGGGTCTAACCCTTTTTTTCTTGATTTCATATCACTTTTTCAATTCCTTAATCAAACAAACAAACAACAAACTTGCATTCACATTTCATTGGCTAAAATGAACATGCATACTCACTCATGGGCTTAAAATGAACACAATCTTGCATTGAAACTCATAAGGCTAAAATTTACATGCATTTTCATGACATGGGCTTAAAATGAACTTTGTTTGTTTCACATTAAGTTAAAGTTTAAAATGAACAAAGTGTTTTATGTGTTTGCCTCACATTACAATTTGGATAATTAAAATGAACAAGTGTCTCCAATTGGTGTAACCCTGATTCAATAATAGAAGTATCCTCTCCTCTTGTGCACTTGTGCGATTCTGGGTGCAAGAGAAACTGTTATTGAATCTAGGAATTGGGCCTTCCTTGGTGGGAAAAAGTACTCACCCCAAGGTGACTCAAACCAACAATGAAGTTCTTTAGTCAAGCTACTCCCGACTGGTATACAAATGTGGATCCTAATGGAAAACTTATGATTACAAGTGTGGATGTGTTACACAAACAAGTGAACTCCCCAAAACCCTATTGAACATAACCTCTTCAGGTTGGAATTCCTCCTTATCAGAGCTAATCTTTCCTCATGTGTGGCCACTTGAACGAGAGTCCCGAACTAAAAACCTTTGTGTAGTTTCCAAAAACCCATCTATTTGTTGGTGCAACAATAGTCATTGCCAAGGCATCCACATTCTCGTAGTTCTTAGTAGAGGTAAAAATCCTGCCATGGGAGATTTATGGGGGCTTGAAGTTTGGTTGACCTGAGAAGAGAGTGCAATGTAAGGGGGAGCCAATGTGGCCAAGCTTTTGGATGACCCGCTAAGAATAAGTTTAGTTGGGGAAACCCATGTGGAATCCAGTGGATATAGTCCTTGCCTAACCTAAAATTGTGCTTGTCTTCATTGTGCATGTTTTCAAACATTCAAAGACAAAACATTAAGTTTTCCAAGTGTTTTCTGAGACATTGAACAAATAAACACCTTTTGCAGACCTAGAAACACTCACTCATACATAATTTTTTTTGAAAATTTGCAAAATTGCAAACAAACTGGACCTTTATTTAGCTTGCAATGCATTTGATATTCTATGCAATGCATTTGACATTCTGAATTGCATGTGAGACTTTTGGTGCCACAATCGCTCTACTAAGCCACATTTTCTCATTGGAGCAACACATTTGACTGTATCACAAAACATTTGATTTCCAAAACACTGTAATTGACTTCCTAAACTGCATCTATGACCTGTAACAACATATTCGTTGAACCTACGATGCATTCAACATCTTGAAACACATCAATGACCTGAAACGATGCAATTTCCTGTCATTAAGAAAAACATTGTTACTATCCAAAACCTGAGTCTAAACATTTTTAAACTGCTTTCAGACATCTTTTTCCAATGGCCTCTGTTCAAAACTAGACAAGGAATTGCTCAATTCATCCTTTCTTGCATCTTTTAGCTTTCATTTTCCCATAGCTCCATCCTTTCAAATTATTGGTTGCATTTTAGAAGCCAACATTTTCCAACATAAACCAGTCTTTAGGTTCCCATTTTTGTAGAATTTAGAATAGGAAAACTTACCATACCTTGCAAAATCTTCACCTTCAAAAGTTGGTTACCATTGGGCTTAGTCAAAATCATTCCCTTTGGTCATTGTCCTTTTGTGAGACCTTTCCAACTCAAAAGTCTAGTTAGGAGACCTCACTTTGTCATCTTGTCATTCCATTTAGTCCTACCAAAGAGTCCTTTGATGATCCAAATTGAGACATAGACCAAGCTTTGAGTGGTTGAGTAGACCTTTTCCTAAAATTCCATCAAAATTGCTTAGACCTTTGCATATTTTAATCATTTTAATCCTCATTTTGCATCCCTTATCCTAAAAATCTAAAAAAAATAGTGTCATACCTCTCATTTTAGTCTTCATTGTCCTTTTGTATTTGAAATTTCCTTTAGAAAACATTGTCATTATTGCATTTTCATCACATCCCTTATTCAAAAAATCCAAAAAAACATAGTGTCATATCATTCCCATTCATACACTTAGTTGTTATTTTCATCTTCCTCATTTGAGAAAATTCTTATATGTTGGAGACTAGGCTCCAAAGGAAAAGAAGACAAATGGACCCTTTTGGACAAGACACCAACCCTATAACTTTTCCAATGACATGAACCAAAACATAGACAAGGGACACCCTTCATCAATCCTTTCAGTGACATGAACATGGCATCTTCCTCACACAACCCCTTCAAACAATTTATATGTAGGGATGAAAATGGACATTTATTCATGGAAGACTTAGAAGTTGTCATTCAAAATCCTGATGTAGCTTCCTTTGTGGAGGAACTTATCTTGCAAGATTCATATAGATACCTAGCCATGATTTTAGACCAAGGAGCCAAGTTTCCATGTGGGTTTGACATTAACACTTTAAGAGTAGCATCCCCTGATCATAATGAAAACAATACCTCCAACACCAATCAACCCCAACACAATGCAAACAATACCTTCATTGGTGATACCACACAAAATGCGACAAACAACATCAAAGTTACCTCTAATGGCACCTCCAACCAAAATACTTCTAACATGGTCAACATGACATCCATTGGAGGAACATCAACCATGTCACAAGCCACATTACAATCAATGCATCTAATGTCAACAATGTCATCACAAGAAATTGGAGCTATCTTTGGATCTTCAACAATGGGGACAAATTATTTAAACCTTTTATTTGGAGCTTCATCGAGTACCATGGGAATGACATCGTCAAATCCTTTAATTTGGTCTTCAAATAATGCCATGGGAACAAATTCATTGAACCCATTTGGGAGCAATAAATGTTGAATTACCATTTCAGGACCCCAACCTAATGTCAATACTTCATCACAATTCAATACCAACACCAATATCCCCCAAAGACAAAACACAAACATTCCCCATGGTCACATTTACCAATTTGGACAATGAAATCAAATTAAACAACACATGACTTCATTTGGACACCAAAACACTCAAGGTCAACATATTTTGCAAATACAAACCAACACTACTGGAGTGCACATTCCCACATACACGTTACACATCCATACACAACAACACATTTTGAATCCAAACTCTCAATACCAATAGGTTCCAAACCAAAATACGTCACACATTCCACAACAATACATCCCAAATCCAAACATATCCTCATAGCAAATGGGGACTCATGGAATACCTATCAGTAGCATGTGTGACACTATGAACAACCTCGTAATCGATGCACTCATAGCTTAAATTGTGACCTTGCAAAAATAGATGGAGAACATGCAATTGCAACACAAAAAAACCCACACATCATACAAATTATGTCCATACCCTTTTGACATGATTCTACACATGCCACAATTCCCTTCTGGATACGTGGTGCCAAACTTCACTAAATACAAAGGAAAAACCAATCCCCTTGAACACATACAAGAATTTACAACCAATTACATGGACGTTGCATATGAACATACCTATCTAATGAGACTCTTTCCCAGAAGTCTTGTAGGTCCCACACTAGAATGGTTTTCTACCTTGCCTAAAGGAATAAAGTCATGGGTGGAATTTGTTGAAAACTTTGTACAAAATTACACATATAACATTGACAACGACGTCACCATTACCAATTTATGTACACTTAAGAGGAAACTGGTGAGACCTTTATTCCATTCTTCCAAAGATGGAGAAGTTTAGTAATTTGATGCCATGTCGAGATACTAGAAAAAGAAAAGGTAGACATGTTTGTCCAAAACCTTCTGGGACCCTTAAAATACAATTTACAAGTTCAACATTGCACCACTTTCATGGACCTCATCAAAAAAGGAGTTCAACTTGAAAAGGCCATTATTGCTAAAGGAGAACTCAAATATGGAAACAAGAACACAAACACAAACCCACCTGCTGACCAAAAAAATACTAGGTCCAAAATAAACACATCACTAATGATGGTGTTATTGATGCTAAGGTAGTAAATACAACAGGTTTGATAATCGCACTCAAAGGAGCCCAACCACAAAATACACCAATGACCACACCGAAACCTACTACAAAAACCATCCACAATAATCAAAATAATCAAAACAATCAAAACAATCAAAACCAAGGGCAACCACGTCAAACTAGGAAATTTCCAAAGAGTCGCACATACACCCCCTTGGGTGAACCAATTGAAGTGGTCCTTAAGATGCTCCTCTAAAATGGTGTCATCACATTACAGGACCCTAAGCCATATGACCCAAGACAATTCAATCCATCTTGGTGGGATGACAACACATTCTGTGATTACCACCATGCAAAAGGGCATAAAATTTCCTCTTGTCGACAATTAAGAAATCTTGTATAGGATCTCATTGAAAATCACACCATTGAATTAGGTGGACAACAATTTGTTTCAAACATGGATCATACTATCCATAAAAAACCACTACAGGATCATGGTTCAAGTAATCCCTCTACGTCAGGTCCAAAGACTAATAATAATTTATCCAATTACACTCGCACCACCTTTGATTATTTTGGTGGACCCATTATTAATCACCTTCGAGCTACCAATGAATATTTCAATACTATTACCATCAAGAAGACAAATGAGTGTAATGTCACTATCCATGGAAGAAAAGTCACCATAGCTGGTCCTCCTCCTAAACACCGAAGATCACAATACCTAGTCCATCTACCAAATAGTCACAACCTAGTCCATCCGCCAAATAGTCACAACCTAAGGGACAGTTCAATCTCATTGACCAATTAGGAAAAATGCTCTCCCAAATCTCTATACTTGAGTTGTTATGCATTTCTCGTACACACAAGGCCATACTAGAAAAAACCTTACAGGAATATTTCATCCCTCATGACATTGATGTCAACCAATTTGAAGCCATAGTGGGATACCTAACCACTCCCCATCACATAACATTTTTAGACCAAGACTATTTGTCACCCAAACCATCTCTCAATGATGCATTGCATATCAAAGTCTTCATTCATAAACATAAGGTTAGATGAGTCTTAGTAGATGGAAGAGTAGGATTGAACATATGCTCCCTAAAACTGGTTAAGGCACTAGGTTTCTCTGATGCTTGTGTAGATCCTACCAAGAGTATTATTATAAAGGCTTATGATGATGAGGAACACTCCTCTCGAGGAATTATCATACTTCCTATCTGAGTTGGGCCGGTCATTATAGATACAACATGTCAGGTCCTAGATCTTCATCTTTCATACAACATCTTACTTGGTCGACCTTGGATCCATGCCTTAAAATTTGTACCATCCACTTACCATCAATGCTTGAAGTTTCCTTTCAATGACACCAAAATCACCATACATGGAGACCCCGATCCCTTCCAGTATTGCACCAATCAGAGGGGTATTCCAAAACATCAAGTGCCAATTGACCGAGAAGCCTCAACATCCTCTTCACCAAATACATTGACTCGTCCACACTCGCTAAACCATCCAAATCCACATCCACTCCTTCATCTTCCACCATACCATCTCCCTCCATCCCAAAGGCTGATCCTATTGACCATCATTCCAACATGCTTTTCCAGCCATCTAACCCTAATGACCATCATTCAGATTCATATGACTTGCCACATGACACTATCGACTATGATTCCAATCCATTTGTCCCCTATTTTTCCAATAAGTCTAACTTGTCTGAATTAAGTGAAGAAGAATACTGGATATAATTTGAATGGGAGTTGGAAGAAAATAATTTAATCTTTACCCTTTCCAAGTCAGTTTGCATGCTTTCCACATCATCCCCACCATTTTCCAACACTAATGATGATATTTCCCTTATCTACCCACAACTCATTGACTAGGATCAATAAGGCCCACCAATCATGGACATCTTTCAGAATGACAAAGCTATTGTAGAATTCATGGACTCCATGAGAGAATACTAATTAGGGACCACAAGGCTGGATTCATCATAGACCTAGATTGTGCAACATACTTTGAGGAGATTGTGCAATCCTCTAGTCATAAAAAAATAAATAAATAAATAAAACAAAAAAGACACGTCTTTAGGTGAAAATTGCAAGGCACCTTCTAACGATACAAAAGTAAAAATAAAGGACGTATCTGAGGGTGAAATCCTCTTTGAGGCACCCAAGGATGGAGGATTGGACTTTCTCCCCATCACATAGTAAAAATCAGTAATGCTCATTAAGGACACTATGGAAGTTAATATAGCCACAAAATAAAATCCTAAAATTGTTCTATTTGTAGCATCTTTGACAGATGAAGAAAAGCTTGAATTTCAAAAGTTCTTCTCAGAACATAAGATTAACTTCGCATGGTCATATGTCAATATGCCTAGGTTGGATCCAACATTATTCTTGCACCATCTACACTTACTTCTAGACACCAAGCCAATAAAACAAAAGTCGTGAAAAATGCATCCACAAATCGCATTGTTAGTCAAACTAGAGCTCAATAAGTTGCTAGATGCAGGATTCATAAGGTCCATAGACTATGTTGAGTGGATTTCAAATCTTGTACCTATCACTCAGCCAAATGGTCAAATATGCATCTGCATGGACTTTCAAGATCTGAACAAGGCATGCTCAAAGGATGAATTTCCACTTCTGAACATAGACATCATTGTAGATCTTATAGCAGGATACGATATGTTGTCCCTCATGGATAGTTTCTCAAGCTACAATTAGATTCGGATTTTCCCAGAAGATCAGCACAAAACAACATTTGCATGTCCCTGGGGTACATATTGTTGGAATGTCATGCCTTTCGGCCTCAAGAATGTAGGTGCCACATACCAACAAGCAATGATGACAATCTTCCATGACCTCATGCATACTCTAATGGAAGACTATGTGTATGACCTTTTGGAAAATTCTTTAACATGCAAGGATCACCTTAATGTGCTAGAAAAGAAATTCAAAAGACTGAAATAGTACAAGGTTCACCTAAATCCTAAGAAGTGTGTCTTTGGTGTGACATCAAGAAAAAATTTGGTATATATAGTTTCTTGCAAAGGCATTGAAGTTGATCCCGCCAAGTGAAAGCCATATTAGACATGCCTCCATCAAAAGGAATCAGTGAGCTAAGGACATTGCAAGGAAGATTACAGTCTATCTGGCACTTCATCACACAACTAGCAGACAAGTGCCAACCATTTCAATATCTCCTACGCAAAGACATCCCCTTTGTGTGGATTGATAAATATCAAATGGCATTCCAACAAATAAAAGACTATCTATTGTTGCCACCTATCCTAGTGCCACCCATTGAAGGAAAACCTCTAATTTTTTATATTTTGGTAACAACTTCAACACTAGGGGCATTACTTGCACAAAATGACCATGATGAAAAGGAAAGGGAAATATACTACATCAATTGCACATTGGTCAGATATGAACTCAACTACACACCTATCCAACGCGCTTGTCTTGCAGTTGTCTTTTCCGCCTAAAATTTAATACATTACATGCTAAATCACAAGACACATCTACTGGAAAATATTGATCCCTTGAAGTATATCCTAAGTTGGACAACATTGATAGGTCGCTTGGAAAAATTAGTTATGATATTAAGTGAATATGACATATAGTATGTAGAACGAAAGGCCATAAAAGGGCATATAATAGTGGATCAACTCACAGATGCATCTATACAAGGTGATCATCCACTAGTAGTAGACTTCCCTAATGATTCTATATTTCATACAGAGCCTAAATCACCTTGGAAACTTTATTTTGATGGGTCTCATACTAGTCATGGCTCAGGAGCAGGTATACTGTTTATCACACCACAAGGAGACTCCATTCCTAATTCATTCCACATTGCTTTTCCATGTACAAACAATGTTGTAGAATATGAGGCACTTGTCATAGGACTCCAAATGGCAATAAAATGGAAAATCAAAACAATTATAGTCTTCGAAGATTCTCAGTTGGTCATCAACTAGGTCAATGATGAATATGACACTACGGACGAAAAGTTAATGCCCTAAAAATGCATGGTTGATAGTTTGTAGTCATACTTTCACTTGTTTTCTTTTGAACAGATTCCTAGGGTACAAAACAAGGTAGTAGATGCAATGGCTACGATTGGATCTCTCCTAGACATTCCCAGCAATGTGTCACAATTCGAGTTCTTGGTGGAACAAATTTTGGTTCCTACATATGATATTCGGGAGTCAGAAATGGTTTGTGAGCTTGTTGGTCCCAACTCACCATGGTATTAAGACATCTATGATTACCTTCAGTCCCAGACCCTCCCCCCAAACCTTTCCAATAACCAACGAAAATCCTTTATCCATGAAGTCGCTCGATACGCCATCATCAGTGACACCTTATACTGTCGTAGCTTTGAAAATACCCTTCTTCGATGTCTCAACACTGACGAAGCATGAACTTACATGAGGTACATGAGGGTATATGCAGATCTCATTTGAGTGGCCCAACCTTAGCTAATAAGATCATGAGACTTGAGTATTACTAGCCCACAATGGAAAAATATGCACTTGAGTTTGTGAAAACATGTCGCCAATGTAAAATACACAATGATTTGATTCATGCACCAGCGCAAGAACTTCAGCCGATTACTTCTCCTTGGCCCTTTGCACAATGGGGACTTGACCTCATGGGAAAAAATCATCCTATCTCTTCCAATGGCCATAAATTCATTATCACCACCACTAAGTACTTCACCAAGTGGATCGAAGCCATCCCCCTTACATACATAACCGACAAGCAAATTTCCAAATTCATCCTCAACTACATCATCTGTCAGTATGGCATTCCCAAGTCCATCATAGACAATGGTCATCCTATCAAAAATAAAGGCGTCTGTGAGCTTTGTGAATGCTCCACATCCAACACCATATCTCCACACCATACTACCCACAAGGAAATGGTCAAGCTAAAGCGTCTAATAAGACAATTATCAAAACTCTTAAGAAGACTGTCAATGATGTTGGTAATGACTAAAATTTACAACTCAACCTTGTTCTATGGGCTTATCGCACCAACATCTGCATGCCTACAAGAGCCACTTTTTTTTCCTTGGTCTTTGGAGTTGAAGCTATCCTACCCATCGAGGTCGAAATCCCATCTTTAAGAGTCTCCATGAAGGGCCCGATCAATGATGAAGAGTATAGATAGTCACAATTGAATGAGCTGGAAATGTTAGAAGAACGAAGACAAAATTCCTTGAACCATTTATAGGCATATCAAAATTTCCTTTGCCACAGTTATAACAAGAGAGTCATGGTCTGAAAGTTTGACATTGGCGACTTGGTCTTAATGCAAAATCCTAAGAATCAGTCTGACAAAGATAAACCTAGAAAGTTCGAGCTCAATTGGTTGGGTCCTTATATCATCACTGCCTCATTTGATTCTAGAGCTTACCAGCTAGCTACTCCAGATGGTGAACAATTGACAAAACCCATCAACAGTTTGCATCTCTGTAAAATTCTATACATAGCATCAGAGAGCTTGGCTGAAAACCATGAAAATACAAAAAAAATCGTCAGCCTGATGAAAACTTGGAAAATAGGCATCTTGGTGACACCAAAAAATAAAAAATAAAAATAAAAAAATGACAAAAATAGTAAAGAGAAATAATTCGTCCAATAGTGAAAGCCTAGTAAATAGGCGCTTTAGATAAGAACCATGGTGAAAACCTAGAAAACATATGCCATGTGTAGTCAGTCTTTACTTTGCCATCTACTTTTACTCCATCTACCTTATTCCATAATAAACACCCACTTTTCTGACACCCTCACAGTGCTTGACATTCTATTTGTCCATGGTTGATAATGGTTGACATCAGGTCTTGCATATCATCCATCTGTCATCCCAAACACATCCTTTTCCATACCCTTCAACTTGGCTAGTCATTGACCTTACTTGGGGCAATCCTTTATCACCTGAATATAGTGGGTATCACACATGGTCCTTTCAATCGTAAAAGTCTTGAAAAAATCCTAAAAAATCATAAAATGTCTTGAAAAAAGACAAAAAAAATCATAAAATGTCCTGAAAAAAGAAAAAAATCATAAAATGTCCTGAAAAAAGAAAAAAATCATAAAATGTAAAAAGACAAAAATCATAAAATGTACTAAAAAGACAAAAAAATCATAAAATTTCCTTAAAAGATTTTAAAAATCATAAAATGTCTTGAAAAAAGATGAAAAAAATCATAAAATGTCCTAAAAAAAACCTAAAAATCATAAAAAGTCCTAGAAAAAATCCCTAAATATTGAAAAACGTCTTGAAGAAATACAAAAAAATCAAAATATGTCAAAAATAAAAAACATCCAAATAACACTCAAAAATCCCAAAAATAGAGTAATAGCTTGTCAAGTCAGTCATGTCAGTCAGTCTTTGTCATTGTAGAACTATGTTGTCTCTGCGCATTTGCTACATAGGCAAGGCTCATTTTTGAGCCCCTGAGACATTAGGTTAGTCCTTTTAGGTTTGTCTGAATTAAATCATGACTCAATCTTCTGTCATCAAGACAAAGTCATTGGTCATGTCGAACTACAAGGTCTTTGAGTGTATGACGTAGGCAAGGCCATCAATCGATGAGCCCCCGAGGCTGCACTAGGTTAGTCTATTAGGGTTCATGACATTGCACTAGCACACACATCAAATGTATTCAAATCAAACAAATTATTCTAAAACTGACAACTCCTAAAAAAACTTTTTCCATCAATCAAATCAACATTTCAATTACAATGGCATGTCAATGTTGGCATGTGGTCAATTCAGTCATCTAGTCAAACTTAGTCAAAACAAGTCAAACTATCAATTCTTGGTTATTCTTTAGATGTGTCCTTCTGAATAATTTCCCTCGTCATTTATTTATTCCTTAGGATGTGTCCTTCCTAGGCATCATCACCATCATCTGGAATTTTGAGGGATTCTCGTGACATTTGAGGATCAATCCTTTCAACATTGATATCATTCGGGATGTGTCCTTCTTGAATTTTGCATTACCTGGAATTCATCATCTAGACATCGTCAAATCTGAAATCTTGACATCAAAACACTTGACATTCAGACACACTTTGAAAACACTATCTTTTGTAAATTTTCTTTTGATTTGTCATCATGCTACTAGTTCCTCAAGGATGTCTTGACAACAAGATTTAGAGGAGCAACGACAGATCATGATGATTGTCTTGTCTTGTATTTTTTTTTTAAAATCATGTTGCTAGTTCCTCGAGGATGTCCTGGTAACAGGATTTAGAGGAGCAACAGTGTTTCATGACTTGTCTTTCCTGTCCTTTTTGTTCTATGGTTGGTTGTGACAAAAAGACTGGGGCAACTAAGCTCTTAGTATGAGTCATGATCATCCTTGTCTACGATTTCTTGTCTCATGTGATGGTATGACCTTGCACACCATTGATCTATGTCATATCATGGTGTTTTTTTGGCTATCACAATAATCTTCCCAATGATGATTAGAGCAAAAACTATTAGTTCTTTGGAAATATATTGAAGGATTCTTCCTCTGCACTAACATCCATCTCCTTTTTTCTTGTCACTTATCTTCTTCTGTCTCCTAATGATATCATGTGACATACAAAAATATAATCACATACATGAGCACATAGACATTGCATTAGCTCATTACACATTTATATACATGAATTCACCTAAAGTGCATTTAAGCATTCATTTAGGCATACATTCATTAAACATCCATATATCATTTGCATTCATATAACATAAAAGTGCATTAAACATTTTCATACATTGTCCATATCATTAATGCATACACATCATAACACGAAGGAATCACATGTCACATTATCCATACATATACAGTCATACATCAATACATCCATCATCATAAAAATGGCATGCATTAGAATCAAAACATTATGCATACATAGGGAACATCATCATCATCATCATCATCATCACCATAAAATAATCATCATACCTAACATAGGATCATCATGGCATCTTATCATAAATAACCATCATAAATGCATACATCACATAACATATAAAATGTATCATCATAGGAATCATCATCAGAAATGCATATATCACATAAACATAATCAAATCATAATGCATCATCATATAACACACAACATATAGTCCACGCAAAAACTACATCATATATATATATATATATATATATATCTCAAAATCATGTCACAGGATAGAGTCTCGAGGTATCCCAAAAATAGATCTCACAGGCTCGATGGTCAAAATATAAATGTCCCAACATAATGTCTCAAACATAAAAACAAGATAGCGGTTCCCTAAGTTGTGCTCTCCTCGTCCCCTTGAGGAGAAGAATGGGGTGACTAATAACCTATGGTAGGAACTTATGGTATCTGAGAAGACATGGCAGGCTATGACTATGAGGCTGAAGGATCTGTGACAGGTGGTTGGCTATGCTGAGACCTATGACCTGAACCTGATGATCCATGGCTATGGCTTGATCTATGGCCCAAGGAATGCCTATGATTGTGATAGGACTGATGACTTGAAGAATGTCCAGATGATGTAGAGCCAACCACACTGCTCTAACTGTGGCTATTGTGGCTCCTACTACTGTTGCCTGAACCACTGCCTATCCTCGACTGAGACCGAGATAAACCAGGGTCCTGCTGATTTGCTGACACTGCTCTCTCATACAACATCCAATACTGTCCTCAGCTCACACTGACTCTGGCCAACTCCCTCGCTATTTCCCCAATTGGCCCTAAGCATAGTTGTGCAAACTCAAAGCACCAGCTTTGTGTCTCTTGCTATCTGATCACAGCCTAATCTCACTCCACCTGTGTCACCTCCAACTCTACCTACAAGGTCCTGATTTTTGTTGAGGCCTCATCTAATCTCCTTCACATATCCACTAGCCTTTGGTCAACTATGGCATCTTGAGGAAAAGGTGGTCCCCTAGCTATGTCCTCCTCTCCATCCACCATGTGCTCTCGTAGTTGTCTCTTAGCCTCATCCATATCACCATCCCCACTAATATCTAGCTCCTCATCATCACCCCCAATCTCCTCCTCACTACCAACTACCTCATGCCCTCTGCCGACATCCAATGCCTTCTCCCCTATATGCACCTCCTCCTCCCTCAGCACCTCTCCCTCTAGCCTAACCTTTTCCTCTAGCTACTCAATCTCCTGCCTAATCTTTGCCTTGGCCCTCCCCTCCTCTTGTCTAACCTCGCCCTCCTCTCTCTCATCCTCCTATACCACCTTTGGGATCACGGATAATGGAACTCTCTCAACACACTGTTGTACCCTCCTTCCATGCCTCCCACCATCTCCTCCTCTCCTCCTCCTCCCTCCATCCCCTCCATCTCCTCCATCACCTCCATCACCCCCTCCTCCTCCATCTCCTCCACCCCTCCCCCCATCTCCTCTCCCCCCATATCCTCGGTCTTCATCTCTCCATATCTGCCTCCTCTACCTCCTTGTTGCACTCATGGAATAACTGATCACCGATCAATTGGCGCTAGACCATATGGATCTATCAAAGGTTGTGGCTTGTGTGTCTGCCACCATGTATCAAACTCAGCTGTAGTACCAGGATCCGCTAGACCCCCACTCTAGGCCCACTGTTGCGCTACCAGTCCATCTATCTGATGCTCTGCCAAGGGTACTAATATGGTTGGTCCCCACATCATCTATCGTGAAGATCTCACATACTCTGTAGTCCCCATAGGAAAATTTTGTTGCTCATCAAACTTATGAAATACTCGCTGGGGCAAGTACATCTTGATAATAAGCTAAGACTAAACAATGTGACCAATCAGATATCTAAACTATCTGCAGAATGCAAAATGATCACCCTCTCCTACCCACTGTGCACAATCTCTATAGGGCCTCCAGAAAAATGTTATCAATGTATTAATCCGATGATGCCAGAATCCTTTCCCCAACTCTAGTCTATTGTAGTGTACCTGCATATAAATATACATAAGGAATCCCCTCAGCAAGTTGTCTTTGAACTGGTGGACGAAAGATAGGAATATGCTCCCAGGCCCAGATCATGAGTAATGTCGTGTTGTAGCTAATATTGTGCACATCTCTGTATGCCACCTCATGCAACTGATGGTAAAGCATACCTAGTAAGCATGGTCCCCAAGAAAAAACAATTCCTATCTCACATCATGCAAACAAGCACATCTCCCCATCCGATCAGAAACCCGTGTCTGCGGTGATCTAGAATCAAAACACCAGAAATCAAAGTGCATAGCATAGTGTCCCATCAAGGATAGTGATTAGCCATAAACTCTCATTGAATCCCATACCCATCAATGCCCAACCCCACGCCATCATCAGCCTCATAAAAATATATGATAGCCTAAAGTCCCTGGTGTGGATCATAAACCACTCCCTCCCCTCTAATCAGAATGCACAAAATCCTATACACATCCTCGAACGTGACAAGTCACCTCTCCAGTTGGCAAGTGAAATAAACAGGTCTCTAAATGCCACCTCTTTGCCAACACTATCAGTAGACCCCTATTTTCCTAGACAATGGGCATATAGGTCACGTGGTATAAACCTAGTTGTATCAGTCACCTCTGCTCCCTATCTCACAGCTGATCTCTGAATGCATATGTTAAAGGCTTGATCTCACGCGTATAAATGGGTGATAATCGTTTATGCACATGCAGAAATGAAAGTTAGCACATCATTAAACATCATTATTATCATCTATCTAATCAAAAGTACACATAGAAACTAAGCCTAAACTAACTCAACCCTAGTCAAAGTCAAATGTGTCACGTCAAATTCAATTGCATTGCGCTAACTCAAATGCATCATTCCATTCGGCATTTACGTTGCAATCCCATCACTTGCGTCATTTGACCTGACATATGCATCACGCTAGAGAATTTGCATCATTTCCTCAGCTAGTTGCATGATTGTAAAAAAAATGTGCCGTATGGTCCCACACTTGCATTGCAAATTGCCGATTGTGTCACTAGACCCGACACTTGCATCATGAAACAACAATTGTGTCTCACTAGCCCACAAATGTGTCATTTTAAACCCAAACCTAACATACCCTTTGCATTTGTGTTGTGTTGCATCAAATGCATGTGACATGAATGTGATTTCATCGTACATGAATGCATATGCATTGTGACACATTCATTGACTTGACTTTAAACCCTAAAAAAGCACACAAAACGAGAAAATTAAGAAGTGGGTATGAGGTACTTACCGGTGGCTCTGCAGCCTCTGGCCATCGGAAGGTTCGTACTATGTAGCTGCAATGCTTGGTCACTGGAATCACCATCTTTGTCTAAGGATCTCTCTCTCTGAGCTCTTAAATCTTCAAAAGGTAAATGTGAAAATGAATTGACTTTTCACCCAAATTCAACCTATTTATAGGGTAAAAGTGGGATTTTCTGAAGAATTATTACTAAAGGTTCATTTGACCAACTTTGACCGACCTTTTGACCACCTTAAACACATCAAAATCCAAAACCAATTGTGCAACTAATTTTTTGAACATCAAATTAACTAATTGGGACACTTTCCAAATTTTTCTATCACCGAGCCAAAATTTGAAAAATTTTCCAAGGGGGCATAGATACTCCATACCTTCGCTAGGGCATATGTCTGACTGAATTTTTTGTCACAATGCGACAAGCTACATTATGACAAAGAGGGGAAAATTGTAGACACATAAAATTGACCTAGGCCTGCAAATTTTATTTTTCTCCATATTTCTTCCTAACATAATTAAAATATTTAATTATGTCCTATAGTCCAATCTCAACTATTAATTAAATAATTCTTAATTATTTAATTAATTCATGTTTTTATTCCTCCTGAATATTTAAATAAATAAATTATATTTATTTATTTTAAATATGTCACTAATGACCTATGTCTCGCCATAATTGAATAAATTCATAAATTTATTTAATTATTACTTGTCCACTATTTCTTCTTGATTATTTAAATAAATAAACTTTATTTATTTATTTAAATATGTCATTAATATCTTATGTCCTCTTATAATTAAATAAATTCTTTAATTTATTTAATTATAGTACACCTTGGCCTTTTCTAATTTTAAATAAAGGCATTTATTTAAAATTGTTCACTTTCTAATTTCCCTCCAAGTAAATAATTAAAAATAATTATTTACTATCACATAGCCCCACCACTTTTGAATTAAATTAATTTTTAATTCAAAAAGACAATTCAGTCTTTAAAATCAAATAATTTTAAATCATTATTTGATTCTCTAGATTTGATTTTTCTAAAAACAAATCTCGGTCCTTCATTTCAAATTTTACCCTAATGTTTCCCTAACCCTAATTGTGGGTTGTCACATTTAATTTCAACCATTGATCTTAGGTCATCTCTCATCTGACAATCTTGGCCATTCATCCAAAATTGGCTTTTCTATAAAATGGCAATTTTGGCCTCATTTGACACACTTCATACATCTTGATATTGGCATCTCTTGAAATTGTGACTTCATGCTTTAGACATTTTCATGCTTTTGGCTTGCTTCATAGTTGCATACTTGCATTTTGTAGCTTTTAGATAGAATCCTTCAACATTTGCTTAGGACATTGTCATAGTCATAGGTTGCTCATCACAAATCTGAGGGCAAACATCTACTTACAGAAAATAGACAAGGTGCAATGAAGGTGATTCGTGGATTTTGAAGACATTTGGTAATATTGTTCTTGTAGATCAATGATTACTGAGGAAATTCTACCGGAAGTCTACTGGAGAGAAGAAATTCACACTGTTGTTTGCGTGTTTAATCAAATTCAAGCAAAATCCAACAACACGAAAAACTCCCTATGAGTTGTGGTATGGAAAGATTCCTACTATAAAGTATTTCAAAGTATTTGGAAGCAAATGTTATATTAGAAGAGATGAAGAAAATTTAGGAAAATTTGATGCAAGATGTGATGAGGATATCTTCCTTGGATACTCCCTTAGAAGAAAAGACTATAAATGCTAATATAAAAGGTTGAGAAAGATTGTAGAAAGCACAAATGTCAATATTGATGAAGCATTGAAGAATTTAATTGAAGTTGATGGATATGTATCAGATGAACCTAATTATAGAGAAGTAGAAGAAGTTTTTGAAGAATAGGAAAAGAAAAATGAGGAAGAAGAAGCTCTAGTGGTGTCCCCAAAGACACCTAAATATGTGCAAAATAATCATTCAGAAGATCAAATCATTAGAGATAAGAGGAAGAGTGTATTGACAAGAAGTAAAGATGCTACTACTATTGAAATAAATTTTTGTTTACTTTCTACTGTAGAACCTAAGACAATGAGTGAAGAATGTAAAGATGAAAATTGGATGAGAGCAATGAAAGAAGAATTTATACACATTAAGAAGAATCAAACCCGGGAGTTGGTTCCTAGACCAGCAGATAAAAACATAATTGGATCAAAATGGGTATTCAAAAAAAAGTTGAATGAGAATGGAGAAGTGGTTAGAAATAAGGAAAGGCTTGTGAGTAAGGGTTACTCAGAAGTAGAAGGTATAGATTTTTAGGAGACCTTTGATTCGGTGGCTAGAATGGAAGCTATCATAAAGTTTTTTGAATTTTTTGCTCATAAGGATTTTAAAGCTTATCCGATAGATGTGAAGTTTGCATTTCTAAATGGTGAGCTAGAAGAAGAAGTCCACATGGAACAACTGGAAGGATTTCAGTTTTCAAAACAACTGGACATGGTCTATAGATTAAAGAAGGCTTTATATGGATTGAAGCAAGCTCCTAGAGCTTGGTATGCAAGGTTGGATAGATATTTGATTCAACAAGGTTTCAGTAAATGTATAGTAGATAGCAATTTGTATTTCAAAATTGAAAATGACAAAATCTTGATAGTAGTTTTATATGTTGATGATATTATCTTTGGAGGAAATGAAACAATGTGCAAAATTTTTGGTGAAGAAATGAAAAAAGAGTTTGAGATGTCTATGTTTGGTGAGATGAATTTCTTTCTTGGGCTGCAAATCAATCAAACAAAAAAAGGGATTTTTTTTCACAGTTGAAGTATGTGAAAGAAATGTTGAAGAAATTTGGCATGGATGGTTCCAAACCGATATGCACTCTTATCATGACTAGTTACAAATTGAGTAAAGATGATGATTCAGCTAAGGCTGATAAAAAAAAAAAATAGATCTATGATTGGAGGACTATTGTATTTAACTATTACCAGACTAAATATCATGCATTTAGTTTGTCTTGCAACTATATTTCAAGAAGACCCTAAAGAAACACATGTTGTTTCTATTAAAAATATATTCAAATATTTAAATGGCACTCTAGATTATGGCTTATGGTATCCTAGGGATACTAATTTTACGTTAAGTGCTTATACAAATGTAGATTGGGCAAGTTGTGTTGATGACAGAAAAAGTACAAGTGGTGGTGCATTATTTCTTGGTTGCAGATTGGTGCCATGGTTAAGTAAAAAGAAAGATTCAATTTCCTTATCCATTGTAGAGGCTGAGTATATTGTTGCAGCATCCTACTACACACAATGTTTTTGGATGAGACAGACATTGAAGGATATCAGAATAATGTATGATGATCCCATTTCTACTTTTTGTGATAATACAAGTGCAATTAACATTTCAAAGAATCCAGTGATGCACTAAAGGACAAAGCATATATCAATAAGGTATTACTTTTTTAGAGAGAAGGTTATGGAGAATGAATTAAAGTTTGAGTATATACCTACAAAGGATCAAATTGTTGATATATTTACTAAGTCTCTTCCTAAAGATACTTTTGAGTATCTCTAGGAGAAGTTATGGGTTATTGCCCCTCCTTTCTTGAACTAGATGCATATGGAGATGCATAAATCTAGTGGATCTATGGATCTATCTTTCTTCTGGATTGATGTTTGGTTGCTACCTCTCAAGGGGAGAAGATAGTGTCACATGTCATTGTGGAGTTTTTTGGATATAATCCTAAGGAGGAGAATTTGTTCTCGTGATGTTCTTAATATCAAAGGGGAAAACAATGTAAAATATATTTTTCCTTTTCCATTGATGTCAATGGGGGAGAAAGTATCATGTGAAAAATAAAAAGTAAGGGGGAGAAAGTATCATGTGAAAAATAAAAGGTAAGGGGGAGAAACCATTCTAGAGAATTGATGGTTTAGAGTTGTTGTGTTGTCTTTGATGGTTCTTCACATCATTTGTTCCATCAATGAAAAAGGGGGATATTGTTACAAGTATGAAGGTGTTGTCATTGATGTCAACTAGTTAATTGGTTGTCAACTGGTTGCTATTGTCATTGATGTCATCAAAATTGGTTGTTGGATGTATATGTCAAGGATATTGAGAAAATTGTAATAAAGAAAGTTTGTAGGTATTTTGTGTGTGATCTGAGATATGCTCCAATATGTGCTTTTTATTTTCTCTATGCTTTTGAGTTCCTAACATATTATTCATTGTTGTTGGTAGTTGTTCTTTCCAAAATTTGGGTCCATAGATTGTTGTGCAGTGCGAGATATCTTCACCAGTTGTGTTTGTGCATTTTTGTGTGTCTGGCTGAGGTTCAGAAGAAATGTATTTTCTTTGTATTTCTCTGTATTCTAGTTTTAGGACTTTAGGTTCTAAGAGTAAGCTGATAAGGTTGTGTTCAAGTTAAATTTTTTGACTGAAAAGATTGGATCAAGTTAAGGTTGTGTGTGCTTAATTATTTTATGTGGTTTATACTAGTGTTGGCCAACCTTGTGTTAAACACTACTCACGAAGTTTATGGAAGCATGTTGAAGTGTGTTGGGACTTATTTAGGTCCTCATTAATTATTTTTTGGGGTTTCCCTCATTCTAATTCCATCTTAGAATGTTTCAACACTAACCTAATTTGAATTTTTAAATACAAATGATGTGTGGTCAACCTTGGATAAGTTTCGAGGTTGAAGGCAATATAAATATAAGTTGAGATGTTTGTAAAATCATGAATGCAAGAAAGATAGATGTGATGTAGATGCAAAAAAGTGTGTGTGATGCAAGTTTGAGCAGGTCAGTGCAAAATTCAATTGTCAAGTTTCTGGAGGCAGTGAGTTGAAGGTGTACTTTATCATTCAAGCATGTCTGTAAGTGAGTGAGTGAATTATGGTGGAAATATTTGTTGCATTGAGATAGTTTTCTCTCTGTAACTATTCTCTTCTATATTCTTTATAATTCTATGGCAGTGATCCCTCTGGGTGGTTAACCTTTATTGGACAATGAACCATATTTTGGACAAGTCATGTTTTGGCAGTGAGCCTTTGTGTTTGATTTTGGAATTCTTTATATTGTGAGTTAATCCTCACCATGGTTTTTCCACATAAATCTAGTTTTATTATGTGTATGGTTTTACTTCTTTCAGTTTTTGCTTATGCACTTAATGATTAATCACATCAGTAGAGTACAGGATTTGTGAATGGTTGTTGATCTAACTTTTGGTGAAATTTTTAAAGGTTAAAATTGTTACAAATGATTCACCCCCCTCTCATTTCTCTTGTTCAACATGGTTTATCCCATGCATTGCATTTATCACAATGTTGAACATAACTTGCAATCCTTGTGAATTGTAGGCCAATAGTACCCATCAATAAGAATCTTGGTGGCAGTCCTTTGGGCTAAAAAATATCCTCTGCAAGGTTTGATCTAACATGCTTGAAGTATATGAAAGACATCATCTTTGGTTACATAATGACAAATGGCATTATCAATTCTGGTACAAACTATAAGTCCATTGATCCATGAGTACTATTTATTGATCCCTACAAGTTTCCATTGATCTCGAGGAGAGAAATGAGGAGGAAACTTGCAAGTGACTAAGTAGTTAGAAATGTTAGAAAACCAAGTACTCTTTACAAAAATGGAAAAAATATGTTCATCTGGAAAAGTATCATCCACTGGTACAGGTTCATCATCATGTTGTAACCTAGATAAGAAATTTGCAACAACATTCTCACAATCAGGCTTATCAAGTATAGTAATGTCAAATTATTGTAACTCCATAACCATCTGATAACTCTTCCAGTAACAACAAGCTTATTCATTAAAAATTAAATTTCAAAATGATCAGTATGAAAAAACACTTTATACCCTATGATATAATGATGAAATTCATTTATTGCATATACAAGAGCTAGGAATTATTTTCAGTAGCTGTATAATTCACCTTTGTACTAGTGAATTTTTTGCTTATATAGTAAATGGAATAGAAGAGTGTACCATCTGTAGACACTTAAAATTTTCTCGAGTCTGTGAGAATATTTTTTGACTAATTTCCCTATCTAACCCTAATTTTTCTAAACCCTAATATCCATCTTCTCCTTTACACACACATAATTAAATATTTATTATTATTTTCCATTTCATTATCCATCTAACTAAATAATTGTTGTATGGCCATTTAATTCCTAATTAACATTGTCTTAGATTAAATAAATAATTTAATTTATTTAATCTCACTAACCCAATTTCTAGTCTATAATTAATTATGCATGGTTTTTTTCTTACTACAAGAATTGGGTAGCCCACCCTATAAATTGCAATGCACCTAGTAAAAAAATTTCACGTGATCGATGAAACTAGCACAACATGCCCTCTGATACCATAGGGATGGGGGGGAGACTAGACCTCATGACCTATTTCCTACAACAGGATGCTTTAGCCAATTGAGCTAGGCCCCGTAGCCCAATTATGAATGGTTTTAAAATAAAATAATTTTCATTTGTTTTTAATTTTTAAAAATTCGACTCTTACACATCTCCATGATTTTTGAAATCTAACTCTTCCATTTCCACTAATTTTGAAATTTGATCTCTTAAAAATTCCCACTAATTTTGTTAATCTTCTTCCACTCACTAACTTTTCTTCCATTCCACTAATTTCTCCAATCATGTGGCACTAATTTCAAATCTAAAATTGAGAAATTTTCTTATGGATTTTGTCTCATGTGATCTTGATCATTCATTCTTCTCTTAATCTCGTCCATTAATTTTGATACTGCTTCGTCAATAAATTCGATCTTCAATCTCCATTTTTTTAGAACCACCATCTTCGAATATTTTCCACCATTATTGTCATAAGTATTTCAATAGTGCACTCCAAAAATTTAATAGTAACACTTTAAAATCTTTCAAAGCAAAGAGAAGGGCAATAAAAGTGATTCAATTATGGCATAAGAGGTATGCTTGGTTTGATTTGTTTTCATTTCAGTTCTTTTATGCTCATTTGTTTTGTATTGCTTAATTGGAAATTTTTAAGCTTATTACTAAAAAATTGGTGGTTTCTATGTGTGTTCTAAGCTTCAAACCTGATTTTTCCCCAATCTACAATTGGTGAACCCCATGTGAAGTACCAATTTTTTGGTGTTTTATGTCTTGAAGGTTGTAAATACTTTCAAGAGGCTATGAAAATCAAAAAAATTAGGGTCTTTTTGACGATAAATGGACATCATGGTTGTGTTCGGAAGGTTTGAGTGACAAATTTTCATATATTATACCCCATATTTTGGTGCAAAGTAGCATTTTAAACTTTAAAAACACATGATTTGCAAGCACTTTCTTTGTTAATCTATACATTGTATGAATATGCACTTTTACTACAATTTTATTGCTGCACATTTCTAGATTTTGTTAATAATAAATATGGTTTCATTTATTGGTTATAAAATTAATTCACGGAGCTTTAATCATTTTTTGAGAGTGCTTACTTCTCTTTTTCACATTTTTTTGAAAATACTAATGTATAGTAAAACAAGCATAACTTTTAAACCACTCATTTGATTTTCAAGTGTTTCCAGGAATTGGAAAACTACTTTTGATGTGCATGCTTTGGATCAAATCATTTCTTCAGATAAAAAATTAGAAATTAGGTATAATCTATTAAATTGAATGTTTTAATTTTAAACTTCAAATAAGAAGACATGAAGTTGCTTTTTAAAATTTTCATAAAATTTTCAAAAGAATTTTTAATGGCATGATGGGTTTTCTTATTTGAATCATATTATTATATCTTTTCACTAATCATTTGATGTAGAAATTTTTTACAAGCCAAAGAAAAAGAATAAACTACTAATCCTTTGATTGCAGCTCGATTTTCAAAGTCTTTCTTTCAAACTACTAATCTATTGCTACATGACATTGTCGAAGGCTTATTGTAAACTACTAATTGGTTTTTTGTAGGTCTATTTCTGAAAGAATCAAATTTGAAACATTGTGTCTTTATTTTTTTAGATTAGCTTATATTTAGAGTAGTTGGGTTAAAAAGAACTTTGTTTTTCATGTCTTGTGTGCTTGCACATTGTTTGTCAACCTGAGCTAGTGTATACATATCATCTCCCCTTGTGCACATGTGATATCCTAGGTGATGAGAAATACACATTAGTCTCCTTTTTTTTAATTTTTAGTAGGAGGCCTACTTGGGTATTTCATCACCCCAAGGTTCACCCTCAAGCACATTTTTTTGATGGGCTATATAAAGGGGTGAGAGAAAAATTTGTAGCTCAATCCAATCATGACATGTCAAGTGTTCCTCTATGGTCCTGGGTGATTTTGAACACAAGGAGATGAGATTTCAATCTCAATTTTATACACACATTGGTTTTTACAGAGTACCCCCACTAGACACCTCTTGTTTTTAGTAGTCTAAAAACCTTCAGTTGTAAGCTTAGTATGGTGCAACATATAGTATCATGTGTGAAGTTACTCACTACATATGCCCCTAAGTTGAGATAGGAATCATTTGGTTAGCATTCTAAGCCTCTCAATTAGAGATGAAAGGTGAGCCTATTGTCGTATTGGGCCTATTGTCACTAGTGTTGGAAAAACAAGGACATACAACTGAGAGGGGGGGTGAATCAGTTGTCACAGATTATTTAAACTTTTCAAACTTAACTTAATCTCAAATCTGATGCATGAACAATTAACCATAAACAATCAACACATCATAAACACAGAAAAAACCAAGATTTTTTTTACGTGGAAACCCTGTTAGGGGAAAAACCATGGTGGATGTTAGTCCACAATATAATACCCTGTTAAAAGTATAGAGAAGAATAATGGGAATGCAGATGGATTCAAGCACACTGCTTAGAGCTCACTGCTCAAATACAATAGGGCTCACTTCCCAAAGAAGCCACACTTTTTTACAAAAATACGGATTAGATCCATAGGGTATGAACTGAGAGAGTAGCTTCTCCAAAAGCCTAATTACAATTCTACTTAAGTACAGAAATACTCCTTCACACTTCTCTCAAAATTCTTCACACTCTGCTCTACAATCAAATGATTATATCATTATTCACACATTTTCTCTTCCTCTACTCTCACACACCACTCACATGCATAACTTTGCACAAACAACCACTCTTATATATCCACAATTGCATCAATAACTTCGTTAGCCAAAATATAAAACATATTTACAATGTCGGCCCAAATTTACAAATAAATTTTCAATGCAAATCAAACACCATTGGCCAATATTATGTTGTGGCCCAAAACAACATCCTCGAGCATTTCAAACATTCAAATTTTAATCTACAAGGATCCACAACACGTTAGAACCATCATGTCAGCCAAGAACATGAAAACCCAAACACACAAGAGAAAAATCTTCGACCACGAGCACACCGATCAACGTAGACATGCAACAAAGATAGAGAGTGATCTAGAATCATCCAAAACTAACAAGAACCAATAGAGAAACATCCATAGAAACTGAAATTACTAGGATCACATAAACTTCACTCAGGAATACTAACTAAAACCACAAAAAAATTGTCAGAACTCTACTATTCATAACACGGTCAAAACTTCACACGGACCTCTGAAACTTCCAGTGGATAAACTAGATACTCTCAACAATAAAACCTTTAGTCCACAACAATTCATCATCAATGTACTAAGCAAGACACCTTCATGACCTTCACTATTCCACTGGCAACCTACAACTCTTTCTTTAACAATTTTCTCAATATTCTCAACATATACAACCTTCAATAAATCAATGCTAATAGTGTTGACATCAATGACAACCACATATCAGCAACACAACCACAACATCCAATAATCTCCCCCTTTGGCATTGATGACAACACATGATGTGAAAATTACCATCAACACAACTCTTAATCACTTACTCTCAACTACACTTACTCTCCCTTAGGTTTTGACTCTTCTCCTCAATTGCTCTTCTCCCCAAAAATATTTTTTACATTTCTCTTCTCCCCCTTTGACATCAATGGAAAATATAAGCATTAACTTCCTACATCTAAGCTCTAAACCACATATTTGCACATCTGACTACTCCCCCTGAGCAATAGCCACAAAAACATCAATTTGGATCAAAATATAGCTTTGAAGCATATGGATTGATGCAAATAAATGCATCTCTAGTTCATATAAGGAGGGGTAATCACCCCTAGCATCCCTCTGAGATACCAAAAAGTATCCTTTGGAAATGGCTTGGTGAAAATTTCTACAATCTGTTCTTTGGTAGGCACATACTCCAGTCTGACTTCTTTCTCGCTTACTTTCTCCCTCAAAAATTGAAACTTGATTGATATGTGCTTGGTCTTAGAGTGTAGCACTGGATTCTTCGATATGTTTATTGCATTTGAGTTGTCACAGTATATGGAAATAGGCTCATAATATACAACTCTGATATCTTTCAGCATCTATTTCATCCACATCACTTGAGAACAATTATTTACAGTAGTAATATACTCTACCTTAACAGTAGATAAGGAAATGGAATTCTACTTTTTGCTCAACCAAGACACTAGCTTCTTCCCTAGGAAGAAGGCACCACCACGAGTACTTTTCCTGTCATCGACATCTCCCGCCCAATCCGCATCAGTATATGCAATCAAGGTAAGATCATCATATTTAGGATACCAAAGCCCAAAATCAATTGTTCCTTTCAGATATCTGAAAATTCTCTTTACAACAGTCACATGAGATTCTTTTGTATTAGCCTGAAATCTAGCAACCATACATACAACATTCATGATGTTTGTTCTGGTCTGAGTTAAGTAGAGAAATCCACCAATCATTTACTTATATCTTGTTTGATTTTCCTTAGGAGAATCATCATTATGTGTTAACTTGCATCCGATTACCATGGGTGTACCAACAGGCTTTGAGTCTTCCATGCCAAACTTCTTCAATAACTCTCTCACATATTTGAACTCCTTAGAGGTGAACTCACCACCTCTGTCTGACCTTAGGCATTTTATCTTCAAACCTGTCTCATTCTCTACCATAGCTTTGAAACTTTTTAAGTTCTCTAATTCTTCACATTTTTCTCTTAAGAAAGCAACCCATATCATCCTAGAGTGATCATCAATAAGCAACATAAATTACCTTTCTCCTTGTAGACTTCTAATTCTAGAGGGACCACATAGATCAGTATGCACCAGCTCTAGTACTCCATTAGAATGATGATTTTTACTCTGAAAAGAAACTGTTGTCTGTTTACCCATCTAGCATTCCTTGCATATTGTATTAGCAGGTTTCACTAGCTTAGGTAGATCTCTTACTGCTTGGGTGGAGCTTACCTTGATAATGTTATCAAAATTCACATGAAATAGCCTCCTATGCCATAACCAGCTTTCATCTACTTGAGCAATTAAACAACTTACATTACCATAACTTAGGTGAAAAATATTACCTCTTGTCTTTGTACCTGAAGCAATCATATTTCTAGAACTTCCAAGTATCCTGCATCTTCCATCTTTGAACTGAAGATCATTACCCTTGTCCACCATCTTTCCAACACTTAACAGGTTATGCTTTAATCCTTCAACATAAAGGACATCATTAGTGTTATATTTTTTGGTGTGAATAAATGTCTTGTACCTAGATAATTCATTCACTATGTAAATTAGGGGACATATTCACATGATTAAGTTTACTTAGGAAAAAGATTCTTTCTAGAATTCTTAGTTGGCTTTTCTAGAACTTATCTTATCTAGCTAGTAATGCATCATTTCCTAGGTGATTAGTTTGTTAGTTCTCTTATGTCATAGGATTATGACATTTTTCAACATCATGTTCATTACTACATTTCAATCTTTCCTTTATAAGCAAGGCATCTCATGTACATTTGCATCAAATAATATTCAACCATTACTCAATCTTGCATTGTGAAGCAAGCTTTCCTGCCATTCTCTCTCTTGTGGAAGTGGTTTTGGTCTAGCAACTATTCTTGGGGGTGTTGGGGAGTCACCATTTACTCCCACAATATTTAATGCCAAGACAAATAGATCCTCTACCATGAATCACACCAGCATTGTTATCTCTAAATATTACAACCCCAACATCATATTTCTCTAGACTTACAAATTTTATTTTGTCACCAGTCATATGATGTGAGCATCCGATGTCAATAACCCACTAATCCTTTTCTTCAATTCTTTCTACAAGAGCTTCCTCAACTTTAGCAGATTCAGTAGCCACCAGACCATTTTCCTTGATAGAAATGAAAAACCATTCATCTTCATTTACATTTTTTTTATCAGGTTCTTCATTAGTTACACCTTCTTCAACAAAATAGCACTTTTGAAATTTAGGTTTGTTAGGTTTAGACCTAGGAACTCTTTCAGGACACCTTGAGGAAAAATGACCTATTTTACTGTAAGAGAAACATTTAATAGGAAACTTTCCTTTATACTTACCTTGTCCACTGCCTTCTTTCTTTGCAATCAATGCTTGTAGCTCTTCTACCTCTCTTTCTTCATCTTCAAGCTATTTCATCTCTTCCTCATATTTGAATCTCTTTCTAGAACTCTCTCTTGGATCATATCTTTTCTTGTTTCTTCCAGATACAGAAGCCTTAAATCTAGATTCAGTCTTAGGGGAAAAGTCACCAAATTCACTCAACTCAAAAGCATCAATTTTACTAATCATCATATCTCTTGTTACATTTGTTACTAATTTGAACTCTTCAATAGCATGAGCCTTTGATTTGTAAGAGGGAGGCAATGATCGGAGCACTTCAGCTACAATTTCTTGTTCTTCCAGGGTACCATCGACACATCTAATACCCATCACAACTTCATTTACTCTCCGCATAAAAGAAGAAACATTTTCATCTTCACCCTTATTCAAAATTTCATACTTTCCTTTCAAACTTTGTAGCTTAGCGACCTTCACATGTGCATCTCCTTCATACAAAGTCTCCAACTTCATCCAAATCTCATGAGTTGTCTTCAGACCTATCACATTTGTCATTTTTGAATCTATTAGAGCACTCAACAAAGATTCAATATCCCTGATGTTAATCTCAGCCTCTTTAATCTCATCAAGAGTGGAAGGACCATTTTGAGGAATATTATATCTGTTCTTTGTAATCTTCCAAAAGGGTTCACCAATACACCTCAAATGACACTCCATTCTAGCTTTCCACAGAGAGTAGTTTGTTCCATCAAATCTAGGGTTGTCCTTCTTGTATGATGTCATTTTAGATCACCTCAAGCTTTTAAACTTCTTCAGAGGGACCTGCTCTGATACCAATTGTTGGAAAAAAAGGACAGACAACTAAGAGGAGGGGTGAATTAGTTGTCACTGATTATTTAAACTTTTCAAACTTAACTTAATCTCAAATATGATGCATGAACAATGAACCATAAACAATCAACACATTAGAAACACACAAAACACCAATATTTTTTTTCGTGGAAACCCTATTAGGGGAAAAAAACATAGTGGATGTTAGTCCACAATATAATACCCTATTAAAAGTATAGAGAAGAATAATGGGAATGCACATGCATTTAGGCACACTTCCTAGAGCTCATTGCTCAAATACAAGAGAGCTCACTACCCAAAGAAGACACATTGTCTTACAAAAATATGGATTAGATCCACAGGTATGAACTGAGAAAGTAGCTTCTCCAAAAGCTTGATTACAATTCTGGTTAAGCATAGAAATACTCCTTCACAGTTCGCTCAAACTTCTTCACACTCTGGTCTTCAATCGAATGATTAGATCATTATTCGCACATTTTCTCTTCCTTTTCTCTCACACACCACTCACATGCATAACTTCACACAAACAACCACTCTTATATATCCGCAACATGGATTTGCATCAACAACTTCATTAGCCAAAATATAAAACATATCTACAATGTCGGCCCAAATTTACAAATAAATTTTCAATGTGAATCAAACACTGTCAGCCAATATTATGTTGTGGCCCAAAACAACATCCTCTAGCACACCAAACATTCAAATTTTAATCTCCAAGGATCCACAACACATTACAACCATTATGTCAACCAAGAACATGAAAACCCGAACACACAAGAGAAAAATATTTGACCACGAGCACACCGATCAACGCGGACATGCAACAAAGATAGAGAATGATCTAGAAGCATCCAAAAGTAACAAGAACCAATAGAGAAACATCTATAGCAACTGAAATTACTAGGATCACATAAACTTCACTCAAGAATACTAACTGAAACCATAAAAAAACTATTAGAACACAATTGTTCATAACACGATAAAAAATTCACGCAGACCTCTAAAATTTTTGATGGATAAACTAGATACTCTCATCAATAAACCCTTTATTCCACAATGATTGATCATAAATGTACTAAGAAAGACACCTTCATGACCTTCACTGTTCCACTGGCAACCTACAACTCTTTCTTTAACAATTTTCTCAATATCCTTGACATATACAACCTTCAATAAATCAATGCTAATAGTGTTGACATTAGTGACAACCACATATCAGCAACACAACCATAGTATCCAACAACTAGACCTCTATCTATCTGCTCTTGAAAGTGAAGCATCTCATGCTGATCTTGGTGTATTAGTACCTTTGGTGTGATGGGCCCACACTAGGTGAACACACCCAATTGAATAATTAGGTTGTGCTTGTCTTATGAGTGTCTTTATTTGTGATATACCTGTGAAGCCATTAGGTCCTTCGACCTTAATACATGCCCTTTTTCAATCTAGATTCAACAACCACTTTTTCTTCCAAGTGTTTTATGAGTGTATGTTATATTAAAATTAAAACCCCCCCACAAATAACACCTTTAAACACTCTATTATTAGCTTTAAACTTCTTTATTTTAGCTTTCCACATCCACCTTTGCATCTCAAATATTAATTGCATCCTTAGGTTAGATTTTGATTTCCATCCTTGGGTTAATCTTTGGTTTATTCCTCTTCCCTAGGTTAATATTTGGTTGTTCTTCCACCCTTAGGTTGAATTTTTGTCAAGTCTTTCATCCTTAGGTTGATCTTTGGTTGATTTTTCATCCTCAAGTTGAACTTAGGTTGGTATTGCATTCCCTAGGTTAAATTTTGGTTGAGTCTTTCATCCTTAAGTTGAATTGGGTTAATTCTCTCCCCCTTAGGCTAATTTTTGGTTGATTATTTCCCCTTCAGTTAATCTTTGGTAGATCTTTTCTCCTAAGGTTAATCTTTGGTTATCCTAACTTCCATAGGTTAAACTTTGGTTGATTCCTTACATTCATAGGTTAACTTTGGTTATCCTTCCATCCATAGGTCAAGCTCCATTCAATCATTCACCCAACCACTCATAAACCCTACACAAATCACACCATCATTGCTAAACCATATTTTCCTCTTTGAGGTGTCTTGAATCTCGTCCAAATCTCATTGTCTTGTCTATAGTTGCCCTAAAATCACAATTCTAGTTTGGGTTTGGCTATTATCTTGTCTTCATCTTTTGAGATTCTAGAATTCTCTTGAGAATACTTAGGTCTATTACCATTCATATCCCTTACCAATCATCCACTACCGATTTTACCCTAGTTAGATTGTGATTCAACCTTAGTCATCCTTTGGGGTTGTCTTGATCTCTTATCTTTTCATCTTTTCACCAATGGTTGGATTTAAAACTCACAATTCTATTTTAAGGTCAACCCTCGTCTATTGTCTTTCTCACTTCCATATTTTGGAGATCTAGATATCCCTTTTCATTACTTTTGTTAGTCATAGTCTATCAAGGTCAAAGTATAAACCCATAATCACCATCACTTATCCTCACTGTCCTTAATCATCCTTAACCCATAACCCATATACTTTCCATCACTTGTTATTTGCATAATCATTTAAAAATAAAAAATCCAAAAACATTAGCACCATTTGCATAATCATTTCCTTTTAAAATAAAAAATCCTAAAAAAAATGAAAAATCCTAAAACCAAAAAAAAATTAAAACATCAAAAATCCAAAAAAACTTAAAAAAACAAAAATCCAAAAAAGTCTTTGATTTCTTTTCCATACCTCTTGCTAGGGTTTATAATCCAACCAAGAATCCACTCACACATTCACATCGAACCCCACATTCACACAACCCATGACACAATATCAATATTCAAACATGCTTAATCAAAACAACACACCTATCTATCAAACACCAAATTATTAAAACCTAAACCCAGCCATGGGTCCCATTCCAAATTTAAAATTTAATTCTCAAAGAAAATACCATTTCAATGCAATCATTGACAACACAAGAAATTCTATTACAAAAAATGCAATCCTTGACACAACAAGTGGTTGATATAGAAGCCTCTAGACTTAAAAAGAGATACAAAATGAAAGACATATGTTCTTATCCCATTGCTATAAGTACACACATACCACCTAAAACTCCTTTCCAATGACCTACAATCCATAGTAATCCAATCATAAACCCTTCATACCAACAATCTCTAGCAATCCAACCTCGTTTCCAACAACTTACAACCCCTAGTCATCCCTCTATCTCTCATTCATACTAACAACCCAACCACAACCAGCCACAAGGTTATACACAACCTACCAACACTCATCCATCATCAATTCATTCATAACTAACCAATTCTATTCAAAAAAATCCTCAATGTGGTTCCCTTAGAACTAATCTTCCTCTAAAATGATAATTTACCCCTCTAGGGAATTGATCGAATCAATCTTAAAGAAGCTATTGTAGTCTAATGTTATTCAATTCCATGAATCCAAAAATTATGACCCTAGCCCTAATAAATTGTCTTGGTGTAATGATAATTCCTTTTGTGAATTCCATAGGTACAAATGGTGATGAGGGCCAAGCCACCCGAAACCACACAAATCACAATAGTAGATACCAACAAAGAAGATGCGAGACAGAAAAATAGCCCACTTTCAATTATTTTCAAAAAATGAAATTATAGATTCAAAACTTACATGCTACAGCATCATGGGATTGATTCATTACAACAAAAATAAACTCTGAAAAGAAAATATATTATTTGGAGCCACAATCTGCACTCTTAGGGCCACCTTCTACAACCCCCACTTAACCCCTTTTTATTTTCCCCAATAACCTCCCTAGAATGTTCTACAAAGTTCAAAATTTTCCTTTTTGTTTTGAAGCCAAAAGTCCCACCATTTGATTTCTAGCCTAGGAAGAATTTTTTATGAAATTCACTTTTTAGAGGACCAACTTCGCGGGGCCATAAATTTTGATCCGGATGTCTGATTTTCTATTATTGCATATTGTTGGAAAGCTCTCGATGAGATCTACCACATGTAAATCAATCATAGGTCGGTTCGGCCACTTTTTGAGCTATTTCAGGGCCTCTAAAATTTTATATCTGAATTTGAAGCTGCATTGGAGAAATTTATTGGGACAAAAACTTTAATTTCTTTCAAACTGTCCAGGGCATTGAGGTGATTCTTTTGTGACCAAAATTTTTTTCAGCTCTACTCCTTGGGGTAAATTTTCACGTCCATATGAGCTTGTTTTGGCTGACTTACTAAAAATAGTAAGTGCTCATTTTTTTCTATTTTTGATGCCTAGCAGTCTTATACCCCTTAAGTTCCATCATGGGACTCAAAAAAACTAAAGAAAATAAATAAAATAGTTTTTTTGGTGATACAAGATTTCCCTACACCACTGGATACTCCTGCATCAAACACCTGGGGTAATTTGAAAAGTGACCCTGTCACTTATCTCGAGTTAGAGGGAAACCAAGATGGTTAACCTCAGCCTCAGATAACCATGATGAATCTTCAATAGGCCTTCCTCTCCATTTCACCAAGTACTCTGCATATTGTTTGTTTCTTGTGCTTCTACCCACACGACTATCCAATATTTCTTCTATCTCTTCCTTCTCTAAAGTAGGTGCTATAATTTCAACTATTCATTTATCGACCCCTCCTCTATATCACCTTCATGATACTCTATCAAATTAGAAATGTTGAACACAGGATAAATGTTTATTCCACTAGGAAACTCTACCTCATAAGCATTTAATCATGCTTCTTCAAGATCTTACATGGTCCAAACTTCTTCATCTTTAACTTGTTGTATGTACCAACTAGAAACCTTTCCTTTCAAAAATTAACCATGACTTCATCTCCTACCTAGAACTCCTTATACCTAATTTTCTGATCTTCCTAATCCTTATATTGTGAGTTCATCTTATTGATATGTTTCTTCACCTCTTCATGCAAATTCTTCAGGTGCTCAGCAAAATCTTCAGCCTCAACACTATTCTTCTCCCCCTTATCCATCTTCCTCAATTTAGAATTAGTTCTTGGACTACTCCCATATACAATCTAGAATGGTGATTTACCAGTGCTCCTATTGACAAAATTGTTGTAAGAAAATTTTGCTTGTTGTATAATCAAATTCCATCCCTTGGGCTTATCTCCAACTAAGCATCTTAGTAGGTTTCCCAAACTCCTATTCACCACCTTTGTTTGTCCATCAGTCTATGGATGGTGTGCAAAATCAAACTTCAAATTTGTCTTCAACTTCTTCCATAATGTTCTCCAAAAATAACCAACAAATTTGGCATTTGTGTCTGAAACTATACTATTCGGTAGACCATGTAGTCTCACCACCTCTCTGAAAAACAACTCTACAACATGAACAACATAACTGGTCTTATGACATGGAATGAAATGTGCCATCTTTGAAAATCTATCCACCACCACAAATATGGAATCATGCCCTCTTTGTGTCCTTGGTAAGCCAAGAACAAAATCCATGCTAATATCCTCCCATGGCCTCTCAAGCACAAGTAATGGCTGATACAATCCAATATTCTGACTTGTTCCTTTCACCATTTGACATATTCTACAACTTTGTACAAACTTCATCACATCTTGTTGTAACTGTGGCCAATAATAATTCTCACTAAAAAGAGTCATGGTCTTATCTCAACCAAAATGTCCAACCAATTCCCCACTATGCTTCTCCTTGATTAGATTCTCTCTCATAGAACTCTTTGGAATGCACAACTAGCTTCCTCTAAACAACATCCCATCTTGGATTAATAAATCCAACCATCTTGTCCTATCCAATGTAATAGGTTCCAAAGAAGCCTTCCAAGCTTCTACAAAGTCTGGATCTTCTGGATACAAACTCTTGAGTTCATTGAACAAAACAACCTCTATATTCATCTCTATCAACAAATTTTTCCTTCTACTTAAGCCATTTGCAACTCTATTTTACCTTCCACTCCTGTGCTTCAAAAAAAATGTATAACTTTGCAAAAAATCAACCCATTTTAAGTGCCTTTGATTTAACTTTCCTTGACTCTTGAGATAGTACAAAGCTTGGTGATTAATATATAAAAAAAAAAATTTGGAAAAAAATAATGTCTCCATTTCTTCAAAGCTTGAACTATAGCATACAACTCTTGATCACAGAAAAAATATTTCTTCTTGGCATCATTCAACTTCTCACTAAGATAGGCAACATGCTTACCTTCTTGGCTCAAAATAGCTCCTATGGCAGTGCCACTAGCATCACAATCTACCTAAAAGACCTTATTGAAATATGGAAGGGCCAAAACAGGTTGCTCTGTAACTTTCTTCTTCAACATATCAAAACTTTTGGCTGCTCCTATGTTCCACTTAAACTCTTTTCTATCCCCTCTCATCACTTTGGTTAGAGGTGCACAAATACTACTTAAATTCTTAATAAAATTTCTGTAAAAACTTGCTAGACCACGAAATGATCTAACCTCTGTAACATTCCTCAGGGTAGGCTATTCAATGATAGCTTTCACCTTCTCTAGATCCATTTTAAGACCATATTTTGAGACAAAAAATCCCAGATACACCAACTCTTTCTTCACAAAACTACATTTCTTCAAATTAATCATCAACTTCTCCTCCCTTAGTTTCTCAAAAAAAAATTGAATATGGATCAAGTGCTCCTCCAATGTCGTACTGAAAATCAAAATATCATGCAAATAAACTATAACAAATTTTCCTAAAAACTCTTTCAATACCTCATTCATAAGTTGCATAAATGTGCTCGGTTCATTTGTTAGCCCAAAAGGCATGACTAACCACTCGTAAAATCCCTCCTTGGTTTTAAAAGTTTCCTTCAATTCATCTCCTTCTCTAATCTGGATCTGGTGATATCTGCTCTTCAAATCTATCTTTATGAAGTACTCAACTCCACTCAAACAATCCATAATTTCATCCATTCTCAACAGGGGAAATCTATACTTGATGGTGATCTTGTTGATGGCTCTAGAATCTGTACATATCCACCATTCCCCATCCTTCTTTGGTGCTAGTATTGCAGGTATTGCACATGGACTAAAACTCTCTCTGATCAATCCCTTCCACAACAACTCTTGCACTTGTCTATTCAACTCTTCACTCTTTGTTGGAGTCGTATGATGAGCTTCCTTATTCGCCAAACTAGCTCTAGGAATCAGGTCCATCTGATTACTTATCTTTCTTACAAGAGGAAAACCTTAAGTACGTTATAAAAAAAAATAGCTTGAAACTCATTCAACAAATCTAAAACCTCTACATGTACCTCAGTAGTATCTTCTTTATCAACTCTAGGGATCAATGCAAAACACATATGCTCATGCTTCATACCTTCTAGGAACTTTCTTCCATCAACCAAACAAATTATTTCATTACTACATACCTTTTCTTCTACCTCTTTCAAGGGCTTCAACTTATGATGAACCCCATCCTTTGTCAAAGAATAGGTGTCGGCATGTCCATCATGTACTACTCGTCGATCAAACTGCCACGGTCTACCTAACAACATATGACAAACATCCATAGGCATAATATCACACAATACCTCATCATGGTAATTTCCAATCTTGAACTTTACTAGACATTGTTCATTTACCAAGGCTTTATGGTCCTTCTACAACCAAGCAATTTGGTATGGGTTCAGAGGCCTTCTTCTCTCCAACTACAACTTACTAACCATTTCTTCTAAAACAAGGTTGTCAATACTACCTCCATCAATAATAACATTGCAAAATTTACCTTCACACTTACATCTGGTGCAAAACAAATTCTTCCTTTGAGTTGGTTCATTCTCCTCATTCAACAAGCCTCTTCAGGTACCAAGAACCTCTCCTCTTTCTGCATCCTCGAACTGTGAAGACTCAACATCCTCATCAACATGTGCAACTCATGCATTACCCTCAAGTCTTTTATTTGTCCTTGATGTTAAGGACACTCATAGGCTCTATGTCCTTCTTCTTCACACTGGAAATAGGTTCCGTGGAAGCCTCCTCTTCCCAGTCCTCGTCCATATCTTCCTCTTCCCCTTTGCTCTCCATTATTCTAATCATGAGGACAGTAGGTGTTATCTCCTTTCTGGTTTTGGCTACTACTAGAGCCTTCACCCTTCTTTTGATCTTCATTTCGACCTCCATATGGCCATCCACCAGTCTTTCCTCCATGACCTCCACCTTGTTGTTTGTTCTCAAACCTCTTGTTCAGTCGTTCTTCAACCTTTAGAGAAAACTAATAAGCATCCTCAATAGTGGAAATTCTTACCAGTGCTAATTCTTCCTGTATGCTTGGCTTCAACCTGTTAATATAATGAGCAACTTTCTCTTTATTCTCCTTAGAATGTCCTATCTGAATTAGGACCTTGTGAAATTCCTCTATTTATTCTTTCACCATCCTTTTCCCTTGCCTCAAGCTCTGCATCTTCTTGAGCATCTCTAATTCGTAATCAACTAGAATAAATTGTTTCTTCAATTATGACATCATTATGTCCCATCTGGAGATTTTATCTTTCCCTTGTCTTCCTCTTTCTAACTGGACCTTTTTCCACCATATACTGGTGTGACTTTTCAATTTTTTCTTTGCAAATATCACTCTGTGAGGATCTTCAATCTCCTCAAACTCAAAAAATTCATCCATGTCATTGATCTAATCAATACATTCTTTAGGATTCATATTTCCACTAAAAGTTGAAACCTCCATTTTAGGTCTCTTCCCAATGCTTAAGATCGCTCACAGCAATCTTCTTTCTCCAGGATCCATTGGATCCTAGTCTTCCTCTTCCATTTCCTCTTTTGTTTCATCTTCACTATCATATTTGTCGAGTTGCACATCCCTTCTTTGAACCTCTTGTTGCAAGGTTTCTAATTTCCTTCTAAGGGCTCTGATTTCATCTCTAGATGGATCTCTTCCCCCACCACCTCGGCCTCTACCTCTGCCATACTAAGAAAGTCTTAGAGGCATCTTGAATTCAACCCACACTCACAGGTCCTATTGCAACTGCCTCACATTTAGCGCTCTGTTACAAGATTAGGAACTCCTACTCTGATACCACTTGATGAGGGCCAAGCTACCTGAAACCATACAAATCACAATAGTAGATACCAACACAAAAGATGCGAGACAAAAAAATAACCCACTTTCAATTATTTTCACAAAATGAAATTACAAATTCAAAACTTACATGCTACAGCCTCATGGGCTTGATTCATTACAACAAAAATCAACTCTAAAAATAAAATATATTATTTAGAGCCACAATCTACACTCTGAGGGCCACCTTCTGCAACCCCCACTTAACCCCTTTTTTTATTTTCCCCAATAACTACCATAGAATGTTCTAGAAATTTCAAAATTTCCCTTTTAGTTTTGGCACCAAAAGTTCCACCGTTTGATTTATGGCATAGGAAGAAATTTTTATGAAATTCACTTTTTAGAGGACCAACTTTGCAGGGCCATAACTTTTGACCTGAGTTTCCAATTTGCTATTATTGCATGTCGTTTGAAAGCTCTCAATGAGCTTTACAACACATGAATTGATCGTAGGTCAGTTCAACCACTTTTTGAGTTGTTTTGGGGCCTCTAAAGTTTTATATTTGAATTTGAAGTTGCATTGGAGAAATTTCTTGGGGCAGAAACTTTAATTTCTGTCAAACCGTGTAGGGTATTGAAGTGATTCTTTCACGATAGGAAATTTTTTTCAGCTTTGCTCCTTGGGGTAAATTTTCACGTCCATACAAGCTCATTTTGGCCGACTTACTAAAAATAGTAAGTTCCCATTTTTCACTATTTTTGATGCCTGATAGTCTTATACTCCTTAAGTACTATCATGGGACTCAAAACAACTAAATAAAATAAAGAAAATATTTTTTTTGGGTGATGCAATATTTTACTACACTATTGGATGCTCCTGCATCAAAGGGAATAGAACTTCTTCTTACTCTAGACTCAAGAACATTATACAAGATCTATTGACAAAGGTAAACTCATTGTTGAACCTATGACAAGGGAAAACCAAGAAAGCATTATAGCCTCTACCTCTTTTCATAATCCCTTATCCGCTAAACCATTTCCATCCACTCTATCCCAATCTATAAATCCATCCAATAAAAACACATCTATCAATTATCTTCAAGGACTACAAGCAAAGGATTTACCTCAAAATAAAGTTGGAAAATCCCATCAAATTGCTAATCTTACCCCATCTAACCCTCTTTTACCATCCAACCCTCTTCCACCATCATGCCCTTCATCACTACCAATCTCAAAAGTACCTTCCTATTGAAACTCCATTATTGTCATGCCAAAATCTTAAGTTCACTCAAGAAAATCCTAGCATTTTCCAAGATCACATTTTTTCCTAAACCATTGGATATATGTCAAGAGAAAATCCCAAAGCATGATAAAATAAACTCCAAGAAAAATCAAGATCAAGTTACCCAAAAATTCCCTATACATCATTATGATATACAAGTTAAATCAATCCTTGATCAATATCATATTCATAGCATCCATGATAATCCAATCCTTTATCATGATTCAATCTATGAGTCCACCCAAAAATCACCTCTAGATGATCGTGGCATCCATGATAATCCAATCCTTGACCATGATCCTATCCTTGAGTCCATCCAAGAAACCCTTCTAGATGCTCATGATATCCAAGTTATTCTCATCCCTAATCAAGATCCCATCTCTAGTCATGTTTTCCAAGATAAGTCTATGATTTCTCAAGAACCTACCATTGATCAAGAAATCCAAGATGATCCCCTCATTGACCTCCATACCATTCATGATAAAAAAAATTGAAGCTAATCCTATCCAAACTCCAACCACCTCCATTTCCCAAGATGAGACACTTGCCTCCCTTGGAAACATAGATAATCAAATAAATGGCATCGATAACATCAAAGAAGAAGATATAAAAGCTACTATGGATCAAATCATAGGAGAATATAAAGTAGTTACCATGGATAAAATCAAAAAAGAAGATAAAGAAGCTACTATGGATCATATCAAACAAAAACATAAAGAAACTACTATTGATCAAATCATCCAACAAGATACAAAATCTACTATGGATCAAATTAACATTTCAAATGATCAAGAAGAAACAAGCATGAAAAAGGATAAAGCTTTAATATCCTATCAATTAGGATCAATCACTTTTATCAAATTGGGCTTTCTTGTAGATGAGAAAATACCAATTATTAATGGTTTCCAACAACACAATGATGTGTTAGCATCTTGTTTCCAAAATAATAAATACCCCATTGTAAATAGAATATTTCAGAGTATGCAGTATTAAGGAAGAGGTTTAGGCCTAAATAAGAAAGGAATTCTAGAACCAGTATAGTTTCATGCAAATCTTTGACATCAAGGTCTTGGTTGTTCTTCAATCAACAAATATTGGGGGAAACTTTATCTAATACAAACATCAAAATAGGGCCATGTGTAGTCCTTACCATAAGGTTGTTGCCAACACTCCTTCCATACATACCATAAACCATCATTCCCAATGTCTTATGCCTTCCATTTGGAACCAAAAATAAATAAAAATTCTTACAAATAAAAAAGACAAAAATAAATGTCAAAGGATATTGAATACAAAAATTCAAGTGGATAAATGAGGTTAAAATGGATCCCAAAGGAAAATGAATAAAGCAAGGAAAATAGTCCAAATCTAATAGTCAATCAAAATATGGAGCCACAAGAGGTTCCCCACATATAACAAATTTCCACCTCCTTCAAAATGGTCATCACACAAGGTATATAAAAGTGTTTCTTCCAAACACTATCCCAATCAAAACTCCAAACTCCATCATCCATCACCTCAATTTTGGAAATAAAAATAGTTGCATCCAAACTTCCAAACAATTCATCCACATCTACCATCATCCATCATAAAAAGTTTGGAAAATAAAAATAGCTACATCCAAACTTCAAAACAATTCATCCACATCTACAATCATCCATCATAATCTAACATCTCACCTAAAGTCTAAAAATCTTACTTCACAAATTTGTTGCATCTTGGCAACAACTCTTTATTGTAATCATGGAACTCTATCACAATGTTTATATTCCAATAAGGCCAACTCTAGTATAAAAAAGGATCACAATGACATCCATCCGTTGTACACAAGTGCAATGATCATCACAAGGAAACTACTCTATAATGGTCACTATTGGCATATCATGGCACTCGTCTCTACATCAACATTGTCAAAGGATTCAGAACAACCAATGATCATCTAAAATATCAAGGCCATCCAAAAATATCAAAAATACAAAAATAAAATTAAAAAAATAGTAAAGAGAATTTTTTTCCAAAAGTGAAAACCATTCTTATGGTGTTTTGGATAAGTACCATGATGAAAACCTGGCAAACAGGCATCATGTGTAAGAGAAATTATCTATGTGGACCACTACACTTGGGGGAAAGTTTTCTCATCTTCCATACCCTTTTCATGAAATTTCCATTCATTCATCCAATCCATATCATTTCCTTCCATCTTCCCTACCTACCTTGATCTTGATAAGGATTGGGGCACACACATAAATCGTGCTTTGGAAAACTCTTGACATGTCAATCCTTTTTTCATACACTATCCATAAAATTTCATTTCATATCCTACATAATTCTATCCAACCTCATATCTCAGAGAAAACAATTTATTCCTATGCAAAATAGTCCTTGGAGATCATATAATAAATCATCCATCCAATAATCCTCATGTCTCCTATCATTTACCAAAGCAATCCATTATCTTTTCATTCCTTATCACAAGACTTTGTTTCCCCTTGTCATTGGTTCAAGTCTTCCAATCCACATAGCCAACTTCTCTCCATAATCCCACCTTTTCCTAAGGCTAGTCATTCCAAATGCAATGATCCTAATTCATGAAAACTTGATATGCAATCTAGCACAACATCTAAAACATTCCTTGGTTTTGTTCCCAACCTTATTACAAACCTTGATCCTTTAGTCACATTTTCATTATCGGGATATGTCTTTCCCATTCTTCACATTATTTTTGGGATGTGTCCTTCCCATGCCAACTTCATCATCTTCATCATCAATCAATTAATTTTTGGCTTGACTAGGGGCAAGATCATGTTTATCTTTATATCCTTGTGCATGCTTGCTTGATTTCTTGTGTGTATATTTCACATGCATTTGTCACAATCCTTATAATATACCATCCATAAAAAATATTTCCTTCCATGCCAATTCATAATAAATTCAATCCAAAATTCATAATAAACAACTCACCTTCCATAATAAATTATCCAAAATCCATAATAAACTTTATCACACCCATTCAACTATCCATATTCCTTAATAAACCATCCCTTGCTAAAACTGATACATTGATCAGACACAAACTAAACCTTACATGACACATTGCATTTAACAAATCACGTAATAACAAATAAACTATTAAGATAATCTTCAAGTCTAACTAATCAATTATTTGTCTTCATCGTCTATCTTCGTCTTTGTCTATGGTTTTTTGTCTCTTTTCTATTCTTCATCTTTGGAAAGAAGATCTAAATGGTTGTTGACTCATTTGGTCCAGTTATTCTTATATTTTACTTGATTTATCTTTTTTCATGTTCCTATGCTACTCGAGGATATCCACAAGTGATTAGAGAAACGAGGATGGATCATGATGTTTTATGTTTGTTTTTTGTTTGTAGTTTGTCTTGACAATATGGCTGGGGAAACTAAACTTTCTAAGTCATGACACTTATTTTCTACAAAGTGTTTGTTTACACAAAGGTATCACATTTCACACCATGGTTTTCCATACCTCGATGTGCATCATCCCCTTGCAACATAAAAATACTTGATGATGATGTATGTGCACTTATCAAGGCTCATGATGTCTTATTCATCACTTCCCTTTCTTCATCCATTCATATTACTAACTATTCTTCCCTTCTCACTAACCTATTCTTCTAGATAATAGTTATTTTTTCAATCTTCTCCACATCTCATATTACTCAAGCTAATCATTCTTCACTTCTTACTAACCTTTTCTTCTAGCTAACATTTTCTTCTATCTTATCAAAAAAAATTCCTCACTTTTTCACATTTTTTACCAAATTTCCTAAGGGGGCATCATTATCCCACTTTTAGTGGGGTATGCTGGGACAAGACCTGATTTAAAAAATTTCTTAATTTTTCTTTGAGACAACACTCAAAATCATATTGTCTCAAAGAGGGGGAAAATGTAGACACTTAAAATTGTCCTGAGTCTGTGAGAATTTTTTTTGACTAATTTCCCCATCTAACCCTAATTTTTTCTAAACCCTAATCTTCATCTTATCCTTTACACACACATAATTAGATAATTTTTTATTATTTTCCATTTCATTATCCATCTGAATAAATAATTTTTGTTTGATCATTTAATTCCTAACTATCATTGTCTTAGATCAAATAAATATTTTAATTTATTTAATCTCACTAACCTAATGTCTAGTCTATAATTAATTAAATTGTTTAAATTTGATTAATTAATGCATGGTTTTGAAAATAAATGATCTTCATTTATTTTTAATTTTCAAAAATTCAACTCTTACACATCTCCATGATTTTTGAAATATGACTCTTCCATTTCCACAAATTTTGAAATTTAATTTCTTACAAATTCTCACTAATTTTGTCGATCATCTTCCACTCACTAGTTTTTCTTCCATTCCACTAATTTCTCCAATCACATGCCACTAATTTCAAATCTAAAAATGAGCAAGTTTCCTATGGATTTTGTCTCTTGCGATCTTGATCATTCATTCTTCTCTCGATCTCATCCGTTCATTTTGCTACCTCTTCATCTATAAATTTGATCTTTGATCTCCATTTTTTTGGAATCGTTGTCTTCAAATATTTTTCACCATAATCGTCATAAGTATTTCAATAGTCCACTCCAAAAATTTGAGATCGACACTTTAAAATCTTTTAAAGAAAAGAGGAGAAGGGAAATAGAAGTGATTCAATTATGGCATAAGAGGTATACTTGGTTTGGTTTCTTTTTATTTCAGTTCTTTTATGCTCATTTGTTTTCTATTGCTTGATTGGGAATTTTTAAGCTTATTACTAACAGTTTGGTGGTTGTTGTGTGTGTTCTAAGCTTCAAACCTGATTTTCCCCTTCCACACCATCTTTATCTCCTAGCACAACTCCCATTGAGGTATTTGAAGCATCAATATGAATGTTGAATGGTAATTCCCAATTCAAACCACATAATATTGGTGTGGTAATAATCTTTGCTTTAAGTTCTTCAAAGGATTGTTGACACTCTATTGTCCATGGGAAGACATTGTCTTTTCCTAAAAAAACAAAAAAGTGGTGAACCAATTTTACTAAAATTTTGAATAAACCTTTTGTGGTATCCTGCATGTCCTAGAAAACTATGAACATCTTTTTGACAAGTAGGCATAGGTGAATCTTGAATAATTTTTACCTTTTTTAGGATCTACTTCAATACCTTTAGCAAAAATGTAGTGAGCTAATACTATACCTTATGTCACGAAAATGTGACATTTTTTATGACTAAGAGATAAGTTAGTATCCTTACATCATTGAAGGACTTTCTCAATATTATCTTTAGCTTCCTGATAAGTATTTACATAAATAGAGAATTCATCCATATGTACCTCAACACAATCATGAATAAGATCAACAAAAATACTTAACACTTCCCTTTAAAAATTTGTAGGGGCATTACATAATCCAAATGGTAAAATGTTATATGCAAACATCCCCCAAGGACAAGTGAAGGTGGTATTATCCTAACCCTCAAGTGCAATTCAGATTTTATTATATCCATTGAAACAATCCAAGAAAGAAAATGTAGTTTTCCCTGCAAGAGTATCAAGCACTTGATCAATAAAGGATAATGAAAATTTATCCTTCTTTGTTGCTTTATTAAGGGCTCTATAATCAACACAAATATGTCATTTACCATTTTTCTTGGGAACTAATACTAATGGAGACACCCATTGGCTATTTGAATTTTGATAAATGAAACCAACATTATGTAATATTTGTAATTCCTCTTAACAATTTCATGTAAAATAGGATTCAATTTTCTTTGTGGTTACATTATTAGATGACTATCTTATTCAATATAGATGTGATGAGTACAAGTATAAGGATGTATGCCATGCATATCTTGATATACCCAAGAAAATGCAACTTTATGAATGTGTAGCATTGATATTAAATCATCAATTTGTGTATTGTTTTAATTATGGATTAATATTAAGTGTATGCCTAGGTAAAATTTTCATTGCTTGAGATTGAGTGGGTGAAGGTAAATCTATAATGGATAATGAAAAAGTTTTAGTAAATAGGAAGGAACTATATAAATAATCATGTGGAAACAATTGGTCTAGTGTAATAAAGTGTTGCAAAGCTTTTGAATCACCTATTAAAGAAAAATTTCCAAATGGATAATTATCATCTATATAAGAGTGAACCACTATTTATTCTAGAATATTATTGAATGAATACCTTTTTTGAAATAAATTAGCAATAATAACATCACTATATGGTTCTTGTAGATCAATACTTTGATCAATCATTAAAATAGGAAGAGATTCATCAAAATCACTATCAATCCATAGTGGGTCCTTTGTTTCCAACAAAGGTTGTTCTCATGGATACAATGTCAATTTTTTCTTTTGTTACCCATTAGAAATAACCATATTACCTAACATACAATCGATAAAAGCATCTACAGTAGCTACCCAAGGTTATCCCAAGATCATGGGATATCCCCCCAACTTTATTTTAGGTTCCAAAACCATAAAATTACTTGGATATTCTCAAGATTCAATTGAAATAATGTCTTTGATATTACCTTCAAGTTTCACTAAATACCTATCATCCATTTGAAGGACTGTAGGTGTAGCTATTAATTCTTGAAGACAACTTTTCTTTAGTTTCACTAGTCATGTCATTTATAGCAGCACCTAAATCAATGAGTGTATTCAAAATAAGGACATGACCAATGTGTACCTAAATCATTGGACTACCAAGTTCAAAATACTTAGGAATTTTAATATTCCCAAGAATTATATCTACGAGTTGTCCAATAACTAGTACATTTTTCGGATATTGCTTCTTATTTTTCTTCTATGTGCATAATTCCCAAACCATTTTAGTGTAAATAAGAGTGTCCTTGATTTCCTACAAAAGAGGAATTTTAATATTTGCATTTTACAATTCATTAATAAGATCAAATTCATATTGGGGCTCCTCTTTTTGAACTTCTTGAAATCAATCAGGATATGGAGGTGGTGGTTGTGTTTTTGTTTCTTCAAGCTCTTCTTGTGACTTCTAAAGTTCCATGATTATAGGGTGTGTTGGTCCTTGAAGATCCTTCTCTAACCTGAGTTGTATTCCATTAACATCTAGTGTATTGATCGGATAATTTGGATATCCTTCTACCTCATTATTATAAACAGGTTGTGTTTATTGTTTGTATTTGTTGTTTGTTGATTTGGAATAGGTGTTTCCTTGGGAAGTTGTGATGGATTGGATGGTTAATTATTAGACATTGGTGGTATTGGTGGTAAAAATTATTGTTGTGATTGTTGGTATGGGTTAATAATAGGTGGTACTCGATATTATGGTACTATGAGAATTGAGGTGGTTATGCCCTTTATGCTTGTTTCCATGGATGTGAAGCATGTTGGTATTGGTTTGTCCATTGTGAATAGAATGGAGTTTGTTGCAAACCTCCATACCATCCTTGTTGAATATGAAAATATCTAGATTTATTATTATACCCCATGTTATAAGGTTTGTGAAAATCATTGCTCATACCTAGTGGCATATCTTGAGGTGACCAAGGCCTCCATTGAGCCATGTAATAAGATTCAAATCATCCATGAATTCCTCTTAGAAAAACCATTTTGATAACCTCATTAGTTATCTTGTTTTTCATGTTCTTTGAAGGATAAAGGAGAATTGTTCAAGGAAATCTTTGACTATTTCTTCTTCATGTCAAGTGTCATTTGAGAATTTTCGTCTCAAACTTCTTTTTTCTTAGAATAGTCCTAGTAATTTGTCAAAAAATGTTCTTTCATAGTATCCCATATACGAATATAATTTCATCCAAGTACGATGAACCAGCGTAATGCAACGTCCTTCAATATAGTTGGAAAAAATTTAAGCTTTTGAGCATCACTCTAGTAATCATAGTTGTGACACAAGACATCAAAAATAAGAAAATATCATGATCTTCTACAAAAAGACCTCAAAATATTGGAAGAGCTAAATGAGGTATTCTTTTCATTGGTGCTTCTTCTTCCGTATTGACAATAGGAATTCAAATGTAATGGGATCATTATTAGCCAAGGCTCATTCATTGTTATTGTTGTCTCTATTTGCATCAGTCATTGTGCCAAATGCCCAAGATGTCTAATAAGATACAATTATTTCTTTTTCAAATGTTGCCACTTTATAATTCATATGATTCTACAAATTGTTTCAAAAACTCAAGAGAAATATCCTTAAAGGATCCCTTTGAAGATGAGTCTTTCAGATTGTACTAAGGGAGTACTAAGTGGTGAATCAAGGTCAGATTCAATAGTGTTTGATTCAATCACACACTTTTGAAGATTTGATTCTAATAGCTTATTTTTCAATGTTTCATTCTCAAATTGTTGCCTTTTTCTTATTTTGAATTTTCTTGTTTTATTAAGATACTTTCTATAGTTTGTTTGAAAAATATTTTTTCATCTCTAACATGACTCATGCATCTATATGACCTAATGTAATGAAAATCAAGGGTAATTTCCTAGGTAAGGTCGACAATTGCATGGACTATCTCCTTCATGCACTGGTCCTAACTTAACTTACTAGACTAGTAGGCCTTTAAAATCTTTCCTCGACAACGACGCCAAAATTTTTGGACAAAATTGAAAACCTTAATGCTTTATTTAGACTTGTGGTTTGTTGTTGTGTTTTATGATTTAGTTCACTCTTATGTCAATCTAGGGTGTAGACTTGTGAAAGACGTAGTGGCAATTTTCTCAAGGGATGTAGATAGTAAGCTAAGTGTGAATAAATGTGATAAATTTTAGTACTAAATATTGGAAATACCATAAATCTGCAATACCCAATTCATAAAAAACAATAAAATAGTCTTGCTTACAAGTTCTACCAATTCTACTACAGAGTAAAGCAACAAGAACAAAGTGAGAGGAATAGAGCGATAGGAATAGACCAATGAGCATTTTTTTTTAGTAGTAACTTTCAAACCACTCAAAATATTTATCAAACAATATTCTCACTTAGAAAAATGAAATACATAAATTCTTAAACAAATGAAATGGAAATATCATATACTTATCAAATCATTAATATCCACTAAAATGGAGGTAAAAGGTGGTGGAATGCTCTAGGATTTGACCCTAGGGTTTAGGAACCTTTCCTCATTTCATGTAGGGGGATTGTGGTAGCGAGGGTTTGATGAATTTGGACAAGGTACAAGACTAACTTGTAACCTGAAAGGTGAGTCAACTTTACCTTGACCAAATCTTGAAAGAAATTAGAAATGAAATACAAAAAAATGACTAGACTAATGATGTAATTAACTATTATGGTGCAAAATAGCAGATATGAGATATCACAAAGAAATTTAGACTTCAAAAATAGACTGATTAGGACACTATGCACTTGTGATGTGAATTTGGAGCTGATTTTTAAGGACCTAGCTGCCGTAGGCGACTATGTCCCTATAGAGGGATTCTGGATATGATTTCATAGTCCTCTGATGTTAGATCAGAGCCTTCTATTTCCACTTGTCACACTATTAGATCTTCGTCGGTTGTAGAGATAATTGAGTTTCCATAAGTTATCAAGGTGTAAGGTTTGAATGCAACAAGGAATAATTAACCTTCAAAATTCTCCCAATCTTCTTCAAATTTAAAACCTGCAAATTCAAAGAGAGAAGAAAGGTTGTGCCATTTAGGGGCTTGCCTTAGTCAAACCCCATGTTAGTGTTTCCATTTCCATAATGGCAATGTCAATGATATGGATAAAGTTAAATGATAAAGGAATGATGAATCGACAATGGATTGCATCTCACCACCCAAAATGGCTTCCTTAAAGGAATGAAGTCATACAAGATCTCCTTAAGGCTTGATTGTTGTTGGCTTGATTTGCTTAAATACCTACAAGGGTTAGATCTCACAAACAATATGATCACATGAGAAAACAAACATAAACTTTGGCATGATGCTTAGATCATGAATTGCTATAATAAATATTCAAATGATTGCTCTTGACTTGCTTGATAATGCTTGATCATAAATTGCTTAATTCTCCTTGTTTTTTTTCAAATAGTGAAATGATTAGGTATTTATAAAATTATTCTAGTTTCCTAAAAATTAAATCCCGATAGTCAAATTTGGACATTTGAAATTCAAATAATAAAATGCCACCTCTAACATATTTAATTTTAGAGGTAAAATAGGGGGACTTAGTCTCCCTAGGTGACTAGGTCCTAGCTCTATTTTTTGGGACTTAAGGTGTCAGGGATAAAATATTAAATGAGTGCTTTGGTTTTCTACTTGAAATTTGTCAATAAATGATCAAATGGGCCACGAAGTGCATAATTTAGGAAATTAGGTGTACAATTAGGTCTATGCACTTATGGGGAGCAAAAAAATAGTGTGAAATTGTCTTGGGTGATAATTTATGACGCTACATCCATGAATCACACATGAACATGAAATTCAAACAATAACCACAACGAGAAAATTTTTAATTAAAAGCATAATAAAAGATCACTAGGCTTTCCAAAGAGTGGGCCTTTCCTCCTAGTCGACAAGGTGATTAGGAAATTATATTGCTACACTTCTTACTTCCAAGCATGGATCATAATACTGAATATGTCTTTTAGATTAAAATATTATCCCTTTATTAATCAAAAATACATATTATATATAATATTTTGTAATTAAAGTGCTAAAGATAACTGATTTGGTTATGTTGGCCTACCAACCATAACCACAAAAGATGTATTTTCAAATTATAACTAAGGATATTTTAGTAAACAAAAAAACATCACGGTTTGAAATTATCACACAAAACTAACTTCAACCTATATCCTTGGCTTGAGATCATCCTTGCATCATATATCTTTATCTTTAATCCCTTCTTGTAATTAACCACCAAATGGAGAATAGTATCCCTTTACATTAGCAACATAAAGTATCCTTTTATCCTTTTAAACATATTAAATAATTCAATTCTTTATGGTAATTAATGGCATAAATGGGTGATGTAAGGTAAATGGAAATAGGCATAGGAAAGGATGGAAGGAATTAAAATAAAGAATATTTTTCTCTCATTAGCTAACATCTTAGTGACTCATTTTTGTTTCTCTTCAAAATATAATCTTTGTTCCAAAAAATATTTTAGGCTATCATGATGCATCTTAACCTTGAAGTTTCTACCCATTAGACAAGGCCTCCGTTATTTTAGTACATGAAGATCAGCTAGCAATTCCTTCTCATAAATAGGTTTGAGTTGATTCTTTCCCTTTAATTGATGACTCAAAATTAATTGGCCAAACTTCCTACATGAGAACTAATCCTATACCATTTCGTGAAGCATCACATTCCATAATAAAATCCTTGGTAAAGTCTAGAGTGGAAAGCACTAGAATTGTCACACCCCATCTTGTTATTACTGATTTACTTTTACCTTCATAGGTGTAAAGAAAATTTTGCTTTTGATCTATTTGGTTTTCAGTTTTTACCTTTTTTCAGCTTCGGGAGAAGTTCACGCTTAATCAAGTAAAGATTGCTTCAAAAGATGTGCAATGCACCACATGGTGTTTGTGTGGATTTTGTATATCGCTTTCCTTTCAAGCGCAAGTCAAGACACGAGTCACCTTGGTGGGGATTTTCTTCAAATCCATTCTCATAAATCTGAGATTTCCCACTGGCTCGACATATCTATTCATTCAGACAGTTTGTATTTTTGTAGAATGATCTCTTCGGGTGAAGTTTTTTAGAATTCATTTGGTGTCTTGTCTTCAGGGTGGAACATTCGAGTCAACGCCATAAATCTATATGATTGATTGATCAGATTTTTGCCAAGCTATGTTAGAATCTGATTGTGTTTTGACTACAATCTTTGCTAAATATCTAAAGACATTAATGAAGCAGTTGGGACTTAATGAGAAAAGATTGATGCTATCTAATCAAGATCTAAGATCAGATCGTGGGCTATCACATGCAGGCACCTGGCAGTTTTTATTTCTAGAATGGTGGTGGAGGTGTTCTCTTTTTCTAGTTATAAATAGGGGTTGGTAGCATAAGCAAAGAAAGAAAAATTACTTCAAAAATATTCTTGAAGGAAATAGATCTAGTAGGTAGTTTTTATGTTTTCAGAAGTAGAAAGTTTTATAGAATATTGTTATTCTCTAGCATGTTATATTTTAACTCAAACTATCATCAGATTGACATCTGACCTTTGTTTTTCAGTTGATTTGATATTGAAGTTTGATCTATTTAGGTGAAATGTTTGAAATTGTGCATGTTATGGCCTTTGTCAAATTTCTTCTTTATGTTTTTGTTCATGTTAAAAAAATGTGTTAAGCTTATTTTGATAGTTTGGGTAGCTAATTTCCATGCTTTTAAGCTTCTATGTTGAATGATATCTTTTGGAAATCGGATTATGTTTGTTGAACTTATCCATTTTCTGTAAAATTTGTTATTTTTCATATTATGTCATAAAGGGATAAAGAGTTTTCTATAATTTTTTAGATATTTTTGTTAACTTGTAGAATTTTCCTATGTTCGATCAGACCTTAATGGATGCTTCCAATGGGGAGATTTGAAAGACTACATTGTACTTTTACTAAGCCTTTGTTGTTGGTTCTCTTCTCAACAATGAAGGGTCTGTCGCATTTTGTGTATATCATATCATTCATAGGAAATAAGTTGTGGTTTGGAATGTTGTAAAAGCTTTGGAACATCACCATTTTCATGTTTTATTTGCATTTATTTCTACCTTTTCTCCAAACACAAAGAAGAGTTGGATTTCTATAAAAAATCCTAGAGCTTATTTAGTGAGGCACAAATTGGTCCCCCACTCCATGAATTTCCCATAATACTGTTGAAGAGGCACAAGCTTTGATGATCAACAGTTCTTTTTTTAGCATGCTCGATGGGACCAAATTTCTTTCAAACACCTAATTAGAAGTTAGAAATATTTCTAAAATCAGACCAAGAAAAGAAGCTGGAAATTTCATGCCTAAAATCCAAACAAGAGCATCCTCAAAAGGCCATTTCCAGTATTCCCAGTTACCTGCCTTGGTATCAAGGAGAAGAAGACGTATAGATTTTGTATCAATTGTAAGGAGAAATAGGGCAAGAAGCGTTAACCCAAGATCCAGATCTTTATCTACTCCACGAGGAGGCAAAACTTTTGAAATCAGAATACCAGTATACCCTATCCATAGGAATCTATTTCCAATCGCTCATCTAGTTGCCCCCGTTCCTAGAAATTTTGTAACCTAGGATAGTGGTAGTCTACTACAACCACCTACACCCCTAGACATATGGCCTACCATACCTGCCAATGCCCTCAAAGCCATCCCAAATTTTTCCAAGGAGGATTTCAAAACCCCCTCTGAATATCTCCAAGATATAGTAGAGGTATGTAGAGTACATAACATAGCGGAAGGAAATATTGCTCTTAGGTTATTGGCCACATCTTTCAAGGGAAAATCTCAGGATTGGTATAGTTCTTTGGCTTTCAGTTCTATCCACTCTTGGGATTAGCTCAAAGAGAGGTTGTTCAAGTGTTTCTCAAAAAAGGGAGATCACTCATCATTGCTGCATCAATTAATCACCATCAAAAGGGCCCCGCAAGAGGCCATGAGTGACTTCAATACCAAGTTCCACAAAACTTGGTAAAGAATTCTTGTGACCTCCAAGTCTCTAGCCATGATGGAGTTTATTTTTTACCTAAAGGATTTCAATTTAAATATCATGGTCATGATAACCTCTATGGGAGGAGATATTTTTCCCAATATAGTCTAGATATGTGCACAAAGAATAGTTTGATTGATGTCAAGAAGCTTCCACCACATCCGTCGATTCTCGTGTTCACAGAAATCTCTGATGGCCCCCAGGAAGAAATTACTATGAGAACCTTCTCTCCACAAGAAACCACGTCGGATATACCACCATCCATGTATGTATACCCCACTACACAACCAAGCATGTTGGGCTCCTCTTCACTAGCAGCAAACATCAATAATATGAAGAATCTCATGCGGTCCTTTGCTAATGAGCTAGTCCTCATCTGACAACAAAAAGTAGCACCTATGAAGCAAGCTACGTAGACCTATCAAGGAGGAAGGCCATCTTATCAATAGAACACGTACCAAGGAGCCTCAAAAGGAGGAGGTCAACAACCAGTATCCACAAACTAGATAGTCTCAGTTACCATGTTGCTTTAGGCTGTCAAGAGAAGTCCAAGCAAAGATTTAGTCCCAGGCTAGAACAACTTGGCAGAGGATGAGAATAAATGGTGCTTCCCATGTAATGATAGTAATATTCCTTGAAACTATCCAAGAGGAAATTTGAAACAAAAAATAGTGGAGAAGAGAAGCTAGGGCATATTCTCGAGTAGGGAAGAATATCAGTCTCTTGAAATGGAGAATGCTCGCTTCAAAGTGAAAACACAAGGAATATCTTTAGAACAAGAGCTTGATATTGCACCAAACCAAGCAATTTTCTCATGGATGAAGGAAGATGATGGAGTATTTACAAATGATGCTCCAATGACTAGTGCCCCACAAGCACAGTCAAACTACAACATGAGGTCTAAAAGAAGGCTCATTGGAGAATAAGTGCAACAAGCTCCACAATGTCTACAACTATGTCAACCATAGCCACAAGAAAATCAAGCTTTACAGGTCATCGCTCGACCTACTCAATAGTTGTAAGCTCTATTGTTGCTAGAAAAGGAGATGGACAAAGGGTCGAATCCACTCATGTCATATTGGCTCCTCCCAAAGATGAGAGAGATACCACTATTCAAACCCAATACCCCACCAATCAAAATACACAATGTGGTCGAACAAATAAAGAAGGTGCCCACTAACATATCTCTATGGAATGTAATATCCATTCTTAGAAAAATGCATTGCTCTAGGAAGTGTTAAAGAAGGAAGAATAAATATCGTGCAATTCCATCACATGATCAAGTTAAAGACAAAGGGCTCGCATCGAATGCCCCAACCTTCAAGATCCATGGCTTATGTGAATGTCATGAAAAATGCAAAGGAGAAAGAGGTAAGCAAGCCAAATCCCATGCCTTTATTTTTAACACTTATTGTGGGAGAAGCTTTTACATAATAACATGATCGATTCAGGAGCTAGTACTACAATCATGCCCAAACAAGTGGTTGATGCTCTAAAACTCAAGTATGAGCCTCTTGAGAAAGTAATCATGCAATTAGGTGAGAAGAAAATTCTAACTGTCAATCACATCAAGGATCTATCTTTGACCCTCTTCTCATGTCTGAGCCAGATGTGTAAGAAGTAGTTATGATAGAAATCCCCCTATATTTTGGATGCGCCTTTCAAGGGACTTTACATCAAAACTTGGTGGATATTTAGTGCTCAATTTGTCTTACCTGATATTGCGAACCAAGAATGGGGAAAAGATGAAGATCTTGTTTGAATCCTTGCATCTAGAACACATAGCGGATAATGGGGTCCTATGCTTTGAAGCAGCGCATACCTCCTTCTCACAAAGGGAGAGGTATTGTGTAGAGATGTTAGAATACGAGGAAGACACGAGTGATTGGACCCCTGAAGAAGAGATCCTCCTCAACTAATTTATTGACTCCAACCTGTTTAAAAAATTTCATGCTATCGAGTTAGGCCTTATGTGACCTTCGACGATGACCAAGTCTTCCAAAAATTGGTAAAAGAATAAGAAGATCCTAACGGTCTAAGTGAAAATAGTATATGGACATTATATTTTGATGGTGCCAAATGCAAATCCAGTTCTAGAGTGGGTGTCTGACTAGTATCCCTGATAGGTCAGAGACCCTCAAAGCTTTTCATTTCCAATTCCCGTGCTTGAATAATAATGTGGAATATGAAGCATTGGTCCATGGTTTGTTCCTCATAGAACGGATGGGCATAAAGATAATACAAGCATTCAGAGATTTGGAGTTGGTTGTAAGTTGGGTTCGTAGGTAGGAAACTGCCAAAAATATAAGAATGAAGTCATATAGACATAGAATATGGGGACTGATTAAGAGTTTTCAGGCTTTTAGAATTTAGGTTATCCCATGTACCCCAAATGATGTTGTTGATAGGATGGCTTTGATTGGTTCACAATTTGAACCAATTTATGATTCAGCAACAAAGCATAATGCAATGCAGATCATCGTCTGATCAACAATTCCCGACAATGATCAAAATTGGTAGGTATTTGAGGACGATGTTCAAATCACCACTTTTTTTATAGAAATTAGGAAAAGCTCACGACCATTCATAGTCTAAAGCAAATCCCTCTGAAGGGAAAGTAATCCAATTAAAAGGAAATATGCTCCCTCGAGGTTTAAACTCTCTTCAAAATATTTTTGACTGTGAGGATGCAAAAAATAGCAAACAAAGCTTCACTTCTAACAAGAAAGACTGTGAAGATCTCGATGTCAAAAATGGAAAAAAATTAAAGGTCAGAAGGGATGTTCCACAAAAGGACAAAGAGAGATCAAAAGGGATATGTTCTAGATACGATGGGGTCATAGCTTGGACCTATGATGATCTCAAAGGATATGAACCTAGCATAATTCAGCATACTATTGACTTAGTCAAAGGCTCAAAGCATGTCCAACAAAAGAAAAGGCCAATCAATCTGAAGGTCAATGAATTGATGGAACAAGAGCTCACTAAATTAATTGAATCAAGGATCATATACCCAATTAAACATTCTACTTGGGTGCCTAATCTTGTACCAATTCAAAAAAAGAATGGTGATATTTGGCTCTATGTGGATTTCAGGGATTTAAACAAAGCCTCACTAAAAGATCACTACCCTTTTCCATCAATGGAGCAGATTTTGCAAGCTATGTCTGGATCAAAAAATTTCTCGTTGCTCGATGGTTTTTAAGGTTTTAACCAGGTCTATGTCAAATAAGGAGATTAGCATAAAATAACATTCACTACTAAGTGGGGAATGTTTGCATACTCAAAAATGCCCTTCAGACTCTCCAATTCTAGTGTGACCTTTTAGAGAGTAATGGATATCACTTTCAGAAGTTTAATTAATCAGATCATTCTAATATATCCAGATGACCTAACAGTCTTTTCAAAATCAAAGGATGATCACTTTGATCATCTAGAAAAGGTCTTCTAGAAATGTTAGTAGTTTGAGATTTCCTTAAATCTCAAAAAAAGTGTTTTTGGAGTGCCCCAAGGAAAGCTACTCAGTTTTGTGGTATCAAAGGAAGGAATAGCGATAGATCCCAAAAGGGTGAAATCTATAATGGAGCTACCTCTACTAGTCAATGAGAAGGGTTTGTAGTATTTTTTAGGGAAGGTTCATCTCATTAGTCGGTTCATCTCAGAATTCACAGGCATCATGAGCCCTATCACACTGATGCTTAAAAAGAATCTAATGTTTAAATAGACCCCTGAAGTCAAGAAAAATTTTGAGTGAATAAAGGTATCCATCTTCACGGCCCCAGTGTTGGCTAACCCAAACTTCTCCAAGGATTTTTTTCTCTACTTCTACAACGGCCAACATAGCATAGCTTTAGTGCTCATTTAGAAAGACAAAGACAATAGCAGAGAGAATCCCATTGCATTCCACCCTAGGAATCTCAAAGGATATGATGCCAAGTACAACTTTGTTGATAAACAATTTTTTTCTATTGTTAAAATCCTGAAGAAATTCCGGCACCTGGTATCAGCCAACAAAATCACCATTCTCGTCACCCATCCTAGTATTCGGGAGTATATCACTGAGGGAAAAATAATTGAAAAAAGGGCCAATTGGATCACCAAGATCCTAGAATATTATGTAGATATTAGACCAACCAGGATGGTTTGGGGAAAATTTATTTGCGAATACCTTGTGCAAGAGGTAGGCTCCTCGATAGAGGAACAGATCGATCAAGCTTACACAAACTAGTTTGAATCCGACAAGTTGTGGGTGATGGATCAGACACAATATATGCAAAAATGGCAGTACCCAATCAACATTCTACCTCACAAAAGTGATACTACCAACTACAAGGCACTAGGTATGTACTAATTAAGGGTATTTTGTTTAAAATAAATAATGATGGTGTCTTGCTTTGATGTTTGGACAAGCCACGGGTGAAAAGAGTTTTAAATTAATTTCATAGCAATCTTGAGGGTGGACATTTCTTTGCCAAGACTACTACTTTGAAGATAATGTGGGCAGGATATTACTATCCTTCCATGTTCTCTAAGGCACGCCATCTTGTGCGAAGATGTACTTAGTGCCAATATTTTGTTCGCAAGTGGAAGAATTATGCCATGCCCCTAAGCTCGATTGTAACTAAAGAACCCTTTTCCTAATGGGATTTGGATTTTTTCAGGATGATAAATCATATTTCCAATGTGGTCCATAAGTGGGTACTTATCAAAACCAACTATTTCACAATATGGACAGAGGCCATTGCTCTAAAAAATGCTACAAAAATTGAAATTGTCAATTTTCTTGAGGAGCTAGTAGCAAGGTTTGGTTTGCCAAAAACTCTCATATCCAATATCACATGAGCTCTTGTGGGTTTTTGGATGTCATATTTTTCCCTCAATCATGGGGTCTACCTCAAGAATTCATCAAATTACTACCCACAAGGAAATGGGCTAGCAAAATTGACCAACAAAAACTTAATTAGGTTAATCAAGCACATTGATTCAGAAAGACAAAGGGATTGGCACAAGCACCTGCAAGCCGCTCTATGAGCTAAAAGAATTATGCCCAAACAAATCTTGAAGGCCTCTCCTTATGAGCTATTATAAGGAAAGGAGGTGGTTTTACCTATTTCTATAGAGATTCCAACATTACAACTATTAAAGGCTTTGGAAGTTGAACAAAGTAGTGGAATGGAATTAAGGTTGGCAGAACTCATGAACCTTGAATAAAAAAGGGAAAAATCCTATGAAGCCATGATTGGTCACTAGCAGATAGTCAAATGATGGTTCGACAAAAAGGCCTCTAACCCAAATTTCTGGGAAGGGAGCCTCGTGCTAAAGTACAATGAGTGTGTTGCAAAACTAGGGAAACATGCAAAATTTGAAGCCCTATGGAAGGGTCCCTTCCACATTCACACATGCAAAGAAAAGAATGTGTATCAGCTAGAAGACATGGATGGAAATGTTCTAGATATAATGGTAAATGGTATTCATCTAAAATTGTTCCATTAAAGTGTGCAAGTTATTTTTTTTTAAAATAACAATTATGTACTATATGTAAAAATTTTGTAATTTGCAACTACCAAGTGGGAGGGGCCAGATTTGTTGTCGTCAAGTGGATAACAATATAGTCTTGGTTGGCATGGTTTAGACGGTATGTTGGGTGATGGCGGGCATTAATAGCAGATGGGTGGCAAGGTAATAGCATTGGTCGTCCATTCGGCATCATTATTTTTCCATTCTGCTAAAGGACTAGAGGTTTGGGAAATGGAGCTGATGAGATATAGGTGTTTGTTCAAGGTTAAAAGGCGGTCCGGTGGCATTTGCTTCACACTATCCTCAATGGAATTCATGGAGTCCCCCATAATTTTTCTGTCAAGAAGAAAGATGTGGTATTTCTATGGGAGGATTCGACACGGGAGGTTAAAATCTGTATTTAAAGTCTGGGATGAGTTGGTGTTGGGAGCGACAAAAGTGTTATTAGGTGAATAATTCATGAGTTCGGCTAAGCAGTGGTAGATGAATGCTAACATTGTGGTGAGGTTTCTTGCAGTGCTTCTCGACTTGGAAGTGTCACGGGTGATGGTGACGCTCATTACGAGGAAGTTGATTTGGGAGAACCGCTTGGAGGGAGCTATGGACGTCATTATTGTTGAAGTGTCGAGTGTTGGGGTCTCCCACCCTCGAGACCTATTGAGAGCTCTGGTCCCTAGTGATAGGGTTGAATTGTATCCATTCATAATGGATTTCTCTAGTGAGGAGCTTCAGCATCATCATGAGTAGGCAAGGTGTGGTCTGATTTTCCTTAAACATTATCTCTATTTGGAGTCGTCGGGTAGGGTGGATTGGCGCGGTCTCTTCCACGATTTCCTAGTTGCGGATGGTGTGCTTTGGGTGGACTGAATTGTAGGTTTCTATTTTTTTGTCAAATATTGGGTCCTTGTTTTGGGCATCTAGTATGAAGGGTGGGATTTGTTCTAGGGTATTTTAGGCATAGGATATGGTATGTTTGGCATATGGGTGGTGTTGGGTTTAGTTAGCAGATGGGTGGTCTGGTGTTTGTATGTTTTGGACAAAAAACTAGAATGAATGTAAGAAAATTTATGATAATCAATATATATTTACGAATCAAAAAAAAATTCTAAAATACGATTATTTTTGCAAATAAAGCCATAAGAATAACATAGGAAAAAGTAGAAGCATATTATAATTTATGTTGATTGGAAAATTTACAATGTAATATGAGCCTGAGGCTCCGAGAAGCTTAAAGCTTGCTTGAGCAAACCCAAAAGGTATAGTGCAGAAAGAGAAAAGGAGGCACATTGTGTCGTAGAAAAAAGGACCATTTTCTTGACATGAGATAAAATGGACTTGATGAGGTCTTAATCTAGTGTTGTGAGGCATTTTATACATGCACACTAGGTCTTGGACCCTTGCAAATCAAATAACATGCTTTTAATGATGTCTTGTAAAGGTGTTGTAAAGTCTTGTAAAGGACTTTCAAGCTTTTCTAGACTTAATTAACTTATTTATCCCTAATTCAACATTATAAAATGTGTTTAATAACATTATTACATCAATCTAGAAGGTTCTTGAATTAAACTCAATGATAAATTAGTGTTGTAATGTGTCTTGTGTTGGCCTCCTACAATTATTTTAATAACTAATCCTTTACAGCCATGACTCAGAGATTGGACATCTAACCTAAATAGCTATCTCAATCATCATGAAGGTGCATTTAACTTGTCAACCTAGGGACGTGAACTTGAAATGGGTCAACATAGTATGTGCACAAGGAACTCGAAGTAGCCATTGCATTCTACAGCTAAGAAACACAATACTAAAATTAAATTGCTTGAAAGGGAAAGAGACAAATGTTGAATATCAATCAACGACTATGCTAAGCTGAAATGCATAACAGGAATAAAAATATGAGCAATGAACAGGACACTACTCTATCTTCTTTGGCTGCAGGAACATTCACAAAATGGAATTCTATTGGTTGTAGGAACAGTCAATGCTAGATTTCTAACTAAGTACTAAACAAAAAGTAATACTAAACTAATGCTAAACTAATAAGATGGATTACTCACCAAGTGGGCCCCCTTGGATAAGTATCCTCTAAACTAATAAGAACTCAAGTGCTTGAACTTAGAACTTTATTTTATTCACTGTAAATCATGCATACAAGAGAGTAATGTATTTGTATTACTGAAACTGGAGAATGAGAGTACAATATCAAATTGTGAAACCTCCTAAAGAAGGAGCTTCAAATCATTATTTATACTATGGTTAAACAAGGCAGTCAACTCCACGACTGGGAGGATGCCATTTAGGGAAAATAGGGGAAAGTGGAGGGATGGCGGTTATGCATGCATGGAATCTAGTCAGACATGCAAGTCCAAATGCAGATCCAACACAACAGTAATTCCCATGCATGCTCAATCATTAAGGTCCACTACAAGGGGGTTACATTCAATTGCATGAAGAATCTTTTGTTGTCGGCTTCCTTTGACTTGGAGTGATTCCTCAGCTATTCGTTATGGTGCATTCCTAGCTGGCGGTGTCTTCCACAACTTGGCATATTAAATCTGCATGGCAAAGTCAGTACGCATAATAAATACACATCTATAACCACTCTAAGAATCATTCATTAATCACATGCAAAATTGATATAGATAACCCACATAATATGCCAAATGTCATTAAAGGTTGCAAAGATAGGATAATGTCAAATTTCAATGGTTTGAGGGAAACATTATGCAAATACCAACATTTAATCATCAAATTTCATGTCATCAGCCAACAAATAGACTATATATTCTACCCAAAACTAGACCAAAAACTAGGCTTATCATCTTGCACATTTACATTGGTTTTTGTGTCCTTCTAGGCTATGTGGACCTAATTTTAATGTTGTAAAGTGTATTTAATCACACTTTTACATTGATTTATGTGTCCCAAGCCCTATTTTACATATACATCATCATTAATAGGTCCCTAATGACCCATATTATGCATCCCGAAGCTTTAATTGATCAAATACCTGACAAAGTTGCAAATTAAACCTTATTTCCTTATTCCTTGGCTCTTGAGTTGTTGGAATGGCCCCTATGGGACCCATTCACCATGCACAGTGAATTAGTCCCATCCAGGTGGGACCCATTCACCATGTGTGGAAAATGAGTCCTATTTGGCCCCATTTTGACCCTTTAGTGGGAAATAAAGTGAAATTAAGTTTAATTTCACTACATGTCGGCCTGTGATGAGGTATAATCAGGATACTAAGGAATAATTGTCTATAAATAAGTATTTTTATCCTTATTTTACATCTAACAACTCATTTTTACATCTCTCATCACCAATTCATCATCTATCTTCTCATCCAAGTCAAGCAAGCTAGGCTTTCTTCATTAGAAGTCATCAAATTAGCTTTCTAAAGCATTCAAGGGCTAAACCTTCATGTATTACTATAGACTTTCAAGATGAAATCATCATGGCAAGGTAATCATCTCCATTGTTTCATGTTTCATTACTTTATTTCATCAATTTGGTTTAATTACCTAAAGGGGTTTGACCAAGGAAAACCCCCATATCCTAACCTCCAACACTTTTTCCCCTTTGCATGTGTTTGAGTATGTAGATTTATCAAGTGGAAAGGTGAGAAAAGGTGTACACATCTCATCAAAGTCATTCAAGGTGTTTCAAGCCCTATTTCAAGCTTGGAGAGAGTCTACAGGTCCAGCTTTGTAGATTCAAATCCAATGATTCATCAGAAACAAAATTGCAAATCCTAAGCCACAGAATCCAGCCCAGATTTCTCTATTTTCTAGAACATGACTCATTCACCATTGAGGGAAAATCAATCCCATTTCTAGGATTGAATAATGATTTCTGAAAATCTAGATACCCAATTCCCTGAAATTGGTTCCGACACTTTTTGGTAAAAACAAGACTCATTCGCCATACATGGTGAATCAGTCCCAGTGAGAATTTCTAGTATCTTCTGCAAGTATTCAGAGCCTCATTCCAACCTCTTCCAACTTCAAGGTTCATATCTCCAACTAGGTTATTTTTTTATTCAGTTTGTTTACATTCCTAGTCAAATCGTTTGAATACACATTGTGTTTTCCAGCACTTTTGCATTAGCTTAGAATACATTCCTTAATCTGCATTTTCATTAAGTTTCTAGCATTTAGACACATCCATACACACACTTCATACCCCTCCTTCCATTTCTTCTAATGTTAACGAAGCCATTTTGGCCCATTTTCCTCTCCTTCTAGGTAAAAAACCCTAAGGAGCTAGAGATTTTAGGGACCCAAAATCTTTGTTACACGCTAAAAAAAAAGGCAGTGAATTTAAAGCCTCGAGGATTTTTCTAGGCAGTTAAAATTTCACTTCATCGGGTTCTTCTTCTTTTTCTTCTTCTTCTTCTTCTTCTTCAGTAGGGTGGAAAAGGGGGTCAACACACAACACACATAGGCTCGGCATGCCAAGGACCTCAGTCGTCGTTCCCACGACTATACACCAGAAATTAAAAATGCTTTTTCTTGTCAAGCCCAGGAACAAGCTCCACACCAAACTCCCTCAAAAGGAAGGAAGCTACAAGATGGGATAGCAAGCAATGCCTCTCAAGGTCCATAGTTCAAAAATTAGTGAGAGGCAGTCGGATCACATCTTCCCTATAGTCAACGTGCCTACAGAGGTCCATGGCATGCATAATATCACCACCAGGGATGACCACTTACATGATTTTGTCGAGCCTGTCCAAATATAGAGAGTCAAACATGGCATTGCATAGCTCAATTATCCAAGGCTTGGATATATCCAAGTCAAGAAGGGAGGCCATGAAGCGAGAGACAACATTGGAGTTACTTCTTGGGTGGTTCTCGTCCTTCACATAGTCCTTTCCGAGCACCTTCTTGAATGCCACCACAGTAAGGCGGTTGTTCTTCCTTGCCAAGCACTTAATTCGATTACTAGTAATTTCACCCATGAAGTAGTATTGTGACCTTCATGCTAGGAGTTGAATGGGAGTGCCTAGGCTAGATGACATGATAGAAAATAGGCTAAAGCTAGCAGAATGGGATATAGCAAGGAAATCCTGCTAACTAAAAGATCTTTTTCAAGTGAATATTTCACTAAGGTGGCATAGCTATTTATAAAAAAGGAATGTCAGTGAGTCCAACCAATGGAAAATCCATCGCCCTCCAAATGGCAATGAAAAAATATCAAAGCAATCAGAGGGAAAGAGACAAATCGTACGAAAAATCTATCACCAAGCCTTCAGAAATAAATGTGGGCATTAGGAGTAAATGCTCGCATATGCCAGTCCCTGCCATGTTTCCATTGTCATCATCAGTGCTAGCTCTCTTTTCTATGTAAAAATATGTTGATTAAGGTGCTAAGTCATGACAAATTAAATATGCACATCTTTTCAAAGTACTTTACATCACTTAAGCATGCTTTCCAAAAACATAAAGCTTATTTGTGAAAAAGGAAGTGAGGAAAATGTAATAATTACATTCTTGCGGTGAATTTGGCATTCTTGAGGGATACATATCCCAAATCCACATGTACCGCCTTGATGGCAACATTTAGTAAGCTGATGGTAATGGCAGTGCCTTAATGCATGTACATGCAAGAAGAATTGAATGTTCCCAAAAGTATTTTTTTCTAAGTAACAAGACACAAGTAGCCATTTATCTGAGGAAGCTCTCTACAAATTTTTCAGTACAACAATAGTGGAAACATTCACTTCAGGTAGAAATGTTGGATCCTCGTCTAAAAGACTAGGCTATGTCAATATTTTTGGGAGAGATTTGTCTGCTAATGCCCCAGTGCCAGAAGAGCAACATTTTTCCCATACCAAACCAATATAGGTAGGTGACCATGTTAAGAAAGAGGTCATGCTAGATTTTGTAGATAACATTTTTCACCCAAAGGTGGTGGAAAACCCTAAAATCCTTAGGGAAGGGGCATTACAAATAATGATCAAACATGGAGTAGTTGAAGGTTTTGCATCATAGCTCTAGAATTGTGGTTTTCCACAATTCATGTTTCCTGTTGTACACCCATGCCCAAAGCTGATAGATGCATGTGCTAGGAGGTTTGACAAGGAAATAGGAGTTATAGTTGGTGGTAGAATAAGGGTTACAATCAATGTAGCAACCATTCTAGATATGTTATGTATCCCTATGAACTAGGGCATTGAGAGCTTCGACCAAGAAGCAATGGAATATTTCTAGAAAACCATAACTAAACAATTGGCTTTTTTATGAAGATAAAACCAGGGAGAAGCTAAAAGGTCAACTCTTCTCTTTACCACGCAAGAAATTCAAAAAATATCTTCAAGATGTTTTCACAATGTTGGCCTATATCTATGGGTACAATGATGATGAAAAGGTTTATCCTTTTCAAATGGGCATGGCTTTTATGCTCAAGAGGGAAAAGAGCCAGAAATATTATGATTTCATAGAAATAATAGCTGAAAAGATGTTGGAACAACTAAGGAATTATGACACTGAATGCAAGTTCAGGTACTTTTATTTTCTGTTGCATTTGATCTTACACCAAAACTCTGAGTTCCTCGAAAGATACTTGTCTTTGTTTAGGTTTGATGTAAAGGGGTCATACTAGCCAAATTTTGGTCTAGACCCATGTGCTTTCAAAGACATGGGATTATTACTAGTTTGTGGATTATTTCATGAGGCCAATGCTCATAGACTTGCCCCCATGTCCTTCAAGTCATTTCTCTCTTGAAGTCGTGCAATGGATAAAAAGCTCACAAACCCCAATGGATTATTTTCTAGGGGTTGAGTTCACATTCATTGAATTTCATGGTTTTGTTAAGGAGCCTTTCAAGCTCCCTAAATTTTTAATAGATAAGGTTTTTTCTTTGGAGGCATGTCGTCAAGTAACTATTGTCGACAACTCCTATGGCATTGGAAGGCACAAGACAGGGCTTTACCCGACTCCCCTCGTCATTGCCAACAATCAGGTAACACTGATAAAAAGGAAGGCACAAGAGGTGCTTACTAACAAATTAGTGCATTTGGGCCTGGTTCTCATTTGTGATGCATGGAGCTACAACCCAATAAATCACCTCCCAACTATGAGGCATAACAAGGGGGATTATTTTGAATCAAGAAAGAACCTGACCGAAGAGAGGTTGGAATTATACATTGACTTAGCCTTCATACCATTTGACTTGCCACCATGGCTTGACTTCTATGTCTATATTGTAGAGTACCAGTTGAGCCTTCTAATGGGAAAGTCTCTAAGTACACAGTTGAAGTTCCTAGGATGGTCAGTGAGAAAGAAGGTGGATTTTTAGAGGTTCCAACAAGAAATGAAGAGCCTCAACACTATGTATAAAGATCTCCAGCCACATGATGAAAGGTTTGATGAAATTTATGACAAAGGGGCTAACACTGAGGATAGTAATCCTGAGACCGATCAAGAAATTGAACAAGGAGAGCTTCCGCTCTACACTTCCCAACCTCGGGAGCCCAACAAAGGAAACAAGGTGAAATAGAGGGACTCATAGGTCACATCCCCTTTCAGCACCTGAGGAAAAGGAAAGAGGACTCAAAGGTCCAAAAAGAGGTTCATTGTGGCTACAGAAAGCCATGTTTCGGTGGGATATATTTCCAAGGGATATGAATCTGTCAATTTTTCTCATACAAAGAGGAGACAAGTGCAAGACCTAGGTGGACTTGGTGCACTAGCCAGAGGAGAGGAAGAAGTGGAGTCCGCTCCACTAGGATATTCGGCTTCAGCGGTCCAGGTAAGTTTTGTTCCCCCTCTTCTTTCTGCCTCTGCATCTTTGGTTGTTCCTCCACCCCCGTTTGTGGAAAAGAGTCCTTCATCCATAGATTCTGATCTCTTTTCATTCTAAGTGAACCCCCTGCCATATTCAAAAATGAGCCCCATGAGGAAACTCTATGTATCAATCGAGCATCATTTGCATTGGTCGCGATTGATTCTTTAATCGCCCTATCAAGGGCCCCCATTGAAAAAGCTAAAGCATCCATGTTACTAATTTCACTAAATCCATTTGCTTCTAGGAAAATGTCACTTTTTCTTCCCACTTGCACTTTCACTCTGATGGGTTTTCCCCCTCTATGGTCCCCATATGGTATCCCACCATTTTCTATGATAACGCTCCCCTTCACCTCTCCACAATTCCATATAGCTGAGGCTTCTTTTTCTGTCACCCTATTCAGTCTCCCTCTAGGTGCTTCTATTGTTGCAAAAAGCATCAACACCCCATAGAGTCTTTGAGGTCATTTCAATGTGATGAAGTTGGCCTGACATGCTAGAAGACATAAAATATAGATAAAATCCATGACACAACTAGCTACTAACAAGATTGAGGCTTGTTTCAATGAGGAGCAAAATTCCCTGTTGATTGCTACCATGAAGCCACTAATATCCAATCCAAAGGGAGAAATGCAGATGGAAGACTATGACATCAAAGCTATGGGCATGGATTTCAGTGAAACTCACCTATGCGACAAATTGGTTCTGGCTAAGGCCACCCAAAAAGTGGTCTATACTGATTATGAGAAATTGGACAAGAAATTAAAGAAGCACAAGGAAGAGTTGGTAAATGTAAAGGACACAATGAGTAGGTTGTAGGTGGAAATCAAGGGTAGAGAGGTGGAAATGGCTTGCATAAGGTAAATACAAGATCAATAGCAGGAAGAAACTAAGTTGCTCAAGGAGGCCCAAAATGAATAGAGTTTTCTTTATGTCGAGATAGAAAAGTTAAGGGTTGAGCTTGATGTTGAACATCAGACAAATGCAGAATACCAATGTATCCAAGAGAACATGCAGGAAGAGTTAAACATTGTTCGATCTCAGGCTTCCAAAAATCTACAAAAGTCCCAGGTAGAAATAGAGAGGGAAAAGCAAGAGAAGCAGGAGATCGAGTCCGTTTTGTAGACTCACAATCAAGAGGTTAGAAGGTTGAGCTTCGAACTAACAAACACCTTTCAGGAGAAGAACCAAATGGAGGAGAATATGAAGGAAAGGGAATCTCAATTCCATCAAAAATTAGCTACAGTGCAAGGATCTGGTATCCTCCCAATATTAAAAAGGTTGATATCCACGCATTGGGAAAGGATCATAGTTGCAATTGCTGCTCTAAAACTAGTCTTGCAATTTCTAAGGGATGCTTAGGACTTAGACGAGAAGGTTGGATTGGTGGCTGACCAAATTCAGCAAATTTATGCTCCCCAGGCTGTGAAATTAGAAAACCTAATTTCTAGGTTATGCAAAGACACTGAAGAGGCTTTAGGAGGTGCAAGAATTCCTAATCAGAGGGTCATCTCAAGGAAAGCAAGTGAATTCATCAACTACTACAACATCATGGCAAAAAGAAAAGAACGCCAAGCAGTGTGAATAGAAAGGTCAATGAGATCAAGAGGGATTTCAATGTTCTGCTTGATTTCAGATTACCTGCCCTTTTCTCACCAAATGAAGGAGTGTTATCAATCAAGCAGACCATGGATGCAATCAGACACAAGGTCCAGACTTCTACAGTACTCCCAGGTATAGGCCAGTTGCCCACTATTGACGAAATTGAGAAGGAGATCCTTCCCCTTTCTTGGCTCTATTATGACATTAGGGTTGTTTCATCAAGATGGGGAGGTGTTTCTTTTAAGGAATTTTTTGAGTTGGATCAAGCATATGAGATTCTTTGCATTCTCATCTGGCCCATTGATTTGGATTGGGAAGTACAACACTCCACCTTCCTCAAACTCCAATAGTTACTAGAGCTCTAGGTTCAAACCTCCACAAATGAAGGCCCCCTTGTGAGTCGCTAGAACTATAAAGAAAATTTTTCTTTTAATCTTTTTGGTTTTCAGCTTTTATCTTTTTTCATATTTGGGAGAAGTCCACACTTAATCAATAAAATATTACTCTGAAAGACGCGTGATGCACTACATGGTGGTTGCACGTCTTTTTTATATCGCTTTCCTTTCAGGAATGATCTAAGACACATGTCAGCTTGGCAGGGATTTTCTTCAAATCCATTCTCATAAATCTAAGATTGCTCGCCCACTCGACACATCATCTATTCTTTCAGGGAGTTTGTATTTTTGTAGAATGATCTCTTCGGGAGAAGTTTTTCAGAATTTGGTTGGTGTCTTGTCTTCAGGGTGGAACCTTCAAGTTAGTGCCATCAATCTATATGATTGATCGATCATATTTTTTCCAAGTTGTGTTAGAATTTGATTATTTTCTAACTACAATCTTTGCTAAATATCTAAAGCCATTAATGAAGTAGTTGGGACTTAATGAGAAAATATTGTTGTGGTCTAATCAAGACCTAACATCGGATCATGGGCTATCAGGTATAGGCACTTGTCATTTTTTGCTTCTGGAATGTTGGTGACAGTGTTCTCTTTTTCCAGTTATAAATAGGGGTTGACAGCATAAGCAAAAAAAGAAAAATTACTTCAAAAATATTTTTGAAGGAAATAGATCTAGTAGGGAGTTTTTATGTTTTCAAAAGTAGAATTTTTTTAAAAATACTTCTATTCTCTAGCATGTTATATTTTAACTCAAACTATCATCAGATTGGCATCTGACCTTTGTTTTTCAGTTTATTTGATATTGAAGTTTAATCTATTTAGGGGAAATCTTTGAAACTATGCACATTATGGCCTTTTTCAAATTTCTTCTTCATGTTTTCGTTCTTGTTAAAACATTGTGTTAAGCTTATTTTGATAGTTTGGGTAGCTAATTTCCATGCTTTTAAACTTCTATGTTGAATGATAGCTTTCAAATTTTGGATTATGTATGTGGAATTTTTCCATTTTCTGTAAAAGTTGTTATTTTTCATATTAAGTCCTAAAGGGAGAAAGGGTTTTCTATAATTTTCTGGATATTTTTGTTAACTTGTAGAGTTTTCCTATGTCTGATCAGACCTTAATGGATCCTTCCCACGGGGAGATTTGAAAGACTGCACTGTGCTTTTACTAAGCCTGTGTTGCTCATTCTCTTCCCAATAATGAAGGGTCTATGGCATTTTGTGTCTATCATATCATTCATAGGAAACAAGTTGGGGTTTGAAATGTTGTAAAAGCTTTGGCGCATTGCCATTTTCATGTTTTATTCACATTTCTTTCTACATTTTCTCCAAACACAAAGAAGAAGAGTCTTTCTATAAAAATCCCATAGGTTATTCAATGAGGTGCAAATTGGTCCCCCACTCGCTGAATTTCCCATAAGATTGTCAGAGAGGCGCAAGCTTTGATGATCAACAACAAGTAAATAGGATGGTAAATGCAATCATGATTTTAACATGATAAATTTAATATTGAAATAGGTATTATGTGAAAGTGTTAATAAATTTTTTGAAAGAGTAATTATGTTTACATTGATGATGAACATTTATTGCTATTTGTATATGCTTAAGTTATGATTCATATGGATTTATTATGAACATATAACTACCATTGCAAATGTGTTGAGTTGGTTGTAGGGACAATTTCATTCCTCTAAGTGGAGGGGAAGTATCACTTAGGAGAAGTGATTGGTCAGATAACCCTAAATGAAACCTATCTAAGCATACACACACTCACAATAGAATGGTTGAGTCAAGTTATTAAGTTGGGAATTGTTAAGTCATCCTTAGTATGAGTGTTTGCATTAGTAAGGATCTTTATTACTATTGAATGCATGCTAGGGTTATTTTTATATGTTTCAAGCTTATGAGTTCTTCTTTATATCACTATGTTGAATAGATGAGGTGAATACATGTGGAAACATATGTATATGCATACATATACATGTCGACAATAGACCATACGCATGAAGGAACGCGTACATGAGAGTACATAGGTAGACGTACCTATACATGCTTATGAATGAGTTTCTTATGAGTATAGAACTATCGAATGGAAAATACAACATGAATGTGTATACATATTAATACGCTATACATCTATTTCCTATCAATACAATAGTAATTATGTATGTGCTTGAGTGTTTAATTGATCTTGTATATATATAATATATAGACATATATCTATATGTACATACATGTATCGACACACACGTATGATTGGAAAATGAACATGCCCATACAAATGAATCGACATATGTATACGTACGTATACAAGTACATAGAGGAATATATATACAGTCGATAGGGTTGCTATTATATGAATGTTAACTTGTTTGTATTTATTCATATATCAATGTATTATTGATTGACTTAGTGTATATATATAAATATATATATATTTGTATATATATACATATACATATATATGTGATTAGTTGGCATATATATATATATATATATTATATTATATTATATTTATTTATGTATATGTACAAATATTAATATATATTCATAAATATATTGTGGTGCTTTGAGGGTTAATTTATATATATGAGCATAGGCCAATTTGCATATGAGATATTGCAAAGTATTTAAGGTGAATAATGCATATGTTAACATTGTAGAAAAGCCGAACTATGCTGAAGTATTTCATAGTAGTAAAAGGGTCAATATAAACCATAATGTTGATACTATTAAAGGTGCCACTATCTTTATAAGTTGTGATTAATTCAAACTTAGAAAACATATGATAAAATAAATGAGGCATTAGAATGCTATGCTAACTTCATAAAGTTGAAAATGCATGATAATAGGGAAAGTAACAACGATGCATGGAATTGGTCAATATATCATTAATGAGTCAAGCGACTCTTTACTCCTTTGTTTTCTACAAGATTAGACTAAGTCAACTTTGGGTATGTGTTGATTGCAAACTGTAGAATATTTCAATAGGAATAACCACGCTAGACAATAGGAGAAGTGGATGCATACTTGGTTCCAAATTGAGAAGTTCTATTATCTATAGAAGCTCATTTTTGATGCAATTTGATTGTCATCATTTGATCATGTGTAGGTTGAACTAGTCTTTTGTTGTTGTCAAACATAGAAGTCGATATGTGGTATTATATGTTGAGTATACTCTTTGCTTATTGATACCTTTTAGCTGTGGATTATGAGTTGACTTGCATGAAGAATGTTGTCAATTTACATGCCTTTTCAATAGGATGTGAAGTCTCTTTTTTGTTGTATAAATAGAGAGGCTTGAACTCTCATTTGGGACACAATTCTTATTTTGCAAATTACTTTGTTGCATTATTTTGCATTTCCAATCTTCTTTATTCTACGAATGCATTTTGTTGTATTATGAGTTAGCCTTGAGTGTTTTGAGAGAGAATATTATCAACTTGTGAAAAGCATATTATCAACTTGTGAGAAAGTTCTTATTGAGGTATTTTTGTGAGGTCAAAGTGAAGCTAGTAAGTTGTTGTTGGAAAGTTAGGCATCAAATCAATTAATTAGATAAGTGTATTACAAGCATGAGCATATAATCTTCCTTTATTTGTCTTTATTTATGAAATATTGAGTTTTGAATGCTCTATTTGATCTGCTTGAGATTACTTGCATTAGGGAATCATAGCATTTGCTTTGGAAAGGAAAAAGAATTTGTTTATGTTTTTATGTGAAAGTGCTTGTAATTACTCCATAATATGAGATGTTGTTTTTCATTAGTATTAAGATACTAGATATGATTAAACAAGAATATCTTAAGGGTTATTTATATTGGGAAACATATCAATGTCACAAAGTGACTTGATACTATTGGCTTATGATGTTAGTTGTACATCAACAATTTGGTAGAAATGATAGGATGTGTCATTGCTAATTTGAACTTGCATGATCACTTGATCATACTTGAATTAAGATCTTGGATAGAGTTTTACCTACTAATCTTGGAATTATACTTGATTACACATTCAAACCTATGGTCTGGTAATAACCTACTTGGTTGAGTTGTTCAATTGTTCTTGATTGGACATATAGGGTTGGATTAACCTATATAATCAAACTAGGCATTGGTTGATGACTATATCCTAAGATTAGGATTTATCAAGTTTATAACTCACCTTTGTGCTTAAGCCAAATCACTTGAGTTTGTGGAATTCTATAAGTTTAGAATGTAGGTGGGAAATACTTGGTAAGTTAGAGTTGCTACTTGACTAAGTTGCATTACACTCTTAATATGAAGTTATAGTATTGACAAGAGTAGACTCTTTGTTTAAATCCTTTTAATTAAGGAGGATATGCTCTTGAATGGAATCATGTATTGACATTATTATTCTTAAATTGATATTATTCATTAATGTTATTATACTCTTGAGGAGAATCACTTATTGATGTGATATATTAACTGAAGGGAGTTAGTTATATATGAATATTTAATCAATGATTATGATGAGGCTTATGTATCCATACTCTAGATTATTAAGTTATACTTAGGACTAGATTGTATTTTGAAGTAAATTGCTTGTTTATGTAAAGATAAGCTCATGCGTTATACCTAGGATAGGAATATCCATTGAAGGGGAAACTTGTGTTATGAATCTTTAGAAGAGGAGGAAGAACCTCCAACTCAACTTGTTTGTAAGTCTACAAGGCATAGAAAACCACCTAAAAGGTATTCACTTGATGATTGGAGATGTATTTTTGCTTTGAATAGTAACATGGATGAACCTAGATCTATAGAAGAGGCATTAGGTATGAATGATGTAGAATCCTGGAAGATTACTATGGATGAAGAAATGACAGCTTTGAAAAAGACTGATACATGGGATCTTGTACCATTTATTGAAGGATGAAAACTTGTTGGTTGTAAATGTATGTTTAAGAAAAAGATTGGTTTAGATGGAGGTATTGAGAAGTACAAATCAAGGTTGGTTGTGAAAGATTACTCTCAAGTTGAGGGTGTTGATTATGGTGAGATATTTTCTCCTATTGCAAAAATGACATCCATTATATTTTTTATTTCTATTGTTACTGCTTATAATTTAGATGTTAAGAAAATGGATATGAAAACTGCTTTCCTTCATGATGACTTAGAGGAGGATATTTATATGACACATCCAAAGCACTACATGGTGAAAGGTAAAAATAAATTGGTTTGCAAATTGAATAAATATTTGTATGGCCTAAAACAAAGTCCTAGGATGTGGTTCCAAAAATTCAATACATATGTTTTGATTTTGGGATTTGAGCATTCTAAATCAGATCATTGTGTTTATTATAAAGTTGATGGTGACCGTTTCCTATTTATTACATTATATGTTATTTATTGGCAAAGAGAAAGGTATTATTTTAGAATAGAAATCTCAACTTGTTGCTAAATTTGAAATGAAAGATCTTGGTGTAGCTAGGCACATTCTTGGGATGGTAATTAAAAGGGACAGAGAGAAAAAAAGCTATGGATTGGCCAAATTAAGTATGTCAATTTAATTTTACAAAGGTTTAACATGCAATATTGTAGACCATTGTGTGTTCCTTTTTTTGTTGGAACAAATTATCTATTTCATATTATCCAACATCATCATCAAAGATGGAAGACATGAGCAGAGTGCCTTACTACAGTGTCTTACTAGAGTGTAGTTGGAAGTTTGGTGTATGCTATGGTTTATACTAGACCAGACATTTTCCAAGAAGTGGGAGATCTTTCCAGATATATGTCTAATCCTTGTAGAGTTCATTGGGATGCAATTAAAAGGGTCTTGAGATGTTTGTATGAAACCTCAAAGTATTCCTTATGTTATCGTAGTAATTTCAATGAAGACGATATTTCCCTTTATATTCATGGTTATGTGGATTTAGATTGGGAAAGTGATATTGATAGTAGATGATCCACCAATACTTATGTGTTTACTTTATTTGGTGGTGAAATTAGTTGGATGATTAAGTGACAAGTTGTGGTTGCTTTGTCCACTACTGAAGCTAAGTATATGGCAACTACTCTTGCTTGTAAGGAAGCCATTTGGCTCAAGATACTATGTTCAGATATTGGAATAAATCAAGGTGCAGTGATAGTTTATTGTGACAACTAGAGTGTGATTTGTCTCGCTAAGAACTTGACATTTCATGCCAGGACCAATCACATTGATGTACAATTTTTTTTTCAAGATATGGTCAAAGATGGCAGGGTGAAGCTAGTTAAGGTAGAGACTTTGATGAATATTATTGATTCTTTAACTAAGCCTGTGAGCATAGAGAATTTCATATGGTGTTTAGAGATTATGGGACTTTTAGCCCCTAGAAATTAAGAGATGATGTTTACTCCCTCTTGTTGCTCCTACAAGGTGTTTGATAAGTGGAATATTTATTGGGAAAATGTGTCTCAACCTTTCAATTATATAAGTTTTATTGTTGATAGGATGTATTTAATATATATATGTATCCTAGTTATATCAATAGATGTAATATACAATGAGAGAATGAGGTGGGGTGGGATGCGTGTTAACATTTTTTTGTTAACAAAAACTATTAAATGACCGACTGCATTAAATTAATGATATATTATAAATTTGGACCGTTCATTATTAGGTTTTATATCTAATGGTAGATATTTTGTTTTCTTGTCTTTCCATAGAAGGTAACCCTATTTTATGAGGGCATTGTATTACGACTGTGAGTCATGATGTATTTTGAGAGTCTGATAGAGGTCATGTTGTCTCTAGATCTCTGGTGGTGATACTCCTATGAGAATTTTGATTTGCAATTATATTATAATATTTTTGGTTTCTAAATAGTATATTGGGTGGATTTTGGAGTGTGGTGTTTTTTCCTGAAAGGGTTTTCCCCACATCAATCACTGTGTTATGGTATGCACGATATTTAAGTTTATTTCTATTTAAGTTTTTGTAACTATTGAAAAGATCTATAAAGTTTTGCATTATTCTCCTCTCAAGATTAGTGTAGGAAGTTGTTTTTCTACCTTAGCTTCTTTATACTTCCATACTTCTCTTTTTTGACCCATTCTTGAGGGACCATAGACAGTGATGAAGAAAAATGGATCCTTGAATTAAGTTGCTTGGATTTCTAACAATTTCCAATGCCTATTCTAAGTTATTTCTTATACCTTTACATTAAGAGAATTCCAAAGAAATCCCAGACCTCCTAAGGTCCCTATTGCTTCCACAAAGCTACCCTTCTAATGTTTCCATTTATTCATAAGTTTGGTTGCATTATCCTTATCTAGTTTAGTCTCTTGGAGAAGAATAAAATCTATGTGCTTCAAATCAAAACACCTCTTAATTAGATGTCTCTTGTTAGAAGCATCACAACCCTTAACATTCCAAGATAATGCTTTCATGGGGACTCAGGAAGGGTAATTCCCTCCTCAAATCATAATTTCCTTTAACCTTTTGCACTTCTAGCTAATTCCAATTTGAGTCTATTGGAATTTCTTCCCTGTGGCTTCTTATCTCCAATCTTGATTTTACCTTCTATAGCATCACTTTTCCTATTAGTTTTATTTTCCAAGATACCCTCCTCAACATCATAATCTACACTTTCATCATCATTTGAAAAACCACTTTACATACTCTCCTTATCATTGAAGGTTGATGTTTCTGAATTACCATTTGCACAAGTTATATACCGCTGAAAATCAATGTTGATGAGAGATTTTTCTCTTTCTATGCTAGCTTGATGACATGAATTTTCTTTATGCTCATTCATAGCCCCAACTACAACATATTTAGATGTTGTTATTGTAGGGATAAATATTGGATTATCTTTTGACTGAATCCTTCCTATATTGGTATTACCAAACCAATCGTAAATATTTTGAGAAATATAGTTTTCCACTGTATTCACTTCATTCTATTCATATCCTTCCTACCTTAATATTGATGGTTGAGCTTCTTGCTCCCCTATCTCCAAAGGGTTTCTTACAGGATTTTTTCCAAATGTTCCTTTGCCTATTCCTACCCATGAGAAGGAGCTAAAACCTTTGGTGAGTTTAACAGTTCATTAGTAATAGCTTCACTTTCTATCTCTTTCCCTTTCTTATTTTGAATGTAGTCTACCTCTAGATGACTTGTGTCTTTACAAATACTGTATTTTTCAATAAACTTTTCCAACTCAATCGCCTGATGCCAAATGCCTTCATTTTTTGTAATTTCAATCTCCTTGGACAGAGGCAGAAATGGTCTCCATTTGGTTCAAACTCTTGTATACACACTTGAACCATTTTGATCTATAGATTGATCAACTTTCACAAAGGTCCCCAGCTTATTACCAATCTCGCATAGACTTTTTGGGTCACAATATTCCACGGGGAGATTATACAAATGGACCCATATCAAAAGTGCTTTTATTGTTTCCTTCAAGGGATTAAAATTCAGGGTCCAATATTTAATATAGAACCTCATACCATCCATTACAAAGGGCCCATTATTCAAAATCCATCTCTTAGTTTGCTTAGACTCACATTCTACAAGGAAAAACCCATTTTCCATGGTTTTGAGTTTAATGCAGGACCCTCATTTTTCATCACACCATTTACGAACATGATAAAATACTAGCCACTCTCCCTCCCATTTAATAAAAAATCCCTCTCTCTAAAAATTTATCATAATAGACCAAATATTACCCCCTATTTCAAAAAAAAAATCCTATCCCTTTTTACTACAACATGGACCTAAGCGTTTTCTCTATTCTAAGATTTGCCAACTTCTTTCAGTTTCCATACTTTTTTTTAGAACATCCTCACTTTGTTTCTTTTTCCACATAAGGTTCCTCCCAAAGCCCTATTTTGGTGAATGATGGTGTGCAGCTGGTTGTTGAAAATGTGAGGTCCAAACCTGCTACGACTCAGACCCTCCCGCCCCCACGCAAATTGACCACCCTTCCAAACCTTGTCATTTTTAGTGATTCTAGTTTGACGAGGTGCCTAATATGGTCATGTAGATCTTCATGGGAGAAACCCTAGCCTCCCTCCACAATGTGACATGGCTTTAGACTTTTTTTAATTTTTAATAACTTTTAATATGTTAAATTTTTTGTAAAAAAATTATATGACATCAATCTTTATAAAATTATCTGCACAATGAAAAAAAAAAAAAATGATTGGTTTAGGTCAAATTATGGTGTCTATACACACTGGTTTTTAAAAACAATAATTAGGGCCAATAAAAATTTAATTAAAAAAAAAATCCTCAGGTTGGTAACCAAGACTATCCTCATCATCATCATCATCAATGTAATTAGGGTTTCCCTTGATTGTGATTTTTGGTCTTATTGGGGTAAGGTATGAGTTCATGATGTTGGATTGGGTTGGGATGGATAAGAAGGGGTTAGAATATATTTGATTGGATGGAAGATAGATTAGATGGTTGGACATGGTAGAGGATTGATTGGAAGAGGGAAGTTTGGGATTGATTTTGGATGAGGTTAGAAATTAGGATGATCGATTAAAAATGGATTGAGGGTTAAAATAGTAGGACCTAAGGGTGAGGATGGAGAATGGAATTGGATTTGTATGGAAGGGTTGGATTAAAGAGGTTTGGAGTGAATAGGTGGATGAGAAATTAGGTTGGATAGGAGATTGGATTGGAAAGGTTTGAAAAGATGAGAAATTGTGTTGGAGGGATTTAGAAGACTTGGATGGATAAGGGTGTTGGATGTTGTGGTTGTGTGGCTGATATGTGGTTGTCATTGATGTCAACACTATTAGCATTTGATGTATTGAAGCATGTATATGTCGAGGATATTGAGAAAATTGTAAAAGAAAGTTTTCCAGGTTCCTAGTGGAACTATGAAGGTCATGAAGGTGTCTTGTTCTATACGTTGGAGATAAATTGTTTTGGATGAAAGGTTTTTTTGTTGAGTGTATCTAGTCCATCCTTCGGAAGTTTCAGAAGTCTGTGTGAAGAATTAATCGTGTTGTGAATAGTTGTGTTCTGACAGTATTTTTGTGGGTTCTATCAGTATTTTTGAGTAGAGTTTATGTAATTTTGGTAATTCTAGTTGCTGCGGATATTTCTCTATTGTTTCTTGGTGTTGTTGGATGTTTCTAGATCGTGCTCTATCTTTGTGGTATGTCCGCATTGATTGATGTGCTCGTGGTCCAATATTTTTTTCTATATGTTTAGTTTAACATGTTCTTGGCTAACATGATGGGTGTAACATGTGGTGGATCTTTGAGGTGAAATTAATTGAATTTTTTTTGTGTTGGAGTTGTTAATTTGGGTCTCCACTATGTTGTGACTGACCTTGGTGGATACGCATTGAAAACTTATTTGTAAATTTGGGCCGACATTGAAAATATGTTTTATAGCTCTTTCCGACTAAGTTGTTGATGTAATCTCATGTTGCGGATATATAAGAGCGATTGTTTCATCAGTGTAAAGTGTGCTCCATGTGCTCTCATGTGTGTATGTGTGAATATCATTCTATTGCAGAGTAGAGTGTGAATAAGTTTGAGCAAAGAGTGAAGAAGGTTTTTTATTGCCTAACTGGAATTGTAATCAGGCTTGTGTAGAAGCTATTTTCTCAATTCACAATTTGGATGGTTTTAATCCAAAATTTTCTTTGGACAGTGAGTCATCTTTTGTATTTGAGCAGTGAGCTCTAGGCATTGTGCCTGAATGCATGTGCATTCCCATTCTTTCTCATTATACTTTTAACAAGGTATAATATTGTGGACTAACCTCCACCGTGGTTTTTCCCCTAATAGGGTATCCACGTAAAAAAAATTGGTGTTCTTTGTGTTTATGATGTGTTGAATGTTTATGGTTTATTGTTTATTCATCAGATATAAGATTGAGTGAAATAAGGTTTGAAAAGATTAAAGTATTTTGTGACAACTAATTCACCCCCCCTCAGTTGTTTTTCCTTGTTTTTCCAGCAATTGGTATCAGAGCAGGTTCCTCTAAAGAAGTTTAAAAGCTTGAGGTGATCCGAGATGGCATCATACAAGAAGGATAGTCCTAGATTTGATGGAACAAATTACTCATTGTGGAAAGATCGGATGGAGTGTCATTTGAAGTGTATTGGTGAATCCTTCTGGAAAATTACAAAGAATCAATATGTCATTCCTCATAATGGTCCTTCCACTATTGATGAGATTAAAGAGGCTGAGAATAATGTCAGGGATATGGAAGCTTTGCTAAGTGCTTTAACAGATGTGGAAATGACAAATGTGTTAGGTCTGAAAATAGCTCATGAGATGTGGATGAAGCTACAAACTTTCTATGAAGGAGATGTACATGTGAAGATGGCTAAGCTACAGAGTTTGAAAGGTAAGTATGAAAATCTGAAGATGCGTGAAGATCAAAATATTTCTTCTTTTATGAAGAGAGTAAATGAACTAGTGATGGGTATTAGATGTGTTGGTGGTAAGTTGGATGAGGAAGAAATTGTGGCTAAGGTGCTCAGGTCATTACCTCCCTCCTACAAAGCCAAGGCTCATGCTATTGAAGAAACTAGATCATTGACAAATATGACAAGGGACACACTGATTGGTAAACTTGTTGCCTTTGAGTCGAGTGAATTTGGCGATTTTGTTCCTAAGACTAAAACTGCATTCAAGGCTACTATATCTGGAAGAAACAAGCAAAGATATGATCCAGGAGAAATTTCTAGAAAGACATCCAAATACGATGAAGAATTGAAACAACTTGAAGATAAAGAAAGAGAGGTAGAAGAATTGGAAGAACTAATTGTAAAGAAAGAAGGTAGAGAAAAAGGTAAGTATGAAGGAATGTTGCCTATTAAATGTTTTTCTTGTAGTAAAATAGGTCATTTTGCATCAAGGTGTCCTGAAAGAGTTCCTAGATCCAAGCCTAAAAAATCTCGATTCCAAAAGAAATGTTACTTTTCTAAAGAAGGTGTGACTGATGATGAGTCTGATAAAGATAATGGAAATGAAGATGATTGGATTTTCATTGTTATCAAGGAAAATAGCCATGTGGCTACTGAATTTGCTAAAGTTGAGAAAGCTCTTGCAGCCCGAATTGAAAAAAAAGATGAGTGGTTCATTGAAAGTAGATGCTCACATCATATGACTGGTGAAAAAATCAAATTTGTAAGTCTAGAGAAGTATGATGGTGGGATTGTAAGATTTGGAGATAACAATGCTTGTGTGATTTGTGGTAGAGGATATATCTGTCTTGGTAGTAAGCATAACACTAATGATGTTCTTTATGTTGAAGGATTGAAGCACAACCTATTGAGTATTGGATAGATGGTAGAAAAAGGTTATGATCTTCAATTCAAAGATGGAAGATGCGGGATATATGGAAGCTCTGGAAATGTAATATCCTTAGGTAAAGAGACAAAAGGTAATATTTTTCACCTGAATGCTACTAGTGAAAGTTGTTTAATTGCTCAAGTAGATGAAATTTGGTTATGGCATAGAAGGTTGTGTCGTGAATTTTGATAACATTGTCAAAATAAGTTCCACTCAAGTAGTAAGAGATTTACCTAAGCTAGTGAAGCCTACTAGCACAATTTGCAAAGAGTGTCAGATGGGAAAACAGACTAGAGTTTCTTTTCAAAGAAAACAACATAACTCAAATGGATTAATGGAGCTTGTGCATATTGATCTATGTGGTCCTTCCAGAGTCAAAAGTCTCCATGGTGAAAGGTACTTTATTTTCCTTATTGATGACTATTCTAGAATGATATGGGTTGCTTTCTTAAGAGAAAAATGTGAAGCATTAGAAAAGTTCAAAATTTTCAAAGCTATGGTAGAAAATGAGAAAGGTCTGAAAATAAAATGCCTAAGGTCATATAGAGGTGGTGAGTTCACCTCCAGGGAGTTTAATTCTTTCTATGAAGAACATGGAATCAAAAGACAGTTATCTGCTCCCCAAACCCCTCAATAGAATGGTGTTGCTGAAAGAAAGAACAGAACAATTCTGGATGCTGCCAAAACAATGATGATTGAAGGAAATGTGTCTCACATCTACTGGAGTGAAGCAATAAGCACTATTGTGTATAATTTTAACTGGGTAAATGTAAATGGTAATTATGGTAAGACTCCTTTTGAATTATGGTTTGGTTATAAGCCTACTATTAAATATTTAAAGATCTTTGGAAGAAAATGCTACATCAAGAGAGATGATGATATAGGAAAGTTTGATGCAAGAAGTGATGAAATAATCTTTCTAGGTTACTCTATTAGAAGCGAGGCCTACTGGTGCTATAACAAAATATTGAGAAAAATGGTTGAGAGTGCAAATGTCAGAGTTGATGAGGATTCTGCTAAATCATCCAGATATTGTGGATATGATTTATATGAAGACAATATAAAAAAAGGGAAGAATGTTTAGACATAAAATCAACTTCAAATTGTGCCATATGTTCTGGTAAGACAAATTTAATTTGTTCTGGTAAATCAAGATAGTTAGGAAGCAGAGACAAGTGCAAGTGCAAAAGAAAGAGCAGAAGAATCAGAAGTTCGAGAAAATCCTAAAACTCTGAGGTATGTAAAGCTAAATCATTCTGAAAATCAAATTATAGGAGATAAGAATAAAGGTGTCCAAACTAGAAGAAAGATTGCAGAAGAGTATTGCCTGATTTCCAAGATTGAACCTAAAGATGTCAAAGAATCCTATAATGATGAACACTGGATGGAAGCTATGAAGGAAGAACTGATGAAAATTAAAAAGAATGATACATGGATACTAGTTCCCAGACCAAAAGATAAGAATGTAATTGGTACTAAATGGGTCTTTCAAAATAAGTTAAATGAACAAGGTGAAGTGGTACGAAATAAAGCATGACTAATATGTAAAGGGTATTCACAAATGTAAGGTATTGATTTTGAAGGAACCTTTTCCCTTGTTGCTATAATTGAAGCTATAAGGTTATTTCTTGCTTGTGTTGCATACAAGAACTATAAAGTCTATCAAATGGAATTGAAGTCATCTTTTTTGAATGATGAACTAGAAGAAGTATACATTGAACATCCAGATGGATTTCAACTAACTAATAAGGAAGCCATGGTTTTCCAATTGAAGAAAGCTTTGTATGGACTCAAGCAAGCCCCTAGAGCTTGGTATGCTAGATTAGACAAATACTTACTGAAGCTTGGATTCAATAAAGGTACTGCTAACAACTTATACTTCAAATTGGATCATGACAAAGAATTAATTATTGAAGTCTTTGTTGATGACATTATTTTTGGAGGAGATGATAATCAATGTATAAAGTTTGCTGATGAAATGAAGAGTGAATTTGAGATGAGTATGATTGGAGGAACAAAGTTCTTTCTGGGATTGCAAGTTACTTAGTTAGACAAGGGGATCTTCATATCTCAGTCCAAATATGTGAGAGAACTATTGAAGAAGTTTGGCATCAATGATTCAAAACCTGTTGGTACTCCCATGGTAACTAGATGTAAGTTGACAAAGAATGATGATTCTCCTAAGGAAAATCAAACAAGGTAAAAATCAATGATTGGTGAATTACTCTACTTAACTCAGACTAGACCAGACATTATGAATGTTGTATATATGGTTGCTAGATTTCAAGCTGATCCAAAAGAATCTCATGTGACAGTTGTTAAGAGAATCTTTAGGTATCTGAAAGGGACAGCTGATTTTGGGCTTTGGTACCCTAAGGATGATGATCTCACTTTAAATGCATATACTAATTCGGATTGGGTAGGAGATGTAGATGGCAAAAAGAGTACTAGTGGTGGTGCTTTCTTCCTAGGGAAGAAGCCGATGTCTTGGTTTAGCAAAAAGTAGAATTCCATTTCTCTATCTACTGCTAAGGCAGAGTATATTGCTGCTGCAAATAACTATACTCAAGTGAAGTGGATGAAACATATGCTAAAAGATATTAGAGTAGTATATGATGAACCTATTTCCATATATTGTGATAACTCAAGTGCAATCAACATATCAAAGAATCTGGTGCTACACTCTAAGACCAAACATATATCAATCAAGTTTCACTTTCTGAGGGAGAAAGTGAGTGAAAAAGAAGTCAGACTGGAGTATGTTCCTACCAAATAATAGATTGCAGATATTTTCACTAAGCCATTGCTGAAGGATACTTTTGAGTATCTCAAAGGGATGCTAGGTGTGATTACCCCTCTTGATATGAACTAGGATGCATTAACTTGCATCAATCTATGCATTTCATGATCATATTTTGATTCAGATTGATGTTTTCATGGCTACTACTCAAGGGGAGTAGTCAGATGTGTAGATATGTGGTTCAGAGCTTGCATGTGGAAAGATAATGCTTATCTTTTCCATTGATGTCAAAGGGGGAGAAGAGTAATGTGAAAAATTGCTACCTATTTGGATTGAAGAGTCTTGTGGGGAGATATTCTTGCAAAATAAGTCAAGGAAGAAGAGTCAGAATGTAAGGAGGAGTAAGTGTTGATTGAGAGTTGGGTTGATGGTGTTTTTCACATCATGTGTTGCCATCAATGCGAAAGGGGGAGATTGTTGGATGATGTGGTTGTCATTGATGTCAACACTATTAGCATTTGATGTATTGAAGGTTTTATATGTCGAGGATATTGAGAAAATTGTAAAAGAAAGTGTTACAGGTTCCCAATGGAACTTTGAAGGTCATGAAGGTGTCTTGTTTTGTACGTTGGAGATAAATTTTTGTGGATTAAAGGGTTTTTTTTTTAGTGTATCTAGTCCATCCTCCATAAGTTTTAGAGGTCCGCGTGAAGAATTGATCGTGCTGTGAACACTTGTGTTCTAACAGTATTTTTGTGGGTTATGTCAGTATTTCTGAGTAAAGTTTATGTAATTATAATAATTCTAGTTGTTGTGGATGTTTCTCTATTGTTTCTTGGTGTTCTTGGATGTTTCTATATCCTTCTCTATCTTTGTGGTACATCCACATTGATCGATGTGCTTGTGGTCGAATATTTTTCTCTGTATGTTCAATTTTTCATGCTCTTGGCCAACATGATGGGTGTAACGTGTGGTGAATCTTCGAGGTGAAATTAATTGAAGTATTTTTGTGTTGGAATTGTTAATTTGGGTCTCCAATATGTTGTGGCTGAACTTGGTGGATACACATTGAAAATTTAGTTGTAAATTTGGGCCAACATTGAAAATATGTTTTATATCTCTATCTGACTAAGTTGTTGATGTAATCTCATGTTTAGGATATATAAGAGTGATTGTTTCATCGGTGTAAAGTGTGCTTTGTGTGCTCCCATGTGTGTATGTGTGAATATCATTCAATTGCAAAGCAGAGTGTGAAGAATACTAAGCAAAGTGTGAAGAAGTTTGAGCAAAGAGTGAAGAAGGTTTTTTTGTGCCTAACTGGAATTGTAATTAGGCTTGTGTAGAAGCTATTTTCTCAGTTCACAATTTGGATGGTTTTAATCCAAAATTTTCTTTGGACAGTGAGTCCTCTTTTGTATTTGAGTAGTGAGCTCTAGGTAGTGTTCCTGAATGCATGTGCATTCCCATTATTTCTCATTATACTTTCAACAGGGTATAATATTGTGGACTAACCTCCACCGTGGTTTTTCCCCTAACAGGGTTTCCACGTAAAAAATCTTGGTGTTCTCTATGTTTCTAATGTGTTGAATGTTTATGGTTTATTGTTTATTAATCATATCTAAGATTGAGTTAAAAAGGTTTGAAAAGATTAAAGTATTCGGTGACAATTGATTCACCCCCCCTCTTAGTTGTTTGTCCTTGTTTTTCCAACAAAGGGATTAGATTGGAAGGATGATAGATGGGTTGATGAATGATTGGATATATGGATTTGGATGAAAATATTAGAATATTTGTTGGATTTTAATGAAGGTTTTACATGCTCGATTAGGAGGTAGATTTTAAAGCACACAAGAAAAAAAAAATTGTTATAGGAATATTTGGAAGATAGGTATGCATTGGTTTATCACAAAAGACACACCAAGCACTTGCACAAGCCTATAATATTCATTTGGGAGTGTTAACTTAGTGTATGCCCACAAAATAAAATACCTCAATATTAATGAAAGAAACTTATCTTTTAAGAGTTTATAGGTAGGGATTCAATGCCACAAAGGCTCACCTTTTCCCTTTCTTTGGAATATTTCTTCTATGCCTTTAATAATAATGTACATAGGGTTATGAATAGTCAGCTTGTGGCTATCTTAACTCTTAATTAATTCATATTATCATTATTATACTTTATTTATTTAATTAGTTTATTCTAAGGATTATATGGATATCTAAGTTGTTTTGGGTGATATCCTAGGCATAAATAAAGTGTATATAAGAGGTAGCAAGTCTTATTTCACCATCATATTATGTATTGTTTTTTCATTGGAGATACTTGGAGGTTTTACACCTTGAAGTGACTTGTTATTATCAATTATTATCAATTATTTTTAACATATTTCATATTATATTCTTATATTGTGCAAGTTATTTCATTACAAGTGGTATCTGAGCATGATCTTGACACCGTAGAGGCAAAGCATTTTCTTAATATTGAGGTCATTTTGGGAAGCATATATATGTTAGGTTTTATATTTTTTTTCTATTTTTTAAAGGGTTTTTGAAGAACATATTCAAGAAGCCACAATCCATATTTTAAAGGAATTGGAGTAGAATTGAGTGATTTATTTGAAAAGTGCATATCTCCCAAATCCTGCAAAATTGGTTCTTGATTTTTATTGGATTTTTGAAGAATTAATAGAGGAGCCTACAATAATTTTTTTAGAGAAATTTAATTTTTAGAAATAAGTGATTCATTTAAAAATTAGGGTTTCTAAATAATTCAGTCTCAAGGCTGCAAAATACCTAATTTTTGGGAGGATTTTTTGGGAAAGTGCAACCTAGGAATTGGTAAGTTATAGTAAAATTTTAGATTATTTTGAATTTATTTGTGTGATTTATTACAAAATTATTTTCTACCATCATGGTGGGGCCTGCAATAAGAGGCAAAAATAGTATTACCACACTAGGGAAATCTTCAAATAAGGATGGGGTAGAAATTGAGGATATTAACCTTAATGATAAAATCAATAAGGTCAAGGGTGAAATTTCATCAATTAGGATTAAGATAAATGAATTTTCTAAGAAGTTAGGACATAATTATTCAAGGGATGAATTATAAAGATGAAGATTCACCTAGTACGGTGGAAGATAATGCTTTTTTTTACATGAATTCATTGGGATTGAATCAAATTTCAAGAAGGATCATTCCTTTAATAATCCTATGCCTAGGAAATTCATACCCAAGTTGGATATGAGAAATTTTGATGACAAGGATCCAACCAATAGGATTTTCCAAATAGAGAAGTTATTTGATCTTCATCATGTTCCTCATCAACAAAAAGTGGCTATGGCATCAGTATACTTGGAACCAAATCAATTTATTTGGTATCATTGGTTATGTGATGATAAGAGAAAGGAGTTGTGTGGTCACATAGTCAATTTTTCAAGATGAATTTAGTACCCATAATGGAGATAACTTTATGGATAGATACTTCTACCAACTCACTAAATTAAAGAAAATAGGTATGATCAAGGACTATATTCAACAATTTTGAACCCTTTGTCTAAGAGTGTAGAATGTGACAAGAAAAATTGAAGGAATTATTTTTAGGCAGTTTAAAGGATGACATAAAATATGAGGTACAATTGTTCCAACCACAATCCTTGTCACAGGAAATACTAATGGAAAGAAAAGTTGATGATAATATTTTTCCAATAAGTGACAAGATATTGTAAATGTAAGTGAAAAGAGATCCCCTACACATTCATTACCTCAGCCTAATAGGTTAAATCCACAACAAATTGAGGAGAAAAAATAAAAAGTGTTGTGTTTCAATTATGACAAAAAATATATTCAAGGACATAAATGTAGCGAAAAGAAATTGTTCAGGATCTGCAAATCTTGAAACTTTCTCATCAATAGCATCCCAGAAATCTCAATCTATCAATAGATCCTCCATCTTCAACTTCCACATATCAAAATTATTTCCAAAAAATTTATCCACCTCCATTCTCCCTAATGAACTTTCCATCCAAAAATTCTCGCAACAAGATCACAAAGTATCTTCTACACAAGCTCCCACTCAAATTTAGATTAGTTCAAAAAACCCAACAACCCACAACTAAAACTAAAGGTTATCAAGCTCTAATACCACTTGTAAGGAAGCTAAGGTAGTGGAAAAACTTCCTACACTAATATTGAGAGGAGAATAATACAAAAATTTACAGATCTTTTCAATAATTACAAAAAATTAAACATAAATAAACATAAATATCATGCATAGCACAACATAGTCATTTACATGGGGAAAAACCTTTTGGGATAAACCCCCACACCCCAAAAGTCGCCCAATATATTATTCAAAAGTCACAAAGATTGCAATATACTTGTAGAGAAAGCTTCTCACAAGAGTATCACCACTAGAGATTTAGAGACAACATGATTAATATTAGACTCTCAGAATACACCATGACTCACAACCATAATACAATTCCCTCATAAAATAAGGTTACCATCTAGGGAAAGACAAGCCAACAAAATATCTACCATCAGATCTAAAACCTAATAATGAACGGTCCAAATTTACAATATATGATTAATTTAATGTATGTCAACCATTTAATAGTTTTTGTTAACAAAAAAATGTTAACACGCATCCCACTCCACCCCATGCTCCCATTGTATATTACACCTATTGGTGTAACTAGGATATATGTATATATATTAAATATATCCTATCAATTATAAACCTTATATAATTGCAAGGTTGGGACACATTTTCCCAACAGGAAGAAAATCTCAAGTGTAATACAGAATCTAGATAATGCTCTTTTGGTGATTGGAGGATATTTTCATGCAACTTTGTCTTTGTTAGAGATGAAAGGGAGTGTAAAATTCCAAGTGTCATGCAAGTCAATTTTCAGTATTTTGTCACTTTGAATAGTTTATAGGAATTGTTTACAAAGAATCAAAATTTTACTTGGACGGACAGGTGTATGGGTTTTACCAACATAGAAAAAAAATTAGATCACTTTTTCTTAGTAGGAAATTGAGGTGAATGCTCATTAGTAGTGGAATCTTCTATCCTTCCATTTTTGGGTCTGACCATTATCTAGTCTCCCTTTCAATTCTTTCAAATGAAGCTCTAGTAAGAAGCCCATTTAAATTTGAGAACATGTGGTTAAGGGATGAAGGGTTGAAACCACTTATAGTAGAATGGTGGAAGATGGCTCCACCCACGAATGGCACCAAGGCTTTTATTTTTTTCAAGAAGTTTTAGTTTATCAAGTTCAATCTACGTGATTGGAACAAACATCATTTTAAAAATATCTTTGAAGAAAAATTGAGAATAGAGTTGGAATTGGAGTAGCTTCATGAAAGGGTACTCCTTTAAGGAATGGCTAAAGTATTAGAAAGAGAAGATATTTTTTGGCATCAAAAGTCTTGGGAGTGTTGATTAAGGGAGGGATATCGCAATAAAAAGTTTTTCCATAACTCGGTGAAGGTACATCATAGCAGGAACAAAAATTTTGAGATTAAAAATAATGTTGGGGAGATGCTTATAGACCAAGGGGCAATAAATATAGCATCAATTAGTTACTTTCAAGATCTACTTAATGTTGTGAGAGATCCCAGGGGTGACCAAATGGAAGAAGTGATCAATATCATCCCAAAAGTGTTGAATGAACATCACAATCAGATGCTAATCAAGAAAGTGTCAATGGAGGAAGTGCATACACTAGTTTTTTCAATTGGGGAAGGATAAAGCTCCAAGCTCAAATAGATTTCCAGCAAGATTTTATCAAACCTTTTGCTAAATAACTAAGGAGGACTTGGGGGTGTGGTGGAAGAGTCCCAATGCATTCATATATGTTGAGGGATTTGAATAATACTTTTATTGCGCTTATCCTAAAGAAGAAGGAAGTTTTTTATTTTGATGATCTTCAACCAATCTCATTATGTAATACAATTTATAAGGTGGTCTCTAAAGTGTTGGTAAACATGATCAATAAATTTTTAAGTTGTATCATCTCTGAGGAGAAAAGTAGTTTTTCCCCACCACATTCCATTGTGGAATGGATTATTATCACTCATGAAGCAATCAACTCTATTAGAAAGGCTAAAACTGATAGGATGTTGGTGAAGTTGGATGCTAGGAAGGTGTATGATCAAGTGGACAAATCTTTTCTGTTGAAAGTATTAGCTAAATTTGGATTTAGTTTCCCATTGATTTCTTAGGTAAAGAGTTGCATTGAGACTCCTCGATATTCAATTTTGGTTAATGGAATTCCTCAAGGTTTCTTTGCAACAAAGAGAGGTATTAGACAAGGAGACCCACTTTCCCCTTTATCTTTATCATTATGGTTGAATTAATAGGAAGATATATAAGTAAATCATGAGAATCGGGTCAATGGAAGGGTGTCAAAATTGCTCAAGGAATCGAGGCAGTCACTCATCAACAATTTTTTGATGACACAATTTTGATGGGGGAATCTTCTTTAAGGGAAGCCTAAGTTATTAGATCTTCCTTAGACAAGTATTGTTTGGATTCAGGTCAGAAAATCAATTGGCATAAATCAGATATTATTTTCTTTAATACAAAGTTGGATAAGTAAAGGGAAATTTCAAGAATTCTTGGAATTAAAATTGGAAAGCTACCTCAAAAATTTATGGGCACCCCCTGTTTGTAGGTGTATGTAGATCTAATTTGTGGTCTCATTTAGTAGATAGTTGCATGGGGAGAATGGAAGGATGGAAAGGAAGGTGGTTAACATCAACAAGGCACATTCTAATGCTCAAATATATCATATCATCCATTCTAATTTATTCCATGATGTGCTTCAATCTACCCTCCAAGATAATATCTTTGATAGAACAAAAAATGTGTTTCCTTTTTGGAATGGCAGCAATGAGCAGGATAAGGTTCCATTGTTAGCTTGGGATAAATTTTTCCAGCCAAAATCTATGGGGGGTGTGTGGCCGCAAGTGGAGCTTAATGAATGAAGCCATGGGTGCAAAAATCATTTGGAGTATGTTTAGTAAACCAAATTAAAAATGGGCTAAGATTTTGTAGTGAAAATATTTAGATAATATGGATAAGGAGAGGATTCTTACCATTAAAAATCCCCTAAAATTTTTCATGGTTTAGAAATTATGCTCTCATGTTGAAATGTTGTAACAAAGCATTTAACATGGCAATTAGGTTCAACTAAATATGCTAATTTATGGGAAGATTCTTGGGAAGGATACTTGGTATTGAAAGAAGATGAATTGTCAAAAATACAAAAAATCTCAAAGGAAAAATGGGGAACAAAGGTTAGATATTTTATAGATAAAAATGTTGATGATGTGAAAGAAGTGTGGGCTTGGAAGGATATTGAAGATTTTAATTTGCAGGCTAATCAGCAAGTTATGTTGAGGAAAATATTGAAAGAGCGAAAAAAAATTTGTTCAAAGGTAAAGATGAGTTGATTTGGTGTGGTTCTAGAAATGGGGTGTACAATATCAGACTAGGATACAATTATTTGGAGGATGCATGGGTCAAGGAGGAATGGCCACAACATTTATGTTGGAACAAGAATTTCCTCCCTAAAGTAGGTTCTTTTTCTTGGTTATCTTTGCAAGGGTGTATCTTAACAAGTGAAATACTTATGAAATCAGGTTTTCATGGTCCTAATCTATGTGTGTTATGCAAGAAAAGTGAAGAAATGCTAAACCATCTATTGTTGCATTTTGAATTTTATAATAATTGTTGGAAGCATTTGTTATCTAAACTAAATTAGCATACACCATGCTCAGCTACCTTGCTAGAAATGTTGCAAGGGTGGAGAACAAAGTTTAAGAAGTCTTCCTTTTATAGTATTTGGAAAGTTAGTCCCTTGATATTGATTTGTGAAATTCGGAAAGAGAGGAATAGAAGGATTTTTCAAGGCAAAGAGCTCAACTTAGAATCCTTGTTGGGGAAAATAGAGGGGGAAATTTCAGAAGTAGTGAATATGGTAGTGACGAGGAAAAATCCAATCAAGTATCCCTTCTATCAAGTTGATAGTAATTTACAAAAGCAGTGGCCAATGCTTAAGTTACCACCCACTTTTGGATCGCATGGAGTAAAATGAATACAGGTAGCTGATATAAATGTAGAATGGACCAAACCAGAAGTAGGATGGGTAAAAGCAAACTTTGATGGCACAACAAAAGGGAATACATGCCCTTATAGAGCTCGGTGTGTTCTTAGAGATGAACATGGTAATATTTTGGTAATAGGTTCTCAAAAATTACAAGAGGGGATGAATAACGAGGTAGAGGCTCAAGTTTCTCTACTTGCAATAAACTTGGCTATTAAATGCTCAATTCAAAAACTTCATTTGGAGGGTGATTCACAAATCATAATCAATGCAATGTCAAATGGTAGCTCCCAGGAGTGGAAAATAAACAAATTTACTAAGTTAATTAGTGATAAGTGGAAGGAAATTCAAGATTTTAAGATATCCCATACTTACCAAAGTGGTAATAGTGTAGCCAATAGTCTAGCAAATTGGGTAGTGGCTAGTGATTTCAAATAATGAAGGACGATTTGGGAAGATTTTTGAAATATAAACTTAGAGGGCCCACTTCTATCAAAAGGGAAGAATGACAAATACACCTTCAATGAGTAATTTGGTGGAACAATATTGTAAAGTTCATAATTCATGGCACATTGTTTAGAGATATGACATCGCTGCAAGGGAATGGAGTAGTGCGACAAGAGGATAATAAGAGGATGGGCTTGTGATAGTTGAATGATATAGGTGTGGTTTGATGATGTTGTTTTCAAATCTTGTAAGAAAATTTGTTGTATATGGTGAATATGTTTTGTGTCATTTATGCAGAGTTGGATGGGTAGTTTATGGTGAAAAAGATAGAGTAGGGGGTAATCAATGGGATATTGTAGGTATGGTTTAAAATTGTTGTAGAAAGAGAGGAATGCTAGGGTCATTACAATATTATATGATGCAGATGGGTATGTGCAGGATCATGATGGGCCAAAAAGTGGCAATGTGAAAAAAGTAGAGTTTTGCATCCACTGCAAAAATCTTGAGTGGTACATTGCAAAGCAATGCCTAATATCTGATTTGGATCGGATCAATATTTTATTGTTATAAATCGAATATCCAATTTGTGCACACATAGACCTAAGAGTAATCAGAGAGAGAGAGAGGCAGTTGAGGAGAGATGTCCACCAAAAAATGCAAAAATCTTGAGTTGAATTTTTTTCGGTTAGGAGGTGAGGTACAGTTGGGATAGAGAGTAGGGTTAAGGGTAGAGGGGAGAGAGATAGAGGGAGAGGGGTAGGAGGGGGAGAGAGAGGTGTGTGTGTGTGAGAGAGAGAGAGAGAGAGCATAGAGGGTTAAGGGTAGGGTAGAGGATTAAGGGTAGGGTTAAGGGTAGGGTAGAGAGGAGAGATATAGAGTAGAGAGAGAGAGAGACCTAAGAGAGGGAGAGGGGATAGGAGGGAGATACTTGAGAGAAAGAGTAGAGGGTAGAGGATAAGGGTTTAAGGGTTAAGGGTTAAGGGTTTAGGGTTATAGAGGGGAGAGAGATAGAGGGAGTCAATTAAAGAGAGGGAGGGAGGGAGTGGGAGAGAGATAGAGGGTAGAGGGGAGAGAGATAGAGGGAGAGTGAGTGAGAGAGAGATAGAGAAACCTAAGAGAGGGAGAGGGGGTAGGAGGGAGAGAATTGAGAGAGAGAGATTAGAGGGTAGAGGGTTTAAGGGTTTAGGGTTTAGGGTAGAGGGGAGATAGATAGAGAAATTTAGTGAAAGAGAGGGAGGGAGGGAGTGGAAGAGAGATAGAGGGGATAGGAGGGAGAGACTTGAGAGAGAGAGTAGAGGGTAGAGGTTTTAAGGGTTAAGGGTTTAGGGTTAATGGTTAATGGTTACATAGGGGAGAGAGATAAAGGGAGTCAGTGAAAGAGAGGGAGGGAGTGAGTGGGAGAGAGATAGAGGGTAAAGGGGAGAGAGATAGAAGTGATTGAGTGAGAGACTTGGGAGGGAGAGAGAGAGAGGAAAGAGATAATATTTAAATATTTATACATTAACTAAATTATAGAAATAATATTTAAATATTATACATAATAATATAATATTATATACATAATATAATATATTATATATTAAATACATAATTTCATAAGAGATTATCATAAATTGTATATTATATATTAAATCATAAACTATATTGTATATTCTAAACTAGATATATTAAAATAAACTATAAAATATTTATTGCATTTTTTATATCATATATTATAAACTGTATAACATTTTTTTAAATCATTTATAAAACAAATTGGATATGCGATTTGAATCGGATATCTGATTTGAATCAGATATCTGATTTGAATCAGATATCTGATATTTCTAACACAAACTTTACTACCTAGGGATTAGCCTCAGGCTTGCTTTGGAATTTGGCTAGGACATTCCAATCCTAAGAATTCAACACAAAAAATGTATTTAATAGCTTACCTTGCTTTTCTAGACTTCGCCCATGTGGCTGACGACTTTTTTCTTACCCAAAATTGATGAAATGAAAAGGGTTTGTAAAGGAGATTCTCAACTTTCCACCAATATAAATTATGCTTTACTTTGAATTTAATAAATTATTATTATTCATTTTCTATTAGAATTACGACTAAAGTCCGATTGATAGGCTGATTAAAAACATCTATAGCTTTCAAAGGATCACATTTTTGAATCCAAAACATGTGTCACATTTTATGCTTCATACTATAGGATTAAAAAAAAATGAATTTCATGAAGTTTTGACCAAGTTCGGTGGTCGACATATGAGTTTTTATATGTTTTAAAAGTTGTAATAAAAAATTCATAATTAATTATTTACTTGGAAAAAATTATAAAAATATATGCATCACATCTAGACATGAGTCCTCTACTTATATCTAAAATATTATAAAAAAATATTATCATTTTATTGTAATTAGGGTGGTCAGATAGACACCTACTTATTTTTTCCCTAAAATTTAAGTACTACTACATTGAAATTTCAAATTTTCACCAAATAGATTTATTTTTTTAAATAAACCTAGTAGTTTGGAAACTACATTCAATTTTCCACAGGTTCTATTCTTACATCTTTTTGAAATAATATAGATAACTTATTCAAATTTTTAAGTCAAGTTTCCTAACTCTAATTTTTCTAAATTTTCATTGCCACTTAAGCGCCTGTTTTTCCATGATGATCCTGCACATACCTAGATATGCAATTCTAAAAATAATCAATAAAATTTTATGCAGGGTTTCCTTGCCTTCACTAATAAAAAAAGGTCTAATATTTCAAGTTTATGGACCATTTTTTCTTAGAAATTAATTCAAAAATAGAAAGCATAATCCAATTATAAAAAAATTACATATTTGAAAACTATACATCGTGATCTATAATGGGTTTTAATTTCATAAATTAATTCTGAAAAAAAAATCCATCAACTATATTGTCAAAGTTATACATTTGTCTTGACATTGCCTTAGTTTTTTAGTTGCAAGACAAAAGCTAAGGGTTGGGTTACCAAACCTTTCCCGAACCTAAAACCAAATCAAAAAGCAGGTCGAAATTTTATTTTTTTTAGAATGAGTACCCACTTTAAAAAGAGTACCTTCTTTAAAATGGGTACCCATTTTAAAATAGAATAGGTACCCGTTTTAAAGCAGGTACCCATTCTATTTTTAGAACGGGTACCAATTCCAAAATGGGTACATATTCTATTTTTAGAATGAGTACCCATTTAGGAACGATATTTCGATCTAAGGCTTGGGATCTCATTTCTATCGACATTTTGTTGGCTAAAACTTCCCCTCTTTGTGGACCCAACTTCTTGCACTTACCCCGAGGTTAATAGCTAAGTGGGCGTTTGAGATTATTTTTAGTCCCTTTCCCTTGTGATGTTGGAAAGAGTGTGGTTTAGGCCCTATACCCCTTTTTCTAACATCACACTTTGGTGAACTTTATTTTTGTTCATTCTAAACCTTCTAAAATCTTAATTAGGTCATGTTTAAATTCAAATACATCTTTCAATAGTTTGACTTTGTGATTTATGCATGAATATTTTGATAAAAAGCATTGAAAAAGTAAAAATTTGCATAGCACTTTCCATTCAAAAATAAATAGTGTCAATTTTAGTTGTTGCATGAAATATCTAGTCAATAAAGGGATTAAAAAATATTCATTAGGTCATGATAAAATCTGAAGAAAAATCTAAAAGTGTTTGAATTTGTCATTTATGCATGCATGTGTTATTTAAAAAGTGGAAAGTTACATTGTTGTCATTCCAAAAGATAGAAAAAAATAAATTTCTAGATTTTTCAAAATAGGATCAATTGATTATTGTATTTTACAATATGAAAATTACATTTGGAATACATTACATTATTTGAAAAATCTAAAATTACATACATAGTCATATTTAACAAAAAGAAAAATTGAAATTCTATGCATTTATGGAAATATGCCTGTTACTAGACCTAAACATTTACATATTAGGATTCTCAAACATTGTAGCTCATTTCTAGATTTTGAATTTAGAAAAATCATCCCATTGGTCCAGGGCACCCAATTCCCTTGTCCAATCAGTTTTGACCAAAATTTGGATCACAATTTTGTCTTTGTGTTTCTTGTGTTGTTTTGGGTTCTATGTTTGTAAATTATTTCAAATTTTGTGACTATGAGGAGTTTTCCCTTCATTGTAGGAACACTAAAGTGTTTTGAATCTCATATGAGCTTCATGACCTATTTTCTCTTAGCTAATACCCTCATGAGATGTAGTTTAAAAATTATGGCTTCTTGTGTTGCAATCACAATCGGTGTTGATCCTAAGTCCTATAACTCTTTCACTCAAGGTATTGTGTCTACCCAATCCATTTTCGATTCCCTTCCTAATCCTATGTTACCCATGTCCTCATCACAACCTAACATTTATGTGGACTTGGAAGATTTTTTTTCCCATGTCCTTGATGATAAATCAAAACAATTAGACAAAGACCTGGAAGGGATTCAACAATACCTAAGTATTGAACCTTTAGCTAGAGAAACAACCCTTCTTTTGGATAACCTTAGGAAGTTAGTAAATGATTCACAATGGATAGAGTTCTTGTGTAGCCTAGTTCACATAGTGGATGTTAATATTCCTACTCAAGCTTTTCCTAATGCTCAAAATCAATTAGGAAAACAAGTTTCCTCTCCCACAAAAATTCCTTCTATCCCCACCTTTACACCTCCAATCATAGCATCAAAAAAACCATATAACAATGGTTTAAACTCAAACTTGTTGCTTTCTAGTGGGAATCCTTATAGTTTTATCACTTCACATATAACACTACCATGTTCATCACCTTTCCTAAACATGTAAAATAATAGCCCACCAATCATCCATAATAGCTCACCATACTTGAAAATTTTCCAAAATATGTCACTTAATGATCTAGTGATAAATTAATTTTTGTAAGACATGACATCATTACAAACACAAATTTCAAACTTAAACCAAAATAAAACCAATGGTAAACCTCCAACATACCTTATGCATAGCCCATTTCCATTTTCTATCTCAAAGACACCTATACCAAAACACATTGAGATACCTCATTTTGAAAAATACAATGGTAAAGGAGATCCTAATAACCAGGTGTCATCTTTTACCACCTTGTGTATCAACTCCATTTTTGAAGATGGAATCCTAGTGAAACTCTTTCCTAGATCATTGAAAGATATGGCCTTGGATTGGTTTTTTTCATTTCCAAACAACTCAATTACCTGCTTTACCCAACTCATTAGTGATTTCACCCAACACTTTCAAATGAACATTGGTCCTCAAGTTAAGTTAATGAATTTAGTTCATTGTAAATAAGGACCTAAAGAAAAGATAATAGACTTTATAGGAAAATGCCAATTTATTTATTTGTAAATCTCCTATAGTCTTTTAGATGCTAACATTCAAAGGTTGTTTATAGGAAACTTACAACCTAATATTCAAGATAAGATATTATTGATGAAATATCCATCTTGTACACACTTGTGTATGACCCTATATAGTCGTAAAACTGCACCCCTTGCAATTTCACATACATTTTTGTATCTGATTTAGTGTCCACTCCCTTAGCATCTTGTGTAGGCTCATTTTAACCCCTGCATTAGCCTTTTTCCCTTCTCAAGATGCTCCAGCACCCCTTTTCAGCAGCTACCCTTGTGTGTCAACCTTGCATCAAACTTTGTGCCTTTCTCGTTCGCATCATTTTGTAGCATGACGTGTCTGGATGCTAGCATGGCAGGTGGATGTCTACGTGCCACACTAGTGTCCTACTACATTTCAATGTTCAAACTATTGTTTCCATGCATTTTTTCCACTTTTCACCTCCTTTGGTCAGTGGTAACAACTCGAGATGCATTGTAACCACCCAAGAAACTTCTTTTGGCTTCCTTTCTCTCCTTAAATTCTTCCAAGTGCTTCTAGCTTCACTCTAGCTTCATTCCAACTTCTAGCTTCCTCTTCCACTTCTTGGCACCACTCTTTGCAACACTCTCAAGCTTTCACAAGTTCATTACAACAACACTCTTGGCTCTTGCAACTCTATTGCTTTCTCCATTTGGCTTCCTTAACCTTGTAGTTCTACCTCCCTTGCCTTGTTCTTGTGACCATTCTAGGATTCCATATCCCCTATCTACTACATCTCTACTTTCTGATACGAGTTCTCCTCCTCGAGTGAGGATTGCTTTTATCACCTATTTTGTGATACAGATTCTTCTCCTCAAACAGTGTTTGTTTTTATCTCTTATACTTGGCGGTGCGGGTTCTACTCCCGAAGCTAGTTTTTCTTTCACCACATGCTTTGTTCATTTCTTGCTATCTATCTGGCTATCCATAGAGGTGTGAACACAAAAACGGGGGTTTGACTAAGGAAAACCCCTATACAACCCCAACAGTTTCTCTCAATCTTACAGACACGGGTATTGAATGAATCTACTAGTTGGAGGCTTCATTACTTGGATTTTTGTGAGTATCTTCTTTCCTTTCTTCTCCTTATCTCTATCATTTCTACTTCACTTTATTTCAGTTCTATTACATTCTATTGTTTTCCTATATTCTGTAAGTTCTTAGCAATTGGATTTCTAGTAGTTATTTAGCTATTTTCTATGATATTCTTGCTTTCTGGTCTGTATGAGACGTTGGTGCGCCTCTGGGATGTCAACGCATCATGCTATCATCTATATCCTGCGCTACCATCCTTTGGCTGAGAGCTTGTCAGTTTTTCCAAAAAATCTCTATGACCTACTCATTCTAATTCTAGAATTCTTGCCACTATTCCTTGAGGTAGTTTAGGGAAATTCACCTCGTGAGGCTCTCTAAATGAAGAGAACTCATGAGTAGCGAATCCCCCTTCTCTACAAACCCTTCATGATTATCAGATATCAGTTAGTCAATATGAAGGTACACCTTCATCAACTCCTACTATTCAATTTGAATTTGTGCCCCATAATAACTACCAACCATTTAAAAAAAAAACAAAAGCTTCATTAAGATAAAAGCTCCTCAAAATGTTAATAACATTGAAACACAAGTCACTGCTGCAAATACAACTCCATATCAATTTAGGCAAAGAGATAAGAAATTTTCATAATTGCCTATTTCTCTCCATGTGATCATGTTACAGTTGTTAAATAAGAATATGAGTCAACTTCCAACGATTAGGCTTGTTGAAAAAACTAAACCTTTACCACTAAAATTTAATGCAAAAGCATTTTTTCTTTATTATCGTACACCTAGACACAATATGGAAAGATGTATGCATCTTAAACACCAAGTGCAAGACCTCATCCAATCTAATCAAATTCAGTTGGTCAGTGTTGATGAAAAATTAAATAAATTGGTATTTCCACTATGTAAGAGGGAATTAATGGATCAAGATTAGTATCAATGAATTCAAATCAATTCAAAATAAGATAGCAAGACCCATTTACCCATGAAATGTAATTGTAAAGCTATAAGGATCCAAACAAGAAAGGTTAGCATAAACAAATGGAAACACAAGTGAATTCAAAAACTACAATCATACCATCCCATGGTTGAGTGTATTTGTTTTAAAGATGGATGTTGGATTATTTGATTCAACACAAAGCTTCCATGATTGCAAGAGCTTGATAATGATGATGGCCTAAAATGTAAGATTATATTTGCTCAATTTTCTCAAGAATCATATTGACATGGCCTTTCCACAAATTCTTCAAATGAATTATGAGAGGGATGAATGTTATTTTATAGTTTTTCTTATTTCAGATGAGCGATCTGGATGCAAAGGTCAAAGACCAAGATCAGCGGTCAATGTCTGTTGAGAGGAAATAGATTGAGTAGTTAACTAACTTGATTAATCCAATTAAGGAAATTGACTGGATAATCAATGGAAATTCGACATCTTAATTAGTGGGATTGGAAAATTTGCTGGAGAGGGATATTATTAATTAGTGAGATTGGAATAATTGGTGGACATGATTGATCAGTCAACAAATTAGATTGAATAATTAGTGGATGTGATTTGATCAATCAAAATGTGTGAGGATAATTAATTAATTAATTAATCTTGAGAGGAATGTGCAAGATGAAATTGATTTAATAAATAAAAGTTTATTTATTAATAGACCATGTTGAGTGAATTTTGGGAAATTAAATAATTAATGTTTATTTAATTTGGAAGAGGGATAATAGATTAATTAAATTTAATTAATGATAACTATTTAATTAAACTAGAAGAATAATTAACGTTAGAGACATAATTAAATAATTAATGTTCATTTAATTAATCACGAGGAATAAGGTTAAATCAGTGATGATATCATAGTCAATTAATTAAACAATTCAAGATTATTTAATTAATAGAGGAAAATAGGGTTAAATGATGGAAATGATGTTAAAAGGGGGATTAATGATGCTAACGATGCCAATAATGGAAAAATGTAGTTTTAGGATCGGCGATATGTGCTAGGAATTTTTACATGTCTACATCCATCTAATAAAATTTGCAAATATTTACAAACCCTTTTCCAAGTCATTCAACAAACTTTGTGCAATATAGTGATAATGAAGAAGATGATAATGATCTATCAAACTTTATAAGCATGATTGAAGTTCAATCTCATAAGGGTCAAACCAAATTGTTACTTGACGTTGATTTTACACATATTTATGCATCTATAAACATACCCAATTGTCCTCTTTATATCACTAGTAGAATCAATGATAAACCAGTATTAAGGGGAATATTGATTATGTGAGTATAGTGAATGTGATCACTGAAGTGTTCTAATAGGTGCATGAAATTTATAAGGATGATTATTAACAATCAAATGCATGGTTGAAGTCTCATGATGGTTTTGTTTTCCCTATGATTGGTTTGATAACTCTCCCAATAAAAGCTGGACCTAAATAGTTAGATGTTTCATTTACCGTAATTCTGATGTCGAAACAGTTTCATGTGAAGTTAGGTTATTTGTGGCTAAGCTCCATGAATGTGGTTTCATCGGTTATTCACAAATGTATAAAATTTACATTTGAAGAAGAAATGCATACTATATACCATAGTGGTTTTAAGCCTTTGGCCTCTCGTGGAAATTTTTGCTAGATTTTTTTTTTCCTCAACCAATTGAACCTATTAAACCTCATGAGAACATTTTATTCATGTCATATCAAAAGTTTAAAGATAAGCATATAGCTGAATTATCCCTTAGTAATATACCTTTGGAGGTTCCTCGATTGAAAATGACTTCGATGGTTGTTCCTCCTACCACACAAGTAGTGGATGAACCTCAATCTGAGTCAGGTATCCTCCCTTAACTATCTAACATGTATGTTGTGGTTCCACCTTGGCCATCCTATAAAATACCAAGAGATAATAATATAGTTAAATTTGTGCCTCTGAAAGAAAAACAATTCTTCAGATCAAAACCTAAGAATATGGTGGTCTCCCAACCTGTGGTGGTCCCTTCAATTCCTCCTCCAAAGGAAGAGAAAATACCAAAGTGGGAGACATGTCAATTACCCCTTCACAATCTGAAACTCATGCGAGAATAAATAGAAGTGCAAAGGAGCATAAAAAAAGACGTCATGGTATGGCTCATCAACTCGCCGAAGAGCATAGAACCTTTCCTAATGACCATCCACCCATCCAATCCAATTTTGATGAAATATCTCTTACCCTTCCATCCTCTTCACCGCCTAACTCCACCCTGCCACATTCACCAAACCATGAAGCTAAACCTTACCTATCCCAAACTAAGAAAATAATGAAAGACACTTATATAAATGATAACACTCACAATCATGTTGATAATATGCAGCCTATTGAGATACATTCAGATAGTGAAGAAGAATATAAAAAAGAACAAAAAGAAGACCATAATGAATTAGCTCTTATATTTTCAAAATAAATGAATTTAAATGGGGGCAGCCATGATGATCCTCCTAATGAGAGTGACTCACTATGTTTTGAATCTTGTGCTTCTCCTTGTAATGCGCTTGTTGTAGTTATTTTAGTGTATCGCCCACCTTCCATTTATGATAAGAAATATTGGGATATAGATGATTTTCTTTAGATTGGATCATATGTGTAGTACCTATTGTGAGTCTTTGTGTATTTTCTTGCACGCAATGTGATTTCCTATGATGTATTGTTTGGCATGTCTATATGTTTTTTATTTTTCTTTGGATGATCCTTGTTGTTCTTGTTGGCACAAGTATACAAATAAAATGAATCTATCATGGAATCCATCTATTTGTTTCTCTATTCATCTTTTTGTTGTGAATTTTTTTGTTTTTTGTTTCCTTTTTGGGAATGATGCAAAGAGTTGAGACATTTTGGTCTCTTCCATGTTGACCCAAAATATTTTTTATGTTGTCTTCATGTGTCATTCATCCATTGTGCTTGCAGTTCCAAAAGTATTTGAGGAACGATGTTGATTCTAAGCATAATCATATTATATATTATCTATGGTCTATACTAATCCCCAATCTATGGATCCCTTATGTGATATCTTTTATCTTGTTATGTGGCTTTGGCTTGTGGGTAAGCCCTTGTCATGAGGTAGTTTTGTTGAGAACATATGATTGGCGTAGGGTTTTCCAATAGGCTATCATGGCCTTATCATGTTGCATATACTATTTTACTCTACCTTAAAGTCAATTTCTCACAGTTGGTGTTAACAATTACTTTAAGGTAGGGACATGCATTCCATTATGTGCTTCACATTGTTCACACACATTGAGATTTGTGATGCATTTTTGGTATATTGATCATTTTTTTAGTACCTTATCAAAATTATTGGGATTATAACTCTTGGTGTGGTTGACATGAGAATGCACCTAGTGAATATTGGACTTCACTAGCCCTTGTGTGTTTCTCCTTAGCTACTATTGTAGAAACTCACCTAGTGAATATTGAACTTCACTAGCCTATGTTGTTTCTTGTCAAAGATCACCTAGTGAATATCGAACTTCACTAGCTTGTCATGCTTTGCTTCATGGTTCACCTACAAAATATCAAACTTTTTTATCCTATAATTCAAGAACATCTTAGGTATGGATCCTAGTAAGATTTTTTGTGAATCTTACTAGTCTATGATTTTTTATACCCCCTTTGCATGTTTGCATCGTGTAGTGTTTACATTTCATGTTGATGTTTATTATATTTTTTTTTTTCATTTTGTATACTTTGTGTTTGTCATGTTTCATTTCACCTCATGTTTGTGTGTTCCTTTTTCCTTACATTGTTGTGCCATAGGATATTGAGGCTAGTGCATCCCCTAGATTCAATGTTGTCATATCTTTTCAATTTGTTTGGATAATCAAACCCTTCTTGGCTTATCCTTACTTTAGTGTACATATGAGCTTAATTTTATACTCTCACTAAAGTGGGGGCTAAATGTAATGTTGTATTGATAATTTCACACTAGGTTTAGCTCCCCCTCATGTGTTTGGACCTAATTATGCATTCAATTTTCCTGTTTTGTAATAATTTTTAGAAAATCAAAAGTATAATTGAAAATAAAGATTTAATATTTAATTCCAATGTTTAAGGCCCAAAAATGATAGGTCTAGACTAGGGCCCACAGTGCCCCTATCCAACCTATTTTGGCTCAATTTAAAATATGTCAATTTTGACATTTTAACATTGAAAATATAAAATCATTTGTTGGCTATTAGTATTTGATTTTCAAGAAATTAAAGAATTTATATAAATACAAGTTTTTTTTAACATTTTAATCCTAAAAAAATTGAGAAGCAATATTAGCACTTTGAATTGAGAAATTGAGCAATTAAGAGAAAAATTAGTAGAATTATAATATTATTCAAGTCAAGCATCATATTAGCAATGTATCACATTTTCATGTGAGTTTGTTCATGTTTTATATATTTTTTTGTGAGTACTAACACTGGTAGGACTTCAAATCAAGTATCAATTTAACCTTAAAGGTGATGAGTACAATGATGTTAGTCCATCAAGGAATACAGGTCTAAGTGGTGAGTTGTAGCGATTATCAATTTATCTCTTGTTTCTCATTTAGCCTCTGCCTAATCGAAGGTAAGCTCTCTTTTTACATCATCATAGCCATTGTAGAGGTAGAAATACAAAAATGAGGATTGAATTAGGCAAGCCCCTATATGACACAACCCTTTCCCCTCTTTTATGTGTGCAAGTTATAGATCTAAAGTGAATTGGAGGAGGATTGAAGACCTAATTGATCACTCAAGAATTCAAGTCCTACAAGTCAACAAATTAAGGAAAGTGGATTTTATCAATGAAAAACAAAGTTTTGATATTGGGTCCAGAAGAGAACCTATAGACTGAGAGCAACAAGAGATGAAATATGATTTTGAGTATTTGTTCCCTAGTCTAGGGTGCCCAATGCCCATGTCTAACTATTTCAAGCCTAGATTTATATGCCAGGTTCCTCTATGTCTACCCTCTGTTATTTTGATTTTTTTTTTGTTTATCAGTTCTATATTTTCCATAAATCAACTCGGTTTGCTATATTTTCATAGTTAACCTAGGAAAATATTTACATTATCAAATTAATCAATTAATCAACATCAAATCACATAAAACCACCCCTAAAAAAAAGGACTAAAACTCCAATCCACCATTTTGGCTCTTCCATTAAGGTTAGTAACCAAGTGGGTGTTTGAGATCATTTTTAGTCCCTTTCCCTTGTGATTTTGGAAAGAGTGTGATTTAGCCCCTATATCTCTTTTCCCAACATCAAATCACTCTAGAAACAATACTTCGACAATATAATGACACTCCAACTCAAACATAGAATAGTTAAATATTAAATAAAATGATTGAACACCTTTGATAAAATACATAATCATACTTCCACAATACAGTGACACTCCAACTCAAATATATATTTTTCAAATATTAGATAAGATGATTAAACACTCTTGACGAACTACACAAATAATTTATTAACATTAGATATAATAACTTTCATTCATGTGTTCACTTTTTTTTTTTATACAAACACTCTAATTGAATTGCACAACACTTGAATCCTTCAATTACACTAAACATTACATAAAATGCACATAAAAAATTTGATATTATCCCTCACAATTATTTGAAAAAAAAAAAATCTCATGTATAGGGGAAGGGGCCCAATACACATTATAACTAACTTTGTGCACCCTAAACTCCTAAATGGTGCATCAGATTGTCATGATTTTTTTGAGTTTTCTTTGAATGCGAGTTAATAGATTATAGTTATTATTTTAGATTTTGAGTATTTTTTAGGAATGACGGAGGGTTCACTATGCACAAAAAGTTAAAAAAGTGGCCATTTAGAGTTGACATCCAATACGTACTCTAATGGCCCAATTATCGTTATATTTCACCACTACTAGAATTTAAAAAATCCCAATTCCTAATCATATAAACATGCAATTATATTTTTTATATAAAAAATTCACTACCCACTTTTAAATGTCTAAAAATCAAGTTTTAATGTTTGAATCTCACTTTAGAAATGTTAAATTTCTATGACACCACATCCACAACCCTCCTTTACTCAGACACCAGTCACCTTACACCTCAATTAATTCCCATGTCAGGTTCGTGCCTGGGATTATTTCCCATAATGTTTTGGTTGTTTCCCTCCATCACTTTCAATATTTCCTCGCTCTCCTTCTACAATGCCTAACCCTCATGTGATTTGTTTGTTGAATGCCCTCCATAGTTTCAGAACGTCAAACTATCATTTCTCCATTCATATTGCAGACAATGGTACTCATGAGTCTAGTTTGGTCCACTTATTCAATCTTTTTCACATTACTCTACAAACCGTCAATGGTTTCATGTTTCTTAATTATGGGATAATTTTAAACACTTTTTTGACCAATTTCATCATTTATTATTATGTGTCGATCTTGGCCAGTTGTTGTCTCCATCATGTGATATGCTTGTCAGATACTATCCATGGTTTGAGGTAATGTCAACCTATTATTTCTCCTTTGATTTTATATACAATGGTACTCATGAATCTATTTTTCCTGAGTACACCTATCTTTCTCACATCATTTTGAAAACTATCAAGGGTTTCATTATCATGAACCCATTGACTTTATACAATGATATACTTAACCAAGTTGTATAATTCACAAATCTTCTAATTTTTTGGTTTTATTTTAAAACCCCCATTTCTATTCATGAATTTGTCTAATTAGGGGATTATTTTTTTATATAGTTTAATTGATTTTATCGATTATCATCATGCATCACTCTTGGTCAATTGGTGTCTCCATCTTGTGATATGATGACCAGATACTCTCCATTATTTCATGATACCATTACTTTTTTGGGCTTATTTCAAAAAAATCACATATTTATTCATGAAGTGTCTATTTACAAGTTATATAAAGAGGGTTTTTATTTATGGTGAGTTAAATCTTATAAAACCCCTTTATAAATTCAAGAAATTGTGTCTTTATTAATTCCTTTTTGGTTCATTCATAAAATCCCCCTTTATATTCATGAAACTATGTATATATTTGTGACTTTTCGATTACAACTAAAGTGAACATATCAAATTACATTTTCATGAAACTCTGTATATATTTGTGATGTTCACCTATATTTTCCAATTCTAGCAATTTTTTAAAAATTTGGGGTTATCTGTTTATGTTCATGACACTATATTAAATGTAATTTTGAGTACCAACTAAACACCATAAGCTTAAAATTTTAAATTTTAATACTCTCCAAATATGTGTTTAAAGTACTCATGTTCGCCTTTGGAAGCGAACACACCAACATACATTTTCATAATGTTAGAATATATATGTATGTACATATGTATATGTATATATGTGTGTGTATTATATGCATACATATTCATATAAATATATATTTCTATATATAAAAATGTATATATATGTTTTTATATATAATCATATAGTCATGAAACTATGTATGTACCTCTGAATTTTGGATTCCCAACTAAACACAATAGCATACATCTTCATTATTTATATTTGTCTTACTTGTGTTTCAATTACTCTCTTTTAGTTATCCATAAGAACACAAACCATACATTTTTCTATAAACTATGTTAGTATTTGTCTACTTTCCATTACACATACAACACAACAACATACATATATAATATGACAAACTTTCTAACTTATATTCGTAACTTATCAGCTTACATCTTCATGATATATATTTAGACAAATATATGTGTTTGTGTGTGTCGATGCTCTTTTTTTCAATTTCTATGTGTCCATGGTTTCTCGGTGGTTTTTCAATTCTAAAAAATATTTAAACTTCAGGGTTATCTTTTTTACATGCTTCATTTAAAAACCATTGTTTATGTTCATGATATTTTTTGTATTTGTGTACTTTTGAGTGTCAACAACACACTATAAGCTTTCCATTGCAAATACAACATAGCAGCATAAATATATATACATGGAAAACTCTATAACTTATATTCATGATATTTGGCTTACCAAACAACAAAGCTCCATACATATATTCAAACATATAATTAGCATAGCTTCTATAATCCGCAACCCCCATTATTTTATGGGTTGTCAAATGAGAAGCTCCTATCAACTTTGGACTGTGTTATGCATAATCTCACACACTTCCTCTCCCATATACATGTATTAACTCCATTTACTATATGTACCTACACAAAGAATAAATGGTTTAAGGCTCCCCTAATAAACATCAAACCAAATATAATGCATAATTCAATCATTTCAACATAGAAATCATACATAAATGGCAACTACAAATTGAAAAGATCAAATCATCCCCAAGCATATTCAAATTTGGAACACAACAACCAAGTTCAATGCATTCATTTATCATATTTGAATGATTTTATAAGAGGGAAAGTAGCCACCATCAATCTCACTTAATATCATATGCATACTACAGAGCATCAACACACCTCCTCTACACATCCGTCAATTTTTTGTGCATCTTCAGGTTGGTACACCTTTATGTGAATTCCTTACAAACGCAATTTCTATATTCAACTATTTTAAATTATAAATATTGTGTTTATATTACTTGAATTTGGCTTTCAAAGTGGATACATCAGCATGCAATTTTGTCATGTTAAAAAATATACACATTTACATACACATACATACATATATACATGTATGTGTGTGTATATGTGTTTGTGTATACATATACATATACATATACATATACACATATATATAACTATATATTCATGAAAGAGTGTATGTATCTTTGTAGTTTTGATTGCCAAATGAACATAACTACATCTTCATTATTTTAAATCAACTAATTGTGGTAGTATTTGTGCAATTTTTATTTCACGTATAACCCAACAACATACATTTTATTTTCTTATATTCATCCAATTATGTATATTATGATGCAACAAACTCCCCATATAAATCTGAAAACTCATAACACAACTAAAAATAGCACAACATATGCAAGAAGGAAAACACTATATTTTTTTGCAGCAAATATGAATTGGGATTACAATATGTGGAAGCTCATAAGCTCCCTTACAACATGGGCTTTCTGCATACAAAAATCTGCAACACTTGGAGTCTTCAATCCTATGCTCAATCTAGCAGCATCTGGTTATGTAAACCTGCAACTCCTCCCAAGCCAACTTCTCACAATAACAAGGCATCAATATATAAAATTTTGTGAGAAGAAACCACTATTGGTTTCTCAAATCAACCTCCACTAAACCAAGAAAACCTTTCACTTTTTTCCTATCAGTTCTCTATCATTCGTCAAAATTTTCTAAAACAGTTTTTGGGTTTGGTGCATCTCTTTTCCAGCTTTTTGGATAATTTTTAAATTCTTAATTTTGTTATAGTATGAGAAAGTTATGGTTGTTTTACTAAGACTGGGTCTCACAATTATGACCCAAACATGCAACAACATGCAAATACATGCAAGGCATGCAAATGATAATTCAAGAACATGTAAGAAAAGTAGTCCCCTCTTGTAAATGAATTCCCAAGAATCACATTCCCTTTGGAGATGCTTTAGAAATATTTATCAAAGCATAATTCCTTCAAAAATTACCTCTTCAAATCACCACAAGGGAAAATTATAATGTTGCAAATTAAAATATTTATTCTCCAGACCCGTAATCCCTTATTGAAAAATAAACTAAATTTAAATAACAATGTTTTTGGTGACACGAGATTGTCATTTCACCTTGGACGCTCTAGCATCAGACACCCATGGTAATTTGAAATGTTTCATAAGTTGAGCTCATAAACATTTGTAAATCATGTGCTTGTTATTCATCCATCTTTCTTCCTTATCCACTGCTGCAATTTCCTCTTTCTTTCCTTCAACCTCAACAACTTCACCTTTTCTTTTTTTCTTCATGCTATCCTTGAAGCATACTTCTGCAATATTTTCTCCTTCCTTTTCTCCTACATAGACAACTATGAAAAACTTCATTCCTTTCTTATTAGGCATTTCTTCAAACAATTTCCACACACTCTCAAAGCCTTAACAACACAAATCTTCAAACCCTCAGGTTTTACATATGTAAATTTCCTCACATTCGGCGATCTATTTACAAATCTTCAACACTTTCAGGCTCTGTTGCAAATTCCTCACATTCGGCGATCTATTTACAAATCTTCAACACTTTCAGGCTCTGTTGCAAATTCCTCACATTCGGTGATCTATTTACAAATCTTCAACACTTTCAGGTTATGTTGCAAACTTCCTCACACTCGATGATTTGTTCATAACCACAAGAACCTCAACTCCACAAATCCTCTAAGTAGTTCATCTTGCAACTTTCACATACATCTGCAAGGAAAAATGACACACAACAACAACCTCTCAGGTCCTAGTGCAAACTACCTCACATTCAGTGCTCTGCCTACACACTCAAGAACTCATGCTTTGATACCACTGATGTAATAAACTCCCCTTAAAAATCTAAATAATCATAACACAACTCAAAATAGCACAACATATGCAAGAAGGAAAACACTATATTTAATTGTAGCAAATATAAATTGGGATTACAATAGGTGGAAGCTCATAAGCTTCCTTACAACATGGGCTTTTTGTTGTGCAGTTTTTGCACACACACCCCGTTGAAAGCACAGACCCTCTTTTTCTTTCACTTTTTGTTTTTTGGCCCTTGTTATGTTGAGTTTTTGTTACCTTTTCACGTGCTTGAATGCTTGTCTTATTCGTGCAAACGCCCCCCTTCTAGGAAGCACTTTGAAAATCTAATGTTTTGGGAAATTTTCAGGTTTTTGGCTGCTTTCAGGAAAATCCACTCCTGGCGGAATTCCCTGAACATTCTCTAAACCCGGTTTTGTTTGCTTGCACTGTGGTTTGGGAATTCCTGACCTTCACGGAATTCTATGTTGGTTGGATTTCTCTAAATATCCGTCGTCCTGTCGGATTTATGGGTTTTGTCTAGATGTCTTGTCGATTGCATTAATGTCATTTGTACGATTTGTGAGGGATGTTTTTAGTCAATCTTTGGGGATTTTCTTTCTATTATGCTTTATCCTTTGCGTTCAATTGAGTTGAGGAGCTTAATCTTGAGGTGTTTGACTCGATTTGGAGCGCTGGGTTTGCAAATTTTTGGATTTGGTGGTGATTTCCTGGGCATTATCGTTGTTGTCCTTTGTTGAGCGCCAATAAGCTGTCATTTGTTATTGCTGAAATCAATTTCCACTTCATCAAATGGTATGTACATGTTGCCTTGCTTTTTGATTGATGAATGTGAGTGGTCCTCTGGCATTCTAGATTTTCTTGGAGTCTGAATTCCTGTATGTTTGGGCATTTCATGGCTTGGGTTGCTTGATATAGTCTGATTTATGGTTTCCCAAGTAATTTTTAGTTCATTCTTTCATTCACATCAGAAGGTAGCTTGTTGGTGGGGTGTAAATAATATTTTATGAGAACCTAGAAGTTGAGTTAACCTGAACCCCAAGCTTGCCATGTGTTTTCAATGGAATATTTTTAGGGTTTTATGCCTAGGGCATCGCCATTTCCTCGTGATTTTAATTCAAGTGAGCCTAGAATTCAAGGATGATTTGTGGGGGGCTTAAATAAAAATGATTGTTGGCCCAAGGTCCTCAAATTCATGATCATTCGATCAATTTGAGTGAAGTTGTGAGAAAACGATGGTATTCGGCATTTCAAGATCTTCGCGGAATTCCTCTTTTGTTGGAATTCCCCGACATTTCGTTTTCTCCTTGTTTTCCCGAAATTCACAATTTTCCGGAGTTTCATCTTCCCCGCGGATTTCTGTTCTATCTGTATTTTTCTGAAAATCCTTTTTCCTGTCGTTTTTTGTGGAATTTGTAGACTATTGTTGTTTTCGCGAAATTTCGTCCTAGGCGGAATTCTCTGAAACTTTGTTGAAAATGAAGGATTATGAGATGGCATGACTTATTAACTGAATTTTATGATTAATTTGAGCTATTTTAAGATGTCTCATGCTATTTCTTTGGTATGATAATGGATCAAATATTTATCTTGGGGGCTTTCATGTTTACTTCGCCAGAATCTGTCTGGCTAGGAATTTTCTGAAATTCCTCTCTGGCTTGGATTCCACGGGATGACTTGAAACCTGAACTTTGATATGATCATTTTTTATGGGAATTAATGACACCTTTCTTATTTGGGATTCATTTTGATGATGATTATGTTGTTTATGATTGATTTAACTTGGCTTTCATGTGATCTTTGCTATGGTTTCTTTGTTAAGTGTAGGATAAGTCAAGCAAGGCAGTGACAAGTGGAGCTAGGAGTAAAGTGATGGATCCAAGTATAGAAGGGTCTTCTGTGTTTGAAGTAGAAAGAATCAAAATGGACATCAAGAGTAGAATTCTGGAGAGCAAGCTTACTTTTGTCTGGTTGGAGGTAACTGATACAAATGTTGGACTATGGGAATATGAGGAGTTCAAGACTAGGATGGCGGAGTAGAACCTTCCTTTGTTGGCTAGAAGAACATTGGGATCAGGATTGGCGCATGTGGTTTGATTCCCTCCCACAGTGCAATGTTATGAATTGGTTCTTGAGTGTGCCAAGCACTACGATAAGGGTACACAGAGGATAGTTGGCCCTCAAGGGAGAATTGTAGAAAATTTGAATCATGTGTCCATATCCCAAACCTTTGGCATTCCAGACAGATCTCATGTGGTGGATTTTGATAGGGATATGGCAAGGAAATTTTATGAGGATACTATCAAGTCTTAGTAGGTCATCAACTCATGGTTGGAGAAGCCTAAGTCTCACTACTCCAAGTTGCCCAAACAGATATTTAGAGAAAAATTCAAGGAGTACTATGATGATATCACTCTTCTTAGCAGGGTGGTAGGGTCAAAGAGTGCTGGAATGTTTGAAAATTGGATGCTCCATGTCATCGTAAGGATGGAAAAGAATATTAACTATCATTGGGCAGGTGTTATAAGTGTTATGATTCATGAGCAAATGTGCAATGTATTGCAAACAAAGACCTTCACAATGACTTCCTACTTAGTCTACGTACTTGCAAGATTCCATCCATACAAGGGGCTAAGTACAAGAGGTGTGTTTGGGCAAGATGTGATCTATGAGGTTTATCCATAGCTGCATCTGGGCAACTCGAGCTATAGGAGGGTGAATGATGCATTCACCATGTACATCACCAGATTATTGCAAGGTGCAGAGCATGTGAGGATATCTGACCAAGCCAAGGAACTAATCAAAAGGTATGGGGCTTGGTTCATACAGTTTCCCACCTTCTCATACATAAGGATAGATGGTTTTCAAAGGGCTCCATATCAACTTCCAAGGTACCCAACATACCATATCATACTCTTGGAAGTCACAAGGAAAATTTGTGACTTTGATGCCATTGTGAAAAAGGATAAGCATAAGACTGGATTTGGTGGTGACTTCCCTTTGAGGATAGGAACTAGTGAGGCATGTCCTTCTATTAATTCGGCGAGTGATTTTGAGGAAGAAATGAGCACTCTTGGGTTATCCAGGTTCCATTCCAAGAGATCCAAGTTTGATAAAACTGGCGAAGCACAAAAGAAAGCCAGCAGAGAATATAGCCACAAGGATGATATGGAAGACTATTGGGCCAATTGTAGTGATGAATTTGAGATTAGAAAGAAGAATTTTTCTAGGCTTCCTATTAACTTGGTCCGACTTTACAATGTGAAGGCCATCCCAGATCAAGTTGAGGAGGATGGAGATCTAATCTAGGGCCATGCTTATGAGGCAGTGAAGGACAAGCCAGTTGGAGAAATGGACTGGTTAGAAGAGGAGAAAAAAAAATTGGAACAACTTATGACTCCAGTCATTAAGTATACTAAGTTATGGCTCAAGCATAAGATGTGGGAGCTGGAAAGTGAAGCTGTGCAATGCACCTATGATTTAATGGGAGACTTGGATTCTCATTCCACTTCTGAGGAGTCAGCTAAGCAGGATCCTAAGGGTAAGGGAAAGGTGAGTTCTCCTTTCAAGATCAAAATTAAAGATGCTCAGGCCGAGGAAGAACAAGAAGCAGAAAAACAAAGGAATCCAATTGCAAGGAAGAGGAAACATGCTTCAAGAATGAGGAAGTTAGCAAAAGATGAAACTGAAAAAGAGGATAGATAGGTTAGTGTCCCTGTGTCGAAGAGAAGGAGAGTGGTGAGATTATCACATAATGAAAAGGAAAGCTCCAAGGCAGGGGAGGAAGTTGACCCACCTATGATAAATGTGGAGAGCTCGGGAGAAAGGACACAAGTGTAAACAAGGCAATCAAGAAATCTTTCTCCTAAAGACAGTATGCCAAGAAAGGATCTCCCTCCAATCACTCCTGATACAGAGCAACATGATGATATCCCTCCTCATGAAGCTCATGATGAACCAGGTGAATCCAAAGAAGAAGAGGGTCACCAAGATATAGAAGGAGAAGAATTTCAAGAGGGTGAGCTCTTTAGTGCTGAGGTAGAAATAGAGAGGGTGATGCAGTCTCCCTTGGTAACATATGAGGATTCACCTGTTGGAATTGAAGAAGTTAGACCTCCTCAAAGAGAGGAAGTACCAGTTAAGACTCCATCATCGGTACATGAAGAAGAAGAGCATGATAAAGAAAAGGAGGATAAGGCTAAGGAGATTCCTAAGAAGCAGGATTTGAATGAAGATGTGCCTAAGGACCAACAAGATGAAGTTGGACAAAGTAAAACACAGTCAGAATCTACTGTTCCAAGTTGGTTGGATAGGGAATTGAAGAACAAACAGATTGTCATGGATGATACCCCTCCCAATTGGGATGAGCTGTTGGAAAACATACGAAAGGGTAAAGGAAAGAAGAAAGCCAAGGTTATTTCCAGGATTGAAAGAGATAAGGCCAACAACAAGGTAGTCCACATTGCTACTCCTACTTCGGATAAGAACATAGATGATGTAACTGGAGAGGATTACAATGTACAGACCATCAACCTTGTGCCTACTTCTATGGAGTAGGATATTGAAGATTATGAAGGCTCTAGTGTGGTGATCCTAGGTAGGTTGAGGAAAGAAGTGCAGACTAAGCAAGAACTGAAGAAGGAGAATGAGAAATAAAAGAAGTACTTGCAAGACTTGATGAAGCCCTTGCAATCTATTAGCTCCTCATCTTCTGCTGTGAGTTTCCTACCACAAGAGACCATAATAGAGTTGGAGAAGATGAAGACCACTACTCTTGCCATGGCGAATTGGTTACAAGGGGTGAAAATTAAGGGGGATAATGCTATCAAAGACATCCTTTCAATTGGAGGAGATGCAATGAGGTCGATAAATTGGTTGAAAGATGTATTAGCTCAAGATAAGGAAGATACAGATCTCCTGTTGCAAAAGACCAAGACCATCATGGAGCATACTGAGGATAAGTTGGTGAGTGATGGAATTCTCCCTTCCTCCAGAGCAGCAGAACCTTGGGAATGGTTTGAAGCTTTGTAAATAAGGAAAACAGTTTTGAAGAAGGTACATAAGCAGAGGAGGCAAATTAAAGACACCCTGACAGATATCTATAATAGATGCATTTCCTTCTTTGAAGTGATGATAGGGAGAAAGAAGTTTTCACCAAAGCATTTGAGCTTAGAATAGTTAAGAAAATGGTGGCGAGATGTATATTCTCCAATCAGTGAAGATCCAGTTACTGAACATCAGTTGGACGATGCGGCCACCTATATTGTAGTTATTGATAAATATCAAACCAGCAAGGTTGAGTGGGATAAGTTGGTGGAACAGTTAAGGGAAAATATTAAATCTATTGAGAAGAGACTTAAGGTTTTACCTCTGCCACCTATAGCCGACTTGGATAGGGTACTTTTGATGGTGCATGATAGGGTGGAGTGAAATAAGGATATAGGGGGGAGTAATTAATGCAAGGCTACATTGGAATTTGTGCTTCCCATTATTTATCCTCTTCCTTCACATGCATTGGACCGAATTTTGTTGAAGACCCCAAGCTGACCTGGATGGAGTGATTGCATTTAATGCCCACTTTGTTTTTTTTTAATTCTCTTTGGGCCGACTTTTTTTATGGCCGATTATTATTGTAAACCCTAACTAAGCCGACACATCTTGGGGGTTTCTATTAATAAGGCATTCTTCCTCATTTGTAAGGGCTAGATAGCTTTTCTTGGAGTGAATTAAGCAGTATAGCAAGAGCTAGAGTTAGGAGTTAGTTTTGTTTTCAAGAAAGCAAGTGTTGTAACAAAATACTTGTTGCTACTTTGGGTAATTTAATGCAAGTGAAAACATTATGATTTGGCGCATTTCTTCTGTTGAATTTTATCTGGCACGGTTCTTGTGATTCTATCTTTGGAATTGCTTAAGTTATTTGATAGATGTGTTAGGTTTAATGTTAGATAAATTGATAGTGTTTATGATTTAGTACTTGAAGTGTTGCAGCAATCTTTGGTCCATACTTTTCGCAACAAACTGATTGTTAGTTGCTTTGCAAAGTTAGCATGGACTTTCATATTCATTAATCTTAGTTCAATTGTGAAGGTTTATTCATTTCAATTGCAATAGGGTTGTTTTGAATGAATGTTCATGATCTGAAAATATTTAAGGCCTTAGAAGATTGCACTATTTCTATAAGATTGCAGATCCATCTGGGTCAGGTAGAAATCAGATTCTGAGGGATTGGTCCATTTCAAGTGTTTGTCATTTGCATTGTTAATCTTAGGTTTAGTGTTAAATTTAGGAATCTCTTTGAAACCTTATATATTTGGTTATTTCATTTATCATTTGAGTTAGTTTTAGGATTGAAGTATCACCATATTGCTAGATCTGATAAACTAAAGGATTTAGTACTTGCTTGTAGTAAGGTCCCTTTGTGATTACCAACATTTTCACTTTTATCACTGAGTTGTTTATGCATTGTCAAGACCTAACATTAGAGACCTTGGGGTTATCTCTGAAGGCTTGCTGATAGGGATTTACCTTTCAAGAGAGATAGAATATCATATTAGGTCTGAGTTGTTGTGCAGAAAACACCATCAACACTTTCTACATACAAAAATCTGCAACACTTGGAGTCTTCAATCCTATGCTCAATCTAGCAGCATCTGGTTATGTAAACCTGCAACTCCTCCCAAGCCAACTTCTCACAATGACAAGGCATCAATATATAAAATTTTGTGAGAAGAAACCACTATTGGTTTCTCAAATCAACCTCCACTAAACCACCAAGAAAACCTATCACTTTTTTCCTATCAATGCTCTATCATTTATTAGAATTTTCTAAAGAATTTTTTGATTTGGTGCCACTCATTCCCATCTTTTCAGATCATTTTTAAATTCTTAATTTTGTTACCGTATGAGAAAGTTATGGTCATTTTACTAAGATTGGGTCTCATAATTATGCCCCAAACATGCAACAACATGCAAAGCTTGTGTCCAACATGCAAATACATGCAAGGCATGCAAATGATAATGTAACATGTAAGAAAATTGGTCTCCTCTTGTAAATGAATTCCCAAGAATCATATTCCCTTTGGAGATGCTTTAGAAATATTTATCAAACCATAATTCCTTCAAAAATTACCTCTTCAAATCACCACAAGGGAAAATTATAATGTTGCAAATTAAAATATTTATTCTCCAAACCCCTAAGCCCTTATTGAAAATAAACCAAATTAAAATAACAATTTTTTTGGTGACACAGGATTTTCATTTCACCTTAAATGCTCCTGCATCATATTACTATATGTTGGCTTTTGAACTAAACACTAAAGCATACACATCCATTATATATATACACACACATATAGGTTTATATATAATTATGTATATGAGAAAATTGTGTCTAATGGTTAGCTTCATTTTATTAATCATAAAAAAAGAGATACATTGTTGTGTTTTAGAACACCATATGGGCTACATTGTATACAAAATTATAATGCCACTAGCAAGCTCAATCATTCTTTCCACTTGTGTTATAGATAATAGATCTTTGTTGTTTCCATAGATTAATATCATAAATGGTTCCATGTCCTTTTCATATAGACACCCTCTACATACAATACTAGCATCGGCTATATTTTTATTGATCTATTTTTCTCTAATTTTATGTTGTAGCATGGCTTGAACATACATATTTAGGTACTAAAATTCAAATAGTGATGTCTTGTGAAGGTGTTGTGAAGTTTTGTAAAACATTTCTACACTCTTCTAGACTCTATTCATTACAATTCACCTAAAAACCACCTTTTCATCACTTATCAAGTCCTATTTTAAAGTGTTGTAAAGTATTGTAACAAGCTTTCACACTTTTCTAGGCATAACTTCACTATTTATCCCTTTCTTATGCTTTATTTGATCCCTTTATGCCCTTATATGCCTTAATTAAGTTTATTTTTGAATGTAAGCCTGAAAAACAACATTAAATACAAGATAATTCCCGACACCCATTTTCAGGTCCTAGGTAGGACCCATTCACCATGGGTGGCAAATGAATCCCCCTTGGCTCCAAATTCAATTTTTTTCAAAATTCCTTTCAGGTTTTTATTCAAAAACACTTTATGTCAACCTATGATGAGGTATGAATGGGTAACTAAGGTGCAAGGTTGTATAAATAAGTGATTTTCATCTCATTTTACATCCTCCCACAATCTCCTAAGTCATTCAAGCATCTTACAACATCAAATCAAGCATTATTCAAGCACTTTGGAGCATCCATTGGCATTACTTCATATTTGCATCATCAAGGGTTTGGTAAGTTGATAGAAATTGCATGTTATTAGTTTATTATTCTCTTCTATTTCACTATTTCATTAAGGGTTTGCTTACCAAAGTGGGGTTTGACTAAGGCAAACCCCTATTTCCTATCCCTCAACCATTTTTCCCCTATTGCATGTGTGTTTGCAGACTTTTCTGTGTAGATTTAACAAGCATTTTGGTGTTGAAGATTGGTCAACAAGTCAACTAGGTGCTTCAAGTCAAATCAATCATATTTCAAACTTGGAGAAGGTTTTTTGTCTGTTTCCTACAAAATTGACTTCGACAACCCGACAAGCAGACATTTCCAAATCTAGTGTTGCAAAGTTTTCTCCTGATTTCTCATAATTTTGGGAGAGGATTGATTTGCCATCAGTGGCGAATGAGTCCCACCTTAAGACTAAAAATATGAATTTTGTCAGATTCTAGATCCTGACAGTCAGAAACCTACTTTCAACACTTTTTCACCAGTAGCAAGACTAATTCACCACCCTAGGCGAATGAGTCCCACTGTGGAATTTTAGTAATTTCAAACAACATTCAAAACATTCCAGATTCCTCAAATCTTGCCCAGGTGCACTATGTTTCATCCCATTTCTTTCTGTTCTACATTATTTCATCTTTTAGTTCATTGTTTCCATATCACAGCATGTTTTCAAACATAGTTTAAATCTTAGTTTTGCATTCAAATTCAGTCATTCAAATCACTTACTTGCACTTCGTTCACTTCATTTAGCTTAGATAATGTCATATATAACATAATTTGAATGAACCCTTAGAATTTTTGGCCCTACCTCTCTCCTTTTAGGTGAAAAACCCTAGAAGAACTAGAGAAGTGCAAGGAACCAAAAATCTACAGTTCATTTCGGTGAACCTTCCTTTTGAACACTTTGCATTTCTGATTTCATTTACATATTGCATCCTAGATTACACTTGCATTAACATTCAATTAGAACATTGTTTTTTTTTTCATTATAGGACTTTTCATATTGCATTAGTGAAAGCTTTGTTTAGATTTCATTCTTGCATTGCAAATCATTGAAAAAACTAAAAAAATGCATTTTGCATCCTTAATTGCATTCTAAAAAGCATTAGAATCACATTGAAATTTCTGAAAAACACAAAAAAAATATCATACTAGGACTCATTCGCCACCTTGGGAAAATCAGTCCCTTTGCACTTTTTAAACAACATTTCTGGCATCTTTCTGGCATTTTCTTTCATTACAGTTTTTTGTTCTTGCATTTTGTTTTAATTTCTAGAATCTATATTTTTAATCATTTCTTTCATTTTAGTTTACTTGCATCATGGCATTTTCTTTTAATGATTTTTGGAATTCATTAAAATCATTGGTAGACATGTCTAATTGTTCCTTTGGTTGTGACCCTAATGACCTTGAACTCCCACATGCTCCTCCAACTCCTCATGATTGTCCTCCTTGTGACGTAGACATCATTGGAGAAGATGATTCTAGCATGAACAAATTCTATAATGGCTGCCTTGATAACTTAGAAGCCAATGTAGCCTTTTATCCCTCCATGAAGTCACAAGATCTTCCTACTATTGCACCTCCTGATCACTTTGCATATTTACATCCTGAAATCAATAAGGGACCTAAGGTTCCTCCCTCAAGTGGACCTAGTTCCTCTAAACAACCACGCTCGCAACCCTTTTATGATCACAAAGTCACAAACACTCCTATAAAACTCGAAGAAACATATGGTAAGGGATTCACTATCTTAAGTAATCAATGTTGTGACACAAAACATGAACACAACATTCATCAACTACTTGAACAAAAAGAGAATGCAGAAAACACAACAGGTCTAGGATATCAAGATCCTCCTCATCTTGATGGAACTCAATTTAAATATTGGAAGCTTCACGATGACAGCACAGTGATCTTTGATGCTCCTCCTGACTTAAACATTCTCCTTCCATGTGAACAACCATTATCCCCTTCTAATGACAAGGATGTTAGGATCCCTATGGGTCCCCTTCCTCCTTTTATTCATGAACAAGGTGAATCTAGCAAATGAAAATGACCTTACAAACTGAAGAAACTCAAGTTTCCTACACATCCTCCACCCGAATGTGAAAGGAGACTTCAACTACTCTTAAACAAAGTTCTTATACTTTTACCACCTATGAATAGGTTGGTTATTCATCCTAAAGACTCTAACATACCATTTTGCAAATATTATCGTATTCTTGGACATCAAACCGAAGAATGTCAAACATTGAAGGACATACTGGATAAGTATCACTTCACTTTTACCGATTGTTTCCCCGTCATACCTTAAAACAACCAAATCCCATCATCATGCCATAGTTGTATAATTCCCTATTCTCACTATTGCATGATCCTTTCTCATCACCCACCTTGGCTCATTCTTTCCTTTACACCTTGTTGGGGGGCAAAAGAAGTTGTTAGACTTGTCCTTGTAATGCACGTGTCTTTGTCTCTTAACTATGTTATTCCTTTTTCACTTATCTATTTAAGATTGAGAAACCAATAACTTAGTTAATGGTTGAATTACATTTGCATTACTTGTTCCTTTTCATTTTATTGTGTTCCCACATATCATGCATTTGATGTTCCCTCTATTCATACAATTCTTCTATTTGTACCTCTATTCTTCTATTTGTCGTGCATTGTCTTTTTCGCTTTCATTTTGGGGATGATGCAAGGCATTGAGACTACAATGTCTCCTTCATGTTGACCCAAAAGCTTTTTCTTCCATTGACCTTTTCATTTTCTTTCTTTTCAATTTTTTTTTCCTTTTGGGGATGATGCAAAGCATTGAGACTGCAATGCCTCTTCCATGTTGACCCAAAATGGACTTTTCTTTTTCTTTTATTTTCTCTCTCTTTGTTTCATTCTTCCAATTCTATGTGCTTTGGGGAATGATGACAGTTTTGAGCTCTTTCATAAAAACATTGCAGCAACAAACATAATAACCCCAAACCCATAGATCCCTTATGTGTTTGGTGTGCTCTTTTCTAGGGGGAAACTCCCTTTCTTTGTTTTTCATTTTCCTTGACATGACATAGCCTAACTTTGAAACATATGACTTGGCATAGGGCTTTCCAAGTTGGCTCGCATGTCTTGTTTTCCTTTTGCATTTTCTTCCCTTTACTACTTTAAAGTAATTGCTCACAGAATGATGTGTAGCAATTCCTGTAAAGTGGGGAGTATGCATTGCCATAATTCACGTGCATTCTTGGTTCCTAGTGTAGCCTTGTCATTTATGTGATGTTTTTGTCACTTTGTGGATGACATTGGGTGTGATTTCCTTCATAAGTGTGATCTATCTTAGCATATTACATTCCTCTTGGTGGCATGATGTGATGCACTACATCCCCTAAGTTGTGAATATATTATTCTTTGATTAGTCCTCTCTTGGAGACATTAGACACAATTTTCCCTAAGTGACTAACCTTGCATGGACTTTGTTGGATCTCAGTTGTGTTCATGGTTTGTCTTTGATGACAAAATCACTTTCTTGGTTCTCATGGTCTGACAGTTTCAGATTTGGTCTATTAGGGTCTTTATGCTTTGTCATGATACATATTTGATTGCTCTTGTCTATTATAGATGGTTAATTATTGTGATTCAGGTTCAGTGTTATGAATGCTATTCTTTTGCAAATGATTATGATTATTTGACTGACAGTGTTGATAAGGCTTGGTACAGGCTATTCAGATGGTGTTCATTGTGACAGGGCATGCATTAGCTTATGTGATAAATGATAATGTTATCTTGACAGGACTCAGGTTGATCATGGAACAGTTGGTTTCATTTTGACAGGGTGGCCCTTCTTTATTGCACGAAAGTATATTATTTCAATTTCTCATTATAAGGTTGATCATGGCATCATTGACAAGATTCATTTGATTATGTCTTCTATTGATCTTCATGGTTGTCTAATAATTCTTTGGTGTCAATGGTTATGATACATTATTTGATACACAACATATTGGGTTGGAATTATATTAATGCTCTCTTTGGCACTCGAGTTTGATATTTCATTTGGCACCATTGGTATATGAGGTTACTATACACTCTTCAGTCTGTTTTTTCATTTCATATCTTCATGACTCCTTCACATTATCTTGGTTTCATTGGCTAGGACACAGTGATGGGTATATATGAAGTCTTCATCTGGTTCATATGTTTTAGATTGGCTTGATCTCATAATCAGCTTCTAAAAGTGATATTTGGTTATCATTGTGTTATTTGCATATGACCTTGTAAAAGTCACCTCTTTGGCTCGAAGGTAATATTTATGGCAATATTATAATGTTGTTTTAGGCATTATTTTGGCTAACTTTCCTTGGTAAATGACTTTGAATAAAGTCATATTTGATTTGGGCTAAATGTTTATTTGGCTTATTTAAAAGTCACTTTGAAATGACATGGCATCAACTATTTGGTAATTATTGTTCATTGTTATTATTGTGGTCAACATTGTTGAAAAGTGTTCAAGATAGCATAATGATTTGATGGAAATGTTGGTGTTGGGCACTTGGTAAATGGTCTTTGACAACGAACTCATTGCATTGTTTTGAATTAAGGTTTGATGCCGCAAACTTAGAAGAGCTATGATTATTTTTTCTCTTTGGACTTCAAATGTTATTATTTTTTGACTAAGGCATCGAAAGGTTTGAAGAAAAGTTGGAGCAAAATGTGTTTTATGGTGCTATCATTTTGGCTAAGTATGGAACCCTAGCCACGCCGCCGCCATGAAGGAATTCTAACTGTTGTTTTCCATTATATTAGCTGGTTGTAATGGCTTTGACAGGAAGCAATATCAGTGGTTAAACCATGAAGAGTATGGCTGCTATGTTTGGTGTGTTACATTGGCTGGAAGCTCGAATCTGGAAGGAGATTCGATGGCGTTATTTTGTTGGGTTGGTAGTTTCTTTTGAACACATTATCACGCTCTCATTTCAGTTTTATTCATCATGTCAGGTATCTCATTCATCATTTACTTTTTGTTTCACAAAAGAGTGTAACTTGTTTTTGCTCAAACCAGGAAAAAGAAAAAATGGGCTTGATTTATCTCTGTCAGAAATGCTTGTTTTGATTCTAGTTATTCTTGGCTGCATTATGGGCAGTTTGAAATTTTTATTTATTGTTGGTTTTTGGTGGAGATAAGGGTTTGATTCTCTTCCAATCTAACTTAGCAGTGAAGGTTTATTGTCATTGTTTTTTACTTCTAAAATGGCTCTCTGCATTTCAGTTACTGAAGAAGTAAATGATGGCCTGATAGAATATTATTCTTGCAATGAGGGTTTGTGACTTTCGGTTGATGGGTAGTCATGCATTCTGAGAATTTTGTCAGTATCATTGTGGATTTAAATGGATACGTTACAGAAATGATGGTTATCTACATAAGGTTTTTTTTTTTAAATAGATTCATATGGCTATTTGTTTTGAATGAAGGAAATGATATTACTTGTTCATATTTCACTTCTTCCAAATCTGGGTTTTGAAAAATTCTTGCAATTTGAAAAGGGAGCATTACTTGAAATATTCTTGTCATAATTTATTACAGCCTATTGTAAAGGTGTTACTCACCATCTATTGTTCATTATTCTACTGGCTCATTTTCTAAATACGGAATGGGGGTTTCATATTCCTTTGACAACGAATTATATAAACACTTTTTCATTGGTAGTCCTATATTTGAAAATATGTATAAACACAGTGATTGATCACTGTGAGGTTGAAGTGAGGGGATTATGTGATATCATAACTTGCTATGGTATCTATAGACCTAAATTTGGACACTTGGTTTATCCAAATTTACCACTTTTCATCTAAACATCCTCTTATCCGAGTTAATTAAGTAATATTACTATTATTTAATTAATATCCTTAATTCTGCCAAATCCCTAAGGTATTTAATTAATAATTAAATACCTTACCCTCCTTAATCCCCTTTTCATCAAATGAATTAAAAAGTATTACATTTATTTAATTCCTCACATGTCATTTTCATCTAATCCTAATCCATCTCCTAATCTTTTCATTAAGGATGTGCACATGCCTAATCCTTGATTAGGATGTGTCACATCCTCCAACTTTTGCAAGTTGGCTTCTAATCCTCATTAACCCCTAATTATCTTCTAATTACTAATTAGTTAAGCCTAATTAGTACCTTGGTTAACTCTCCCCATCCCCCAAGGAATTTTTAATTCCTTTTTATTCACCCTAGGTTCCCCTCTTCCCCATGTGAATTTTTAATTCACATTTTATTCTTCTTAGAATCCCCTTTTCCCATGCACCTTCTAGAATCTTTGACTTGTCACATCAAGTCACATATGAAAAACTCCCACCTTTTTGGAGACCCTCTCGTATCCACTAGATTCTCCCAAGCATGTGAATTTTTAATTCACATTTATTCCTCCAAGGAATCTTCTCATCTCCCAATGTACTTCCAAGGTACATGTCCTTCCTCCACATCATATACCTCCCTTCCACATCACCTACACATCATCCTACCTTTATCCACTTCACATTCCACATGTCAAAATGTGAGGGCTTGTGATTCCTCAACTCACCTTAGCCCTTCATCTTGACTTTGTTGGATAAATCTCAACCATTGAATTCTCTAGAGAATTCAAGTTTATCTATAAATAGCCCCTCCTCTAAGGCATTTAAAAACACTTAGCCATTTTGCAATTAAATGCTGCCATTTTGTGCACTCATCTAGCCATCAATTTCATATATTTGCATTTGCATTCAAGCGCATAGTCAAGTCTTTCATTTAGTTGTATCAAGAGCCATCAAGGAGCATACAAACCAAATCAAAATCAAGGGCCAACCAAGGAGTTTCAGCTGCAAAAAGGGAGGTATATCTATTTAGCATCATTTTACACTTTTCCTCTTTGCAATTACAAATTTCTTAGGCTAATCTTGAGGTGTTTCTTTATGTTTTTCCATTGCATTTTAGTTGCTTAGAATAGGTTGAACATTAGGATATCACAGTATCAAAATTGAAATGTTGAAAAAGGCTCTGTAATACAAAAAATGAAAAAAAAAATGTTACAAAGCTCTAATGTAACCTTATTCTATTTAATATTTTAAGGATTCAAAGAGTTGAATCTTTAGGGTATTAGGTAGATAAGAGTGTTGAGTTCTATGAGTTTATTTGGAAATAGAGAGATCCTCTGATATTTTAATTCTTCTAAAATTCATTAAGGGGTTGGTGCTCCTTGAGATTGGTATCTCTAAATGAGGGGTTGGTGCTCCTTGAGTTGGTGCTCAAAAATTAGCCTATAAGGCATTGAAAGGAATGATTTTTGAAGTTAAGCCAGTGAGGCAGTTTAGGAGTGGTTTTTCTACCCCAAGAGGGTTTTCCACTCGAAAAATTCTTTGTCTTATGGTCTCTTTGTTTTGATGTCATAATGCTTCTTGATTGTGATAATTTTGTGAGTAATTGTTCTTATCAGTCTGAGCATTGTTGAATGTTAGTTTCCTCATCTCTGGAAATGGTTATATCAAAATGTCTTGCACAAGTGATCTATCATTGTTGAAAGTTCTGATTCAATAGAAAGTATAAAAGTATTTGTTTGATTCATAGCTCAAGAATAGTTATAATGTGCTTAAATTTTTTACCTATCTTGTGTCATTTTGTTGCACTGTTGTTGCAGTATCTTATAAAGTTGCATTGAAATCAGTTGGTTAAGAAGTGATTCAATAATGTTGGTCTTCATTTACACAGTCTTATGAGTTGCACATGTATTGTCATCATGCTTTGATTGTTAAACATTGTCAGTTAATTTTTTTGGCAAATGCAAGATATCTCACTCAAATCATATTGGCATAAGTTGTCTAATGGACTGAGTTGATGTTGTCATATCTTTATTTACCCCTTTTCATAAATGCTTCCAAAGTGATTAATCTACTCTATTTTCAATAGAAAGGATATCAGAATTAAAAGTCTTGGTTGAAATTTGAAAAAGGTTTAGACAATGATTCACCCCCCCCCCTCTCAATGTCTTTCCATAACTCCAACAACGAACATTGCAGCAAAAAACATACTAACCCCAAACCCATAGATCCATTATGTGTTTGGTGTGCTATTTTCTGGGGGGGCAACTCCCTTTCTTTTTTTTTCATTTTCCTTGACATGACGTAGCCTAACTTTGAAACATATGACTTGGCATAGGGATTTCCAAGTTGGCTCTCATGTCTTGTTTTCCTTTTGCATTTTCTTCCTTTTGCTACTTTAAAGTAATTGCTCACATAATGATGTGTAGCAATTCCTTTAAAGTGGGGGGTATACATTACCATAATTCATGTGCATTCTTGGTTCCTAGTGCAGCCTTGTCGTTTATGTGATTTTTGTGTCACTTTGTGGATGACATTGGGTGTGATGTCCTTCATAAGTGTGATCTATCTTAGCATATTACATTCCTCTTGGTGGCCTGATGAGACACACTACATCCCCTAAGTTGTGAATATATTATTCTTTGATTAGTCCTCTCTTGGAGACATTAGACACAATGTTCCCTAAGTGACTAACCTTGCATGAACTTAACAAGACTCCTTCGAACATCTTTTACATTTTACATTTTTACATTTTTACATTTTGCATTTTTTCCACCTTGCATAACGCAACTTTTATGCATGTGGTACCTTTCCTTTTTGTTCATCAGTTCTAATCATACGGAGCTTTGCTTGTCTCATGGAGCACAGACTGACATTTCATTTTTCTTTGTGGTGCCTTGTTAAAGTTATCAGGAGGTATAACTTTCATTTGGTTGAGTGGGAAGCCCACCTAGTGGCATGACTTTTCCCCATAGCCACCTTTGTGTTCGTGAGTGGATACCAACTAGCATATGTATCTTACCTTTTGGTATTTCTCACCCCATAGACAATCAGAGGTTTCATGGCCCTAGAGTGAGTATATTTGGGCCTTCTCACCTAGAGGACCGCTATAATTTTTTCCCCACGAGAGTGAATATACATTTTCTTTTTCAAACAATCAGCTTAGATCTAATCCACAACTAGTTGGACTAACGATCGAAGCTTCATTCGATTCCTTTCAACACTTGTGTGTTCCTTTGTTCATATGCTAAGTTTTCCATGGGATCTTCATCCTGGGGGCTTGATCATCCCTCTTGATTATTGTCATTCCATCTTGCTAACGTAAGTACATTTGAACCCTCCTCTCAATGTTCATGGCTACTTTAGTGTGAGTTTGAAGCAAGTTCATCCTCTCACTAAAGTGGGGGCTAAATGTGCCATAAAAAAATGGCCCCTTGTCATTTTCATGGCCTTTTAGGTCTTGTTTCATGATGTTTGATCTATTTTGCTCTGATTTTATGTTGTAACATGGCTTAAACATGCATATTTAGGTACTAAAATTCAAATAATGATGTCTTGTGAAGGTGTTGTGAAGTGTTGTAAAACATTTCTACACTCTTCTAGACTCTATTCATTAAAATTTGCCTAAAAACCACCTTTTCATCACTTATCATGTCCTATTTTGAAGTGTTGTAAAGTATTGTAACAAGATTTCACACTTTTCTAGGCATAAATTCACTATTTATTCCTTTCTTATGCTTTATTTGGTCCCTTTATGCCCTTATATGCCTTAATTAAGTGCATATTTGAATGTAAGCCTGACAAACAACATTAAATACAAGATAATTTTTGACACCCATTTTTAGGCCCTAGGTGGGACCCATTCACCATGGGTGGCAAATGAGTCCCCCATTATGTTAGGGCTGGAAGGCAAATATCTAATAGTTAAATGCAGATTTGATCAATAAAACAAAGAAATAAAACACACACGAAAATTATAGCAAAAACAAGACAACACAGAGAATTTAATGTGGTTCACCCAATCCAGGCTACATCCACAAAACCGCAGCCATCCAATAATTTTATTATCCAATGCAAAACATATTACAATCTAGTGAATAATTGCTTTTTTCTACATACTGTAACCCCCATCCCAACCCCTTATAACAAGCTTTTTGGAAGCTTCCAGAATTAGGGTTTTACAAAGTCATTTTTTTTTCTTTTTTGGTGATTTTTCCTTTTTCGGCAAGGATACATGTCAAGTGTACAGTATAGAATGATCAATCACCACATACCAACACATTGGCTCCAAATTCAAAATTTTCAAAATTCCTTTCAAGTTTTTATTCAAAAACACTTGATGTCAGCCTGTGATGAGGTATGAATAGGTAACTAAGGCACAAGATTGTATAAATAAGTGATTTTCTCCTCATTTTACATCCTCCCATAATCTCCTAAGTCATTCAAGCAATCTCAAGCATTCAAGCATCTTACAACATCAAATCAAGCATTATTCAAGCACTTTGGAGCATCTATTGACATTACTTCATATTTGCATCATCAAGGGTTTGGTAAGTTGATAGCAACTGCATGTTATTAGTTTATCATTCTCTTCTATTTCACTATTTCATTAAGGGTTTGATTGCCAAAGTGGGGTTTGACCAAGGCAAACCCCTATTTCCTATCTCTCAACCATTTTTCCCCTATTGTGTGTGTATTTGCAAACTTTTGTGTGTAGATTTAACAAGAATTTTGGTGTTGAAGATTGGTCAACAAGTCAACTAGGTACTTCAAGTCAAATCAATCATATTTCAAGCTTGGAGAAGGTTTTATGTCTGTTTCCTGCAAAATTGACTTTGGCAACCCAACAAGTAGACATTTCTAGATCTAGTGTTGCAGAGTTGTCTCTTGATTTCTCAGAATTTTGGGAGAGGACTAATTCACCATCAATGGTGAATGAGTCCCACCTTAAGACTAAAAATCTGAATTTTTTCAGATTTTGGATCCTGACAATCAGAAACCTACTTTTGACACTTTTTCACCAGTAGCAGGACTAATTCACCACTCTGGGAAAATGCGTCCCACTATGGAATTTCAATAATTTCATATAGCATTCACAACATTCTAGATTCCTCAAATCTTTCCCAGGTGCACTTTGTTTCATCCGATTTCTTTATGTTCTGCATTATTTCATCTTTTAGTTCATTGTTTGCATATCACAGCATGTTTTCAAACATAGTTTAAATCTTTGTTTTGCATTCAAATTCAGTCATTCAAATCACTTAATTGCACTTATTTCACTTCATTTATCTTAGATAACATCATACATAACATAATTTGAATGAACCCTTAGCATTTTTGGCCCTACCTCTCTCCTTTTAGGTGAAAACCCCTAGAAGAGCTAGAGAAGTACAAGGAGCCAAAAATCTACGGTTCACCCATCACCACACATATTTTGGAGAAAAATATATCAAAGATCGCTTGGTCATGGATGTGGCCCAGAGTGATTCTTCAAATTCCCAAACCCTTCTTGATGGCTTCTTTATCTGTCGAGTCCAAATTCTTGAACAACCTTTGAATTTTTCTTGAGATGTCCTACTTTATGTATCTACATCTATAGATAGCAATAAAAATATGATTCATTATGTTGGTGGTTCCATCCGCTTGACTAGACATAAATAATTTGTCTTCCTGACTAGGTCAAATCATGTGAAATCCTAAAGTGAATAAGCACCCAGATTATTTTGATACCTAAGAGTCATAGGTAGGATTAAATTGGTACCAATGTGGCATACTTGGAGGGGTTCAATGTTTCACAAAGTAGCTTGATATATGTGGCATGTTGTAGCATTGAAAATTGTCACTCTTGACAATTTCACACTAGGTTTATCTTTCCCCAATGTGCTTGGACCTAATTATGCATTAATTACCCGCTTTACAAGCATCTTCAAAAAATTAAACAAGGGAAATGAAATTATGCATTTAATATTTTTCCTTGACACTTTTAGACCATGAAAAATTTGGATCTAGTCTAGGGTGTCGTAGACCACCTCTTTTGAATTTGAATATTTCAATTTCAATAATTTATTATTTGAATTTCAAATTTCAACTGTCGGCTGTCAATATTTGATTTTGGGGAAATTAGAAGAATTGCATATAAATACTAGTCATTTTATACTTTGAAATCCTAGAAGCACACATAATTAAATTCATTAAGAAAATTAAGCATTCAAGAGCAGTCAAGAGTAGAATTATCAAGACTATTGCAACATTTCATCATTCAACCATCATGTCATGCGTAATGTAAGTTTGGTTCATTTTTGCATGCATTTTGTTTGTGAGAACTAACACTTGTAGGTATTCAAATCAATTCAAGTCAAGCAACAATTGTTCAATTAATAATCATCCAAATTTTCCAACATCTCACATGAAAACACTAGATTAAAGCTTTGATCCACCATTTTGGCTCTTCCACCAAGGTTTGTAACCAAGTGGGTGTTGTGATCACCTTTAATCCACCAAACAATTGGGAAGAGTGTGGTGATCCCTTTTCCCAATCAAACATTTTTATGAACCTGTTTGTTTCTTACACTTTAAACCCTCTGAAATCAGAATCATATCATTTTTAAAGTTGAATTATATCTTAAGGTGTTTTCCTTCATCATTAGTGTGTACTTAGTTGTCATAAAAATCATTGAAAAAGTGGAAAATTGCATTGCATTTTGCATCTAAAAGGCATATAGGGTTGATTTCAGCCATTGCAAAGTAGACTTAGATCATGCTTGCATTTGTAAATCTACATTAGGTCATATCAAATCTGAAATTAAATCTAAAATTTATCGAAACATTCATTTAGGTATATGCATATAGTGAAAAAGTAGGAAAAAGTTCATGGTTATTGTTGCAAAAACATAAAAATATTTCAATTTCTATATTTTCCAAGCTAGGATCAGTCAATTTTTGTACTTTACAGTTTGAATATTACATTTCCATTTGTATTCATTGGTTGAGAATTTTGAAAGTTGCTTGCATAGTTATCTTTCACATTGCAAAATCATAATTCTATTAATTTTTGGAAATTTATTCATTTCCAAACCTGCACAATCACAAAATAAGATACTAAAACACTGTAGCACACACCTAAATTTTTAACTCAACAAAAATACCTTGCCAATCTAGGGCACATCACGCCACTGAACAGGCTATTTTTTCTTATATTTTTGTGACAATAGCCTCCCGAGATCTTTTGTCCAGATTTTCTTTCAATTTATTTGTTCACTATATTGTAACAATTTTTATCTCAATGCATATATCTATTAAGCGTAAAATCACCATAATGACTAAGTGCTTTGGTAAAATGTTATCCTCTTTGAAATATTTGGTTGATGTTTCATGTTGTGTGTTTGTTATTGATTCTCCTTCAAGTGATGAGATCCATGTTCCTTCATCTCTCAACGTATATCTTCCCACTGAGGATATCTTGAGGGACAACAAAGCAATCATGGAAGAATTCCTAGATAATACAATACCTACTCTTGGAACCAACATTTTCCTTTATCCTTCACCGACATGGCCTACTCATCCTTATCAACAATCAACAACACCTATCATTCCTCCACTCAACATGTTCTCTTCCTCACACAAGGAAAGTGCTTTACAATTCATACCTCAATGATTACGCATGAGAGCCCTTGATAATTTCAATCAAGAGGAGACCATGCCCACTAATGATCCTCCATCCTATGAAAAAAAAGTGAGTGATACACCCATCAAATTAGAAAAGTGTTATGGCCAAGGATTTAAGATTCTTGTTAAACAAGGTTGCGACATAAAGAATGAACATGAAATTCACACTCTTTTGGAACAAATACTATCTGAAGATGCAAAAGGAATTGGTTATCAAGGTCCTCCACCTTTACATAAAATATTTACACCATCCTCTAAACCACATAAATCTTATAGACCTATTAGAAAGGGTCTCCTACCTGCTCCACATCCTTTATCCAAGACTAAATGTACCTTACAAACACTGTTACAATTGGAATTCATTAAATTACCGCCTATGCAAGAAAGAAGAGATGATCAACACAAAAATAAAAATTCATCATTTTGTGTGTATCATAGATTGTTTGGTCATGGTACTAATTAATATTGTACTTTAAAGAAGATATTAGATGACATGGATCCTTGTAAGGAGGAATATGATAAGATGATAGACTAATAGCTATGACTTTGCTCCTTGCTATGTGGTAGTCTTAGTATCATCGAATACTCATTACCATGCATGAGGGAACAATATATTTTGTGCAATCATATTTATCACTAAGGAGCAATGTGATGCAATCTATATAGGCTCACGTTTTCCCTTACACTTGGGGGGCAAGAGTAGTTAGCCTTATTTATATAAGGTGTATTCCTTTGTATAAGGGTTCCTTTATATATATTATATTATCTCCTTAAAATATTAGTGTAGCAAGTACACTAACATTTTAAGGAGGGTCATATCACCCCACATTACAATTTTCAAATAGGAATGGTCCCTTTTTAGGTGGTGATATTATACATCCCCTAAAGGTGTGACCTTATTTCTCACATTATGTCATCTTTAGTAGCAATATCATGTAGATGTTCACTAAAATGTTGTCTCCTCAATCTATGTTAGTGTCACCTTTATGGTGATATTATATGTAATACCCCTCTAAAGTGTGACTTTTCATTTCATTTTATGTCCCCTTAGTGGTGGTATTACACTTGATACCACCTAAGGTGTGACCCTTCATTCCATGGTTTTTCCTTTCTTAGTGGTAGTGTCATGTGTGATACTCCCTAAGGTGTGACCTCCCATATATTTAGTGGTTTCCTTTGACATATGGTGATCTACTTTTCTGGTATGTAACCTATGTGGTGGTGTTATTTATAATGCTCCTTGAGGCATGACCTTTTGATATTTTCCATCCACATGATGTTAAATTTTGTGCACCACCTAAGGTGATTTTTGTTCCTTGTGATGTTAAAATTTTGTACACCCCCTAAGGTGATTTTCATCCCCTATGACATTAAAAAATCCCACATGATGTTAAACTTTATATGCTCATTGAGGTGTTATTTGCAAAATATTCCATGGATTCAGCATAATACAGTTTGTTGATTCATGAACTTGAGCTTGTTTTAACATGGCCACCTAGCATAGCATACCTTTCTTTCCAGTGGAGCCATGTGTTTCATGGTATTTAACTAGCATAACGCAACTTTCTATCCTTGTGAAACCCATTATATTGCATGGAAACCTAACATAACATAGCTTTCTAGCCAGCGGATCTATGTAGCTCATTAGTGACTTAGCATAACATAGCTTTCTAGTCCTCATGAGAGAATTCTCTTGTCTAGAATTGCATCCAAGAGATGGCATTTTGTATTTGAGAAAAATTTAAGACTAAGGTCTATTTTCCTTACTAACTCAAATCCTTTTAGTATTAACCTTGTGTTGTGTTATTATGGGTGTCCTTTGTGTGTCTTCTTTAGTTTTTGCATTATGTTTTATTTTTTCCTTATGTTATGTTATGTTATGTGTTGTTTCTTCATCATGTATTCTTCACATTTGTCATGTTGCATTGCATATCATACATGTGCATTCATTTTTCCTTAAGTTTTCTTGTCATAGGATCTTGAATCTTGGGGGATAGTGTATCCCCTAGATTCAGTGCCATCATATCTCTTCAATATTTGGATAATTGAACCCCTCTTGACCTATCCATACTTTATTCTGAGTCTAAGCATAAGTTCATACTCTCACTAAAGTAGGGGATAAATTTAGAATTGAAAATTGTCACCCTTGATAATTTTACACTAGGTTAAGCTCCCCCCTATGTGCTTGAACCTAATTATGAATTAATTACCCATTTTATAAGCATCTTCAAAAAATCAAACAGGGGAAATGAAATTATGCATTTAATATTTTCCCCTAACACTTTTAGACCTCGAAAAAGGTGGATCTAGTCTAGGGTGTATTGCACCCTAGACCACCTCTTTTGGCTCCAAATTTGGATATGTCGGTGTCAATAATTTATTATTTGAAATTAAAATTTCAAATGTCAATTGTTGATATTTTATTTTTGAGAAATTAGAATAATTGCATATAAATACTAGTCATTTTATCATTTGAAATCCTAGAAGCACACATAAGGAAATTCATTGAGAAATTTGAGCTTACAAGAGCAGTCAAGAGTAGAATTATCAAGATTATTGCAGCATTTCATCACTCAAACATCATTTCATGTGTTATATAAGTTTGGTTCAAGTTTTGCATGCATTTTATTTGTGAGGACTAACACTAGTAGGTATTAAAATCAATTCAATTCAAGCAACAATTGATCCTTGAAGGTGATGAGTGTGACTTCAGTCCATCAAGGAGATCAAATCTGAGTAGTGAGTTGCAGCAAGTTGTCGATTCATTACTTTTTATCATTAGCCTCTATTCAACCAAGGATAATCTCTCTTTTATATCATAATTTTCCATTGTGGCAATAGAAATACCAACATGGGGTTTGACTTAGGTAAGTCCCTATATGGCACAACCCTTCCCCTAACCCTTCCCCTCTTTTCATGTATGTAGGTTATAGATCTAAGGTGAATTGGAGGAAGATTAAAGGCTATTTCCCATTCATGCATTCAAAACCCTACAAGTTATCAAATCACGGAGATGATTTTTTCTCATCAACAGATGAAGTTTCAACAACTCCATGAGGATAGAAGCTACACACTGGTGACCTCAAGCCTGTGAAATCAGATCTTAAAAATCAAAAGCCTAGTTCGGGGTGCATCACACCCTAGACTAAATTTTTTAGCCCCATATTTTTTTGCTAGGTACCTCTATATCTACTCTCTACCTTTATGGGTTTAGTTTTTGTCTTATTACATTTAGTTTCTAAAAACTCATAACAGATTGTTGCATTTTCATAGTTTTGCATAGTTAGATCATTGCATCCTAAAAATCAGTCAATTAATAATCATCCAAAACTACCAACATCTCACAAAAAGACACTAGATTAAAGCTCTGATCCACCATTTTGGCTCTTCCGCCAAGGTTTGTAGCCAAGTGGGTGTTGTGATCACCTTTAACACACACATATTGTTGCAAATCATATATATGTCTCTATATATAAATAAATATATAGACTGTATATATATGATATGCAACAATATATATATAAATCTATATGTGTGTGTCCAACCATTGTTTTATGAACAAATTCTTCTTCATTTTACTATATTGGACCATGGAAATTTGTTATGAATGGAAACTATATTATTGTGTGTGCATGGACTATTGTTGTTATTCTATCCAATTATGTGCATCTACAAATATTAAGTTGTTCTACTTGTTTACTTTTTTGTTGTTGTACACACACTATTGCTAAGGTCCTTTGATGTTTGTTTGTTACTACCTCAATTGTAAAAAATTCATGTAGGAATGTGAGAGTGCTAAGAGCTTATGTAATAATGTCGATGGCAGACAATTCAATGAATGTGTTTATTAACACACCACACAATTTGGGATATTTTATTCATATGGTTGTTACTTATAATTGTATAATGCAATAGTTCATCCATTAACCAATATGTCATAATAGTTCATTCTTTAACTATTGTTACAATATTGTCAATGTATGTTTGTTACTTCTTCAATCATATAATTATGTCCTAATAGGCATGTGAAGAATGGTGAGAGGTTTCTAGAGCACCTCGAATTGTAACCAAACATTTTAGGTAAAGTCTTTGAAGACTTTACTTTAGCAATGACCCGATAGACATAATGTGTTGTTTTATATTTTTCATTCCATTAGTGTTGTATTTTAATGTAATTTCATTTATTATTTTCATGTATGTATTATATATATATGATACAATTATTGATACTATGTTTATTTATATGTACTTTTGTGTATATATGATTACATATATATAGATAGATAGATAGATAGATAGATAGATATATGTATGTATGTATGTATGTATGTATGTATGTATGTATGTATGTATGTATACGTATGTTTAGTTAGTGAAAATATTATCTTCTTTTAGTTGTATATGTGTATGTGTATGTATATGTTTTTCAGTTAGAACTTGTATATATTTTGCTATACTATGTCATTCATAAATATATATATATATATATGTTAATAACATAGTAATGTACACATATATGTATGTAAGGCTGAAGTTAGTAGGCCTCTTCTTTTTTCATCTTATTATCTTTCCTTCTTTTTCTATTGAGGACCAATTGCAAAGGAAGATTTTTGTAGCAAATGCTACTATATTTTAGTAAGATAATTTAGTATGACATATCAACACCCTAGATTAGGAAACCAATTTCAAAGCTTACTAAACAATAATAACATTCAATCAAAGCACTATATGCTTACAACTATTCTTCTGGATTTTGGGTGTTTCGAGGAATGCAAAAGGGTTCACTATGCACGAAAAGGTCAAAAAGTGACCATTTAGAGTTGACATCCAATATGTATTCTCTAATGGCCCAATTATTGTTTACTTTCACCACCAATAGAATTAAAAGAAAAAACAATTCCTAATCATATAAACATGCAATTATATTTCTATATAAAAAATTCACTGCTCACTTTTAAATGTCTAAAATTCAGTTTTTAATGTTCAAAGCTCACTTTAGCATTATGAAATGTTCGCGACACCACATCCACGACCCACCTTTTCTTAGACACCGACCACCTTACACCTTGATTAATTCCCACGTTGACTCCTTGTATGGGATTATTTCTCCAATGTTTTGGTTGTTTCCCTCCATCACTTTTAGTATTCTCTCACTCTCCTACAATGTTTAATCCTCACATGAGTTGTTTATCAAATTCCCTCCATGGTTTTAAGTAATGTCAAATATCATTTCTTCTTGCATATTATAGACAATGGTACTCATGAGTCTGGTTTGGTCCACTTATTCAATCTTTTTTGCATTATTATACAAACTATTAAGGTTTTTCATTGTTGTTTGATTATGGGATAATTTTAAACATTTTTCTAACTAATATCATCATTTCTTATCATGTGGACTGGTCTTGGTCGGTTGCTATCCCCATCATGTGATATGCCTGTTGGATAATCCCAATGGTTTGAGGTAATGTCAACCTATCATTTCTCCTTTCATTTTGCATAGAATGGTAACTGTGAATCTATTTTTCTCGAGTATTCCTATCTTTCTCACATCATTGTGCAAAATTTATAGGGTTTCGTTATCATGAACCCATTGACTTTATATAGTGATATACTCAGCCAAGCTGTATAATCTGTAAACCTTCTAATTTTTTGGTTTTATTTTAAAACCCTTGTTTCTATTCATGAATTTGTTTGATTAGGGGATTATTTTGCATGATATTTTGACTAATTTCATCGATTACCTTGTATTTCTCTTGGTTTCATGTTGTCTCCATCTTGGAATATGACGACCAAATACTCTCCATTTTTTCACGATACCATTACTTTTTTGGGCTTATTTCAAAAAACCCACATCTCTATTCATGAAGTGTCTATTTATGAGTTATAAAATGAGGGATTTTTTCTAGTTGGTTAAATCTAATAAACCCCCTTTATAAATTCAAGAAATTATGTCTTTATTAATGCCTTTTCGGTTAATTCATAAAATCCCCCTTTATATTCATGAAACTATGTATATATCTTTGGCATTCCGCTTATAACTAAAATGAACACATCAACTTATATTTTCATGAAACTTTGTATATATTTGTGAAGTTTGCCTATATTTTCCAATTCTAACAAATGTTTGAAATTCAGGGTTATATATTTATGTTCATGACACTATATGTATTTGTGTACTTTTGAGTGCCAAGTGAGCACCATAAGCTTAAAACTTTAAATTTTTATACTCTCCAAATGTGTGTTTAAAGTACCCATGTTTGGCTTTGGAAGTGGACACACCAACATACGATTTCATCATGTTAGAATATATGTATGTATGTATGTATATGCATGTATGTATATGTATATATATGCATGTGTATATATATTATGTACATACATATTCATATAAATATATATATTTCTATATATATAAATGTACATATATATATTTATATATATAACCATATAGTCATGAAACTATGTATGTATCTCTGAAGTTTGGATTTCCAGCTCAACACAATAGCATACATCTTTATTTTTTATATTGTCTTACCTGTGTTTAAATTACTCTTCATTCGTTGTCCATAAGAACATAGTACCATGCATTTTCTATAAACTGTGTTAGTATTTTTCTACTTTCCATTGCACATACAACACAACAACATACATATGTATGACAAAATTTCTAACTTATATTTGTAACTTATTAGCTTACATTTTTGTAATGTGTGTGTGTGTGTTTTGATAGTTTATTTTTTAATTGGTATGTGGCCATGGTTTCTTGGTGGTTTTCCAATTCTAACAAATGTTTAAATTTTAGGGTAAATTTTTACATGTTTCATTTAAAAACCATTGTTTATGTTCATGATATTTTTTTGTATTTGTGTATTTTCAAGTGCCAATAGAACACTATAAGATTTCCATTACAAAAACAACATAGCAGCATACATATATAAGTCAAACTTTGTAACTTATATTCGTGATGTTTGGCTTACCAAATAACATAGCTCCATACATATATTCAAACATATAATTAACATAGCTTCTATAATCTGCAACCCCCATATATTATGGGTTGTCAAATGAGATGATCATATTAACTTTATGGATTGTATTATGCACAATATCGCACACTTCCTCTCACATCTACATGTATTAACTCCATTTAATATATGAACTTTCACAAATAATAAATGATTTAAGGCTCCCCTAATAAACATGTCAAATGAAATATAATGCATAATTTAGTCATTTCAACATAGAAATCATACATAAATGGCAACTACAAATTGAATAGATCAATTCATCCCCAAGCATATTCAAATTTGAAACACAACAACCAAATTCAATGCATTCATTTATCATATTTGAATAATTTTATAAGAGGGAAAGTAACCACCATCAATCTCACTTAATATCCTCTACATACTATAGAGCATCGACACGCCTCCTCTACACATTCGTCAAGTTTCCATGCATCTTCAAGTTGGTACACGCTTATGCAAATTCCTTACCAATGTAATTTCCATATTAAAATTTTCTAAATTATAAATATTGTGTATATATTACTCGAATTTGGCTTTCAAATTGGATACATCAGCATACAATTGTATCATGTTAGAAAATATACATACATACACATACATATATATGTGTGTATGTATGTATATGTGTGTGTATACATATACGTATACATACATATGTGTGTGTGTGTGTGTGTATATATATATATGAAAGTGTGTATGCACCTCTGTAATTTTGATTGACAACTCAACACAACAACATACATCTTCATTATTTTAACTTGTCTAATTGTAGTAGTATTTGTGTAGTTTCCATTTCACATATAATACAACATGATACATTTTATTTTCTTATATTCATACACCTATGTATATTACTATCTATTGCCTTTCGAACTAAACACTATAGAATACACATCCATTACACACACACATGTTTAAGGGGATAGATTCATTTCATTGATCCAAAAAAAAAAAAGAGATTACAATGTTAGGTTTTAGAAAACCATATAGGCTACATTTTATACAAAATTGTAATGCCACTAACAAGCTCAATCATTCTTTCCACTTTTGTTATAGATAATAGATCTATGTTGTTTCCATAGATGAATTTCATATATGGTTCCATGTCCTTCTTATATAGACACCCTCTATATACAATACCAACATTGACCAAAATTTTATTCACAGCATAACGTGTGGCATCATAGCATCAAATATGAGACTACAGCTTGGATTTTTATTGAATATAGAGATGGCAGTGACTGCTTCTAATAGGTAATTATCATTTAGAAAATAGTTCAAGAATAACTTCCCAATCTTCTTACTACCCATCACCACAACTACTATGGAGAAAAATATATTGAAGATCGCTTGGTCATTGATGTGGCCCAGAGTGATTCTCTGAATGCTCATAACCTTCTTGATGGCTTCTTCAGTCGTCGAGTCCAAATTCTTGAATAACCTTCAAAGTTGTCTTGAGATATCCTCCTCTACGCATCTATAGCTAGCAATAAAAATATTATCCAGTGTGTTTGTGGTTCCATCTATTTGATTGGCCATAAATAATATGTCTTCCTAACTTGGTCAAATCATGTGAAATCCTAAAGTGAATATGCACCCAAATTACCTTGATACTTGAGAGTGACAAGTAGGCTTACTAGTACCAATGTGGCATACTTGGAGGGGTTCAACATTTCATGAAGTAGCTTGATATCTATGGCATGTCAGATTATTTCAGATTCTTCATTAGAGCATAATCCCATGATATATTATTTCAAATGCATTGTAGTACCCCTCCATTTATGCTTATGTTTTATGTTTGCATGTTTTCACACTGTTAGACTTTGGTACTTTAGTTTGGATATTTTGATCGCTGATTTTGAGCGACAGTGATTCACTCTGTGATATGATGACACATTGTATGGTGATAATTGATTTCTGATATGCTTTGTGATAGCATAGATATTTCCTTCAGATGTTATTGTTATATATATGTTATGATGGACTAACTGTTATTTAATTTGTCAGTCTGATGTGACGTGTATTGGTGTGGAGAACGGAGTTTCATCACTCGCTTGCGAGTGCCCTGTGATGTCTGTGATTTTCTCCGCACGGTGTGTTTGTACAATGGATTATATATATGCATGTTAATGGTTTGATTGCAGGATTGCAAGTACATGACATCGACTCCACCTGGTTACTCAGGTCTGAGCGTGTCAAGACTCAACGGAAATGTTGATTGGGAGGTAGTAACATGGTTCATCCTAGTCTAGTCTTAAACCCAGTCACAGTACATTGTCAGTTTAGTTTGGAGTCTTTGGTTGTCTTGTTTGTTCCTGTTTGGATTAATTGCGTGAAAGGAAAATTTTGTCAATTTTAATGATAGTTTATTATTCTTTAATTTACTGTTGATTTAAATTAATTTTAAATGTTGAAAAATAAGATTTTACATTTTAATTAATTAATTAAATTAAGTTGCTTTAATTGTGTGAATAAATTTTAATTTTAAAATTAATTATTATGTGGGAAATGGCTTTTTAATTGTTAAATAAATTTGCATTTTGAAAATTGAAAATTGAAAATTATTTAATAGCATGCAAATTTTGAAAGAGGAAGAAATGAAAGATTGTCGGGAAGTTGTTGAAAGATATTTGTTTCTTCTCGACATGTGTGCCAGTTGAATTAATTGCCTTTTTGGGTAGAGGATTTTCTCAGAGGTTATCTGGGATTTGGGGAAATACAGAGGGTTACCTTTTCTTCACGGGAAATGAAAAAAAATAGTCTATTGTTAAAATTATTTTTAAATAAATTGTGATTTCCTCTGTTTTGTTGTATATTTCTGGAAGATCTCTTTGGTTGGAACATCTTTTTGGTTGGATTTAGCTTCCTTTGGATTTGGGTTTTCTGGAGAAGCTTTGGAGGATTGCACGCTACAGGAAACAGAGGCTCTCTTCTACAGATAGTTTTCAAGTTACAGGAAAACAGGTATTTTCCTTTGTAATTAATTTGTTTTCTTTAGAAAAAGAATGTCTGAGGAAAAATTTGTTTTGTGATTCCTATATTTCTTCTCGGTGAATTTTGTAAAGATTTTGTTAAAACAGTAGAATATTCTCAAAGGAAAAAGGAAAGATCTTGAAGAATTTTAAATGAAGTTCCCTGTCAAAAAAATTGTTATGGGTTCCTGTAGAAAATATTTTATTAATTTGAATTAAAAATCTTCTGTTGTTTAAAAATTAGAGATCTCTAAGAAAAATTTTGTGTCAAATTTGAAGATTTATTAATTTCCTGAAGAAAATCTTTTCTCTGAGTATTTACCAGATTATAATATTTGTTATTAATTAAATTGTATGTATAATATATATATATGTATATAAATGATATATATACATATACATATACAAATCTGTATTTAAAATTTTTATTTTGGAAATATTACTCAGAAGAATCTCGTCAAATTTTCGTACGCGATTTTCAAGTTTTTTTTTTAAATCACCGTATTTTATTTTCGAGGGTTATGAATAAAATATTCATAACCAAAAATTTATTTTTTTGTATGGAGGGTGTTGGGGGGAGCTACCCCCACGGCCGACCCCCCATAGGGGAGCCAGCTATGAGGGCAGCGCTCAGCGCTGCCTTCACAGGCAGCATCGGCGTTGCCTACACAGCCGTGCCCTCCCATGGCGGGGGTTCGGCTGTGTAAGGCAGCCGCCCCTGCCTAAAACTTTGTTTTATGGAAATAAATTAAATTTTCATTTAAGTTTTCTTTTTATATGATATCTATGATATATATATTTATATATGTAATATATATTATTTTTAATATATTATATATATAATATATACATATTGTATATATATGTGTATTTATAATTTGTTTAAATAATATTGTTGAAAGATTTATTTTTGTAAAAGAAATATATATAAATATATTTATATATTTAAATAATTAAAATATATTGAAAGTGTATTTATTTAAATGAATAAAATATTGATGATTAGTAAAGAAAACTAAGAATAGTTATTTTTTTTTAATGATATGTATTAAGAGAGGAGATTTAAAATTGCATGTATGTGGAATTGGAGTAAAATGTTAGATCTAATTTTCATTATGATTGAAGAATGAAATTATGTTTTAGTTGATTAATCTCGTGTTTATATTATTGATTAAATTGGATTTAGTAAATCCTAATGTAGATTTTCAATGTTTCAATTTGCTTAAAAAAATTGTGTTTCTTTTATTGGGAAAATTGGGAAAGTCTTAGATGAACAAGTCTTCCAGACAAATTGTAAAACGTGGGAATTGTGATTGTTTAAGTAGAGTTCTTGTGTTAACTAAGGTTGTGTACATGGTTTTGCATGGTGGTTTGACACCTGATATTATGAACATAGACATGATGTTCATTATGAAAAGTGTAGAATTTTATATTGTATGTTTGTACACCTTGTCTACCTTAGTCAAGGAAACTTAGAAATTCCTTTGTTATGTTTAGGGGAGTGGCTCTGTGTGAGGGCCGGCACACAAGGTGGTGCCAGGGTAACTTACAAAGAGTTAGTAAGTCAGTGATAACTAAACAAAAAATAAGATGATTATGCCTCGCTTATAGACTCTAGAGCTAGTTCAGTCTTGAGTATAAGACGAGAAGGCATGGAATGGCAAATCAATATCTTGTTACCTTAAAAGATATTCGATTCCACAATAGTTTGCAAATGGGGCCGGGTTTCGTAAGAGGTTACCAGGGTAACCCAAGTTGGGGGCCAGAACCTAGGAAGAAACACCAGGGTAACCTTTGTAACATTGTGATGACACTCCACCTAAAATAATAGTTTACCTTGTGTACTTAACATATTTGATTGTCTTAATTTTGGAAGCAATGTAACCATCAGTTAGTTATGTACTTGTGTCTAGGGTGAATAGGTTATGTCTAGGTAACCATATTACTATCTCCTAGCACGGGGGGTGGACCTACGGGTACCACATGGTTGGGTGGAATGTGCACCTTACTCCGTTGGGTCCCCAGTTTATGATCATGGCAACGAGAGCTTCATGGATGGAGAACTCGTACTTGGATATATATGTACTTTCTTTATTGCATTATTGTAAATCTTGTATTTGAAACATCCCTCAATTGTTTATGAGGTGAACATTTTTAAAATGAAATTGTAACTATTATTGATCTACCTCATCAGATGAATGAGTATTGTAATATTATTTCAAATGCAATGTAAGAATCATATTTGTACTTTTTACTTTCATGAATGGAATTCAAATGTTATGCAATGCTTACTTTTAAGTTTATGTTAATTAAATATGTGCAATGCTAAATACTAAAGTCGTCTATGGAATCTCAAGTAGTGTAACGTCACGTAACTTAGTGAATGTATGCAACTAATTAACTTAATATTATTACTTTTAAAAAAAATTATTACACTTTTATAGACAATTGCAACATTCCTTAGGTTATAAGATGGGGCATTACATGCATGATGAGAAATGTTGAAAACGGTCAAATTATTGTGGGAAATGTTTTAGATTCATGATGATAAATATTGAAAATGGTCAAATTATTGTGGGAAATAATTTAGTAATTGGAATTTGGTAATATGTATGATGGAATTATGAGAAATATGGTCTAAGAAAAGGCGGTTGGTGGATGTGGTGTTAGGAACATTTAATAATGCTATTGTGAACTTCAAACATTAAAAAATGAATTTTATACATCACAAGTGATCGGTAAAAAATTTATAAGAAAAATATAATTGCACATTTAGAAATATTGTGCAACCTATTATTGAAGTTATTTTCAGTTATAACTTCAATATATTGTGATATACAATATGATTCACCTATATATTTATTTTTTCATAAAACGACTACACACACACATATATATTTTATTGCAAATCATATATATGTCTATATATATAAAATAAATATATATATATATATAGATATACATACATGCATACATATATATATGATATGCAACAATATATATATAAAAATATATGTGTGTGTAGCCAATGTTTTATGAACATATTCATCTTTGTTTTATTATATTTGACTATGGTAATTCATTATGAATTGAAATTATATTACTTTGTTTGCATGGACTATTTTCATTATTCTATCCAATTATGTGCATCTATAAATATTAAATTTTTCTACCTATTTACTTATTTGTTGTTGTACATGCACTATTTTTTAGGTCCTTTGATGTTTATTTTTTATTAAATAAGTAGGGTAAGGGCCCTAATCCCATACAAAAACAACAAAATTGTCCAGTGCAATAGCAGCCAAACAAGAATAACAAAATAGAGGAGATAGGAAAATAGGAAACAACACCACATCTCCTCACCAAAACCACCGATAACAAGCATCAACCAATTCCAACAACATAAAAAAAAATAACCCTATCTAGGTACCAGTAAAGTTTTAACTAGATCATATTATCATCAACCCAAAGATTATAATAAGGCAAGCATAATCTATCATAACTTCCCAACAAATAAATAACCTTCAAAATAGAGATTAAAAGTATGTAAACATAGTTTGGACTTACCAAGACATGATCAGAGATAAACATTACAATAGAGCCAAAACACCAGTTGACCAAATACATTAAAAGAGCAAAAAACAAAACAGAGAATATAGGATTAGGCTTCCTCTATAAGGCTCCAATCCTTCTTCAAGTCTTCCACCATTCCCTTGAGGCTGTCCTTGGTCTCCATCTCCCTAGACCGATCCAATTCATCCTTGTGTCTTTTTTTCCTTTGCTGATTTTTGATCTTACCCTATCCAAATATAGTGCCCATCACAACTCTTTTCATGACTCCATCCATTACTCTATAGACATTCTTGATGGCCTTCTCCATAGTATGGAACCTATATGAATTATCTTCTTTTTGCAACATTCTTTCAAGTTGTTCCACCTTCTCTTCAAGCATTTCCATCTTTGTCCTTTCAATTTTAGTTTTTTTATCTTTCAAACTCTCAGCATTGAGAGGAGTATTAGTGGTAGTATCGATGGCTTCCACTTCAATTGGGATTTCATTTATGTTTCCATATTCTCCATAATTTGTCACCTCATCCTCACCATGCTCCTCCTCCTTTTGGGTGTTACCTTCTTCCTCTTCTTGACTAGAGTCCTCAATATCCTCAGACATCGACACCTCTTCCCCTAAGAGCTCAATTTATCCTAAACTGTCTAGGACATACTCCTCCTCAGAGGAGATATGATTCTCCTCCCTAGCAACTCTCTTCCCTTTTTTGTTCTCAAGCTCCAAAGGGGCAATTGTCTTCTTATTAGCAGAATTTTTAGCTTTCTTACTTATTTCATTTCCCTTAGAAGCATCCAAAGCAAGACGGGTTGACCTATGACTAGCAAGGGTGGTGGAGCTGCTTTCAAGGCTAATTTCATGATCATCTGGAATCGTAATGGTTGGGGAATAAGAGCTTGGCTCATTTATCATCACTTTTCTTTTCTTACTAACACCAGAAGAGAGGGGATTTGTATTTCATTTTTCAAGGGTAATTTTTAGGAGTGTCGACCAAGAGGGGTCCACTTTTTTAGGGGTAGGGGTCTTGCAATTTTTTGGCTCTTTCTCAAGGGAGTGGGGTCAGCTTTCCAGTAGCTCAATTTTGACTGAGATTTTAGGGGATGGATTATTCTCAAGTATATTGTGAAAGGTATTCATTTGTGGGGTGGTGATGAGGACATACTTGAAAATGGCCCTAATCAAACCCTGATGCAAGGGCGGGTTAGCTCCATTAGTCAGGCTTTGTCGTAACGACAAAAGGAGGAAAAAAGGAAAATTGATTTTCTCCAAATGTTGAATATGGTTAAGGATAGAGAAATGGTATCCATGCATGGACTGAAATTGATCCTCTAAAGTGAAATATTTCATAGAAAAATAACAAACATTGTGGTAAGGAGGTGGGAGTAACAACCTCGAATAGCCATTCTGAAACCTTTGCGCTTTTTCCTTGGCTTCAAAAAAATTATCAATATAGTTCTAGTAGTTCCCTGTACTTTTCTTGGTGATTTTCTTTCCTTCATATTTGAGACCCACGGCATTAGCTATCAGTTTAGCATCCACAATGAAACGGATCCCACCCATGTCGACTTAACCATCCCTCTAGGAATTTGTAAATTTATAGTTGATCTCCTCACTATGGCCCTCCATAGCTTCAAAGTATTGGGTAAAACTAGTGCATTCAAAAAGGCTCCAAAGCTCCACATTCTACCTCAAAGAGTCATGTTTTCTTCGTTTTGTTCTCTTTCTGGGACCTCCCATAGTTTCCTCACTAGTAAGGATGTCCTTGCACAATAGCATATAATCAGCGCTTAGACGCTTCTCATCCAAGACGAAAATCATAAGTAGTTCAAAAAATTTAGCATTAATGGTAACTTGAGAGCTTTTCATTTGAAACGGTGATGGCTCAAACCCACTGGAGATAATTTTAAATAAATAATTCTATTCACATGTAAATAACTCGTGTCTTCCATTTTATCTTTTACTGGAAAAGACAACAACCCTATCATTAAGAAACATAATTAATCTTTTTTATTGTACTCCACGCTATCGAGGTTGACCCATGTAGAAATTTCATGTTGATAATCCCTTGCAATATTTTGAGGGGATTAGGCAGGTAAAATCATTATATGAAATCTTTCTAACTCCTTTCCTTTTTTAATCCTATACGAGGCTTCTAAAAAATAATTTATTTTTGTCTTATTTCTTTTATGCTTCTAAATATTTTCCGTACTCTTTCCATCATCAAAGTACCCCCACTCCCTACTCTCCATATTTCCCACAACCATTATGAGAAAGATGATGATTAGCATAATAAATTGAGAACTCAACAAGTAATCCATCGACACTAAATTCTTTTTATCTGTGTAGGATTATTTAAAAGTCCAAATTTTTCTTTGAATATAATATTTTTGATCTGACTTGGTAGTCAGCTAAAGTTCCAATACCCCCACTCCAATTTTCTTAAGAAGATATTTTCCATTGCATGAGCAACCATATTACCCCCCCTATACACATGGCCAATTTTAAACTGTTGGAAGGATTTCAACATATTCTTACAATCATCTAGAATGTCTTTTAATTCCCAAGGCACATCTACCATATTATTTAAATATTCTATTATTAGCTTGGAATTTCCTTCAACAAAGACTTTAGTGTACAACCTTTGTCCTTCATACAATTTATTCCTGCCCACACAACTTTAGCCCCTACCATATTATTTGTTGCTATTCCCAAACCTCTCTATATCCAACCACTAAATTACCTTGATGATCTATGATTATTCCTCCCACTTTCACCATACCAGGATTTCCCTTTGAACAACCATTGAAATTACATTTTATCCATCCCAAATCCAAAGGTATCCAAATTTTACTCCTAATAATTTGTATTTTTCTAGTTGATGTTAGTTAGATCTTGTGAGATACCCCATAGTTGCTTGATTTGCAACTCTTTATAGGAAGGCATTTTCTTAGAAGGAGCATATTTATAGTTGCTAATATTTTCATGTATATATTGCCTTATAGAAATGCATAGTTTTTTTTGTTCTTTGAAATATCCCTAAAAACTCTATTATTCCATTCTTTCCACAATCCCCAAGTGAGGAACGGGGGAACTTGCCTCCACGGATCAATAATGATGTTATGCGAATAGGGATAGTAATTCCAACATTTTATAAACATCTTAATTGAAGAAGGAAAAACCCAATCAATTATCAGGTTTGTCATAAGAAAGACCAAATTTCCTATGAGTAGGGACATTGAAATAGCAAGCGCATGATAGTTTCTTTAGCTTCATTACAAAGGTAGCATTTATTCACCAAGTAGAAGCATTTTTTCTTAATATTATCAAAAGTGAGAATCTTACCATGTGCCAATGTCCACCAAAAGCAATAAAATTTAGGTATTAGGTTCTTGCTCCAAACCATTTTCTAGTTAAAGTCCCCCCTTTGAATCAGTGAGTATTCCAAAATTTCATACACATTTGACAAAGATTCTCCCAGATGAACTTTTAGTCCATATCCACGCATCATCCCTATCCCTTGACAAAAGATTATGTTCACCAATTTTTTGCAAGAGAATACGCAAACCAACTTCCCAATTGTACTATCTTCCTCCTCTAAGAACAACATTATTCATATAATTTTTAAAATTTATCCATTTAGGCCTCAATCCATCCCAATTGATATAATTAGTGACCTTTTTCCCAATAGCTCTTTTCAATCTTATTTTAATTTGTTGAACGTTGTTGTTTGATGACAAAGGAGCACAATTATTCCAAGCATCTTTCCAGAAGTTTGTTCTCTTACCATTCCCATTTCTTAGTTTCACTCCTTATTTTGGAGTTCCTTTGATCTTGATCAAGTTATTCCAGAAGACACAACCATAGGGAAGATTTTCTTTCCTCAAGAAGCAGCTTTGATCTTTGTTTCCAAAATATTTTCCTCTGAGAATCTGGACCTAGTCTTTGGCTCCTTCCAGAAGATACCAGCCCATTTTGGCCACTAAAGATTTATTGAAAAGTTTTATCCTTCTTATGCCCAAACCATCATCTCTCTTTGGGGTACAAACTTTATCCCATCCAACAAGAGCCAATATTTTCCTCTCTTCCACACTAGACCAAAGAAATCTCCTTTGAATCATTTCTATCTTTTCAGCTATGAATGCCAGGATGCTAAAGAGGGAGATATAGTAGACAGGGATGTTTTTTAAAGAAGCTTTCAGAAGTTGTAATTTCCCTACATGGCTTAATAGCCTTCCTTTTCATCCAGCCAATTTCTTTTGGATCTTTTCAATAATATAATTCCAATAATTACTATGGGTTTTTTTGGAAATGAGGGGCAGGCCAAGGTAAGTAGCTGAGAGATCAACTTCCTAGCATCCAATTATGTTTATAACTCTCTTTTATTGTTTGGGCAGTGTTAAAGAAATAGATCTTTCTTTTTTGATAAATGATAAACTAACCCAAGGCTCTAGCATATTTATTCAAAATTTATTTCCACTATCTATCTTTCAAAACAGAAGCCTCCCCTAAAAGAATGGTGTCATCAACAAATTGTTTGTGGGGGGTCGGGGGAAGTGAGGAAGCAGCTTTGAACCCTTTCAGCAGTTTGTTGTTAAGTTGTTTTTGAATATTTCATCCAGGGCTTCTGTCACAATAACAAAAAGGTTTGGTGACAAAGGATCACCTTGTCTTAACCCTCTACCACATGAGAAGAAGCCCTTAGGCACACCATTAACTAGAACTGAATACTTTGAAGTTGTTACACAAGATATAATTAAGATAAGAAATATTCCCTTGAAATCGATTTATTTTAGCACAGCAAAAAGGAATGGCCAAGAGAAACAATCATAAGCCTTTGAGATATCAAGTTTCAAGCCATATCTTGATTCTTTCTTAAGTCCATAGAATGTAACACCTCGTGTGTATAAATTGTTGCATCCAAAATGTGTCTTCCTTGAACAAAACCCTTTTGGTTAATAACTATCATTTTATTCACGACCAGCTTCAATCTATTGACCATTATCTTTGAAAATATCTTATAAGTAGTGTTACACAAATTGATTGGTCTGAAATCATTCATTGATGAAGATTCTTTCAACTTAGGGATGAGCACTATAAAAGTGGCATTAAGTTAATTTAGAAGCTTACTAAATATGAAGAAATCCTGAGTAGCATTGAAGAGGTTAGTTGAGATAATATCCCAAAAATCCTAGAAAAAACTAGGAGGGAAACCATCAGGCCCTGGAGCTTTATAAGCACCAAAGGAGAAGACTGCCTCCTAAATTTCTTGAAGGGAAACAACTCTAGACAAGTCTTTTAGATCCTATTCAATAATGACTTATGGAATAACCTGCAGAATATCATCCAAATCATCTTGTTCAATCCCAGGCATATTTTTAAAGTTTAAAAAGAACAAAATAGCCTCATTGGCAATTTCATCCTCCTTATTCGAAATCAACCCATTATCATTTTTTAAAGATCTAATCTTGTTTTTGAATCTATGTTTTAGGGTATACTGATGAAAAAATTTAGTATTTATGTCTCCTTCTATCAACCATTGTATCTTTGATTTTTGTTTCCAGAAAATTTATTCTTTTTTGTTTATTTTAAACCACTGAGACCTCAAGTCCCTTTCTTCATTGCAAATAGTTTCATCAATATTACCCTGCTCCATCAAGTCTTGGATCTCCTTGATCTTTATTCTTAGTTTTTTTTTAGTAGTAAATATATTCCCAAAAAGAGTATATATTCCATCCTTTAACACAATCTTTAACTTTTTTTAGCCTTTGAGCCAAACGGAACATGGGAGTACCACTACATGGAGCATTCCACTAGCCATCAACAAGATTTATGAAATCAAGATGATGAGTCCATATTTCATACCTGAAGGGAAAAGGTCCTTTAGTAACTTTTTCATCCCACCTAAGGATGAGAGCATTGTGATAAAAACTTGTTCTCTAAAGGGCAGCAAAGGTAAGATCTTGTAAAATGTTCCAATTTGAAGAGATAAGGAAGTGATCTAGTTTTACTTGAATTAGATTATTACCCTATCGTCTATTAGACCAGGTAAAATGTGACCCATTCAAAGGAATATCGATTAAACCCACAGAGTTAATGAAACCATCCAAATCCATCATACTATTCGAGAATTCAATTAGACCTCCAAGCTTTTCTGAATGAAATAGTCAAGATTTAAAGTACCCTCCCAGCATCCAAAACTCCCCCTTCCTATTTTTTATATTACCTTCTAAAAAATTCCAAATATTGAGTCTGTCAAGGTTTGCATTGGGACCATAGATGTTAACCAAATTCCATTTAACAGAGGTAGCATTATCTTCCATGGAAACCATCAAACAATTTTTACTGCTAAAACCCAACCAGCCAGACAGTCTAGATAGATTCTAGCAAGTAACAATTCCCCTCAAAGCACCTTCAGCATTACTAACTTCAAAATTAGCATTAGGCCAGAACCATTTGATCACTTTTTCAAAAGTCTCTCTTTTCATTTTGGTTTCTTGGATTAAAAGGATATCTAGTTTCAAATTTTCCAAACAAGATTTTAACAAATGCTATAATTTGTAGGGGCTATTAAGTCCCCTAATGTTCCATAAAATTAGATGCATTGGAAACAGAGAGTAGTAATATCACCTTGATACTACTAAAACAAGGGAGAGATCCCCCCACTTACTTCTTTCTAGGTTTATTCCCTGAGAGGGACTCAAGGTTTTTTTGTTTTCTTGAAGCAATATCCCTTGTATATTTGTTCCTTGACTCCTTCATAGGTGTTCTACCAAATTTATTGCTTCCTACCATGTTTGGCTTCTTCTTCTTTCTAGATTTCATATTTGCTTGGTTCCACTCTTCATCACCCACGCCTTCCAACTGGGGGAAGAATGAATCTTCTAACCCTTATTATCTTTAAGGATTTTGTCTATTTTTGGTTTAGTATCTAGAGTTAGGGCCTCCTCCCAACAAGGTTCTTCCAAGTTCACAGGGGAAGAGGCCAAATTTGGTTCCAACTAAATTTATATATCTCATTCCTCCAGGTTTTCAATATTTTCTTTTTGGAGTATCAGATCTACTCCTTCCACTTTGACAAGTTCTCATTGCTCACCATAAGTTTACTGTCGAGCATTTCAGTAACACATTGAGGATCCAGGTTAGCCTTCAAAGTGGGGGATAAAGGTTTCATTTCTACTTCAGCATTCATAAATCCATTTTAGGTCTTTCAAGAGGGGCATTCAACCCCAATGACAATATTGTTTCCTCTACATAGTTTTCATCCAAGAGGTCTTGGGAAGACACCAAATCCTTACCAGGACATAGCCGAACCAATGAGGAATAAGGAGTGACAGGTTCCTTTGTCAATGCCTTTAGAGCATCAATCTTTATCAACACCCTAGACTGGTCATTCTTTAGTTCCATACAAAACTAATTACAAGCATCTTGTAAGTGGTTGAACTTATTGCAGATCTGACAATACACTTTAGCCTTTTCATATTCCAAGGGTTGGACCCATTTACCAAATTTTTATGTCAAGGTCACCATGGTTAGGAGGACTGTGTTAACAGCAACATTTACACAAATTCTAGCGTAAACTAGTCGTGACTTAAGTTGGGTAACTTTGTCAACAATCAAGAGGGTACCAAAGGAATTAGAAATTCCTTTGAAGATATTCTAATTCCAGAATTCTAAAGGAAAATCTAGGAGCCTAACCCAGATCAGAGCCACCTTACCAAGGTTAGTTGAGGCATCAAAACCTGGCATCCACTTACAAAGGGATAAAATATTCTTAAATCCCCTATCAAAAACCCAAGGGCCTCCTTTAAGAACTTTTATCATATCTTCGAGAACAATAAAGCTAAATAGGAATAATCCTTTATCCATAGCACTAACTAATATGCTACCCTTAAGATCCCAAGTTTCAATGGCCCATTTTCATACCTGGTCGATGTTTGGGCGGGTAGCAAAGAATTTCCCTACCAAGGACAACTTAAATCCCTTGATAGCCTCATTTAGGAGCAAATCTGGGGCATCCACTTCATCACCTTCAATAGTACAAAAATTAGAAAAGGAAGTTGGAGAAGCCTTTGTCAATGCCTTTTCACCCATAGGTTTATCCATGTAGGAAATTGGGTCCTCCCCAGCTAGAAAATCAACCTTATCCAAAGCATTCGAAATAGGAAATTTACCAGGTGTACTTTTTAAATCCCCCATAGGCAACAAAGAGGAGGTTGTTCCAAGAGAAGGATAAAAATATTTAGGTGGGGGAGCCCCATTGAGGCCCCCGCCATTCCAGATCATTAGGAATTCACGGGCGACATAGAAAACTTGAAATCTTGGACATGCATGCAAAGCCTTTTGATGTTTTTTTGTTACTACCTCAATTGTAATTTTTTTCATGTAGGCATGTGAGCATGCTAAGAGTTGATGTGATAATTTCGATGGAGGAAAATTCAATGAAAGTGTCTGTTAATACACCACAAAATTTGGAATATTTTTTTCATATGGCTATTACTTAGATGTGTATAATGCAATAGTTTTTCCATTAACCAATATGTCATAATAGTTCAATATTCTTTAACTATTGTTACAATATTATTGATGTATTTTTTTTATGTTTCTTTGGTTATATAATTATGCTATAGCAAGCATGTGAAGAGTGGTGGGAGGTTTCTAGAGCACCTCGAATTGTAACCAAACATTTCAGGTAAAGTCTTTGAAGACTTTACTTTGGAAATGACTCGATAGACATAATTTGTTGTTTTATATTGTTCATCCATCTATATTGTATTTTATTGTAATTTTATTTATTGTTTCATATATATATATATATATATATAGAGAGAGAGAGAGAGACTATGTTTCTCTATGTATATTTGATTGCATATATGTATGTATATCTATGTTTATTTAGTGAAAACATTATCTTCTTTTAGTTATATATGTATATGAATATTTATAGGTAAATATTTTTCACTTAGAACTTGTATATGTGTATGTGTGAATAACATAGTACTACACACATATATGTATGTAAGAATGAAGTAAGTAGGCCCCTTCCTATTTCATCTTATTATCTTTCCTTCTTTTTATATTGAGGACCAATTCCAAAGGAAGAATTTTGCAACAAATGCTACTATATCTTAGTAAGAGAATTTATTATGACATATCAACACCCTAGATTAGGAAACCAATTTCAAAGTTTACTATTTACAATAATAATAGTCAATCAAAGAACTATACATATGTAAGCTCCACTTGAATTTCATCCTTTGGAATTTTGAAGGCCTTATAGAAGCATGTCATCAATACTATTTATCAGTTCAAGTTTAATAGTTTGAACAATTTGATATTATATGTCTACAAGAAATCAAATTTATAAGATTTTTTATTCAAAAAAGGCAGTGCTCAAATGTCTTGATTGTGTTACACCTTATAAACAATTTCAAAGTTTACTATTTACAATAATATCAGTCAATCAAAGACCAATTTCAAAATTTACTATTTACAATAATAACAGTCAATCAAAGAACTATACATATGTAAACTCCACTTAAATTTCATCATTTGGAATGTTAAAGGCCTTATAGAAGCATGTCATAAGTACTATTTATCAGTTCAAGTTTAATAGTTTGATCAATTTGATAATATATGTCTACAAGAAATCAAATTTATAAGATTTTTTATTCAAAAAAGACAGTGCTCAAATGTCTTGATTGTGTTATGCCTTATAAACAACAGTTATTTTGTCCCTTCTCCCATAATGAAAAAAATGAAAGTGAATTAAAAGATCATTCTTTCTGATCACAATCCCATCACTTTTAAATTTCAATGAGTTTATGTGGTAATGAAAACACTAAGCATGCATTTGTTTATGGATATGTTGCATCTAAATCAATAGGAAACCATCCACTCATTGCATATACATATATATATATACACATACACATACACATACACATACACATACACATACACATTCATATACATATACATAAACATATATACAAATACACATGTACATATACATATATACACATATATATAAAAATATATATACATATATATGTGGATATATGATTGTATATGTATTTGTATATATGTATAGATGTAAACCACAAATTATTCCATGTATTACTTCTTTACCACCATGGTTGCATGCAATAAAAGTATTAAACAAATTACACAAAACTGACATGATTGAAACAAACATGAAAAATATATTGAACTATAGAAATATAACATTGTATAGTCAAAGAAACACACTTGAAAAAAAATATCATATAAAAAATTAGGGCACAATAATCTATTATAGTCTTAACATATACCCCGAATAATCCTACATTTAGCAAAATATACATACCATCAACCATCTTAATTAGTTATCCATAAACCCACAAAAAGGTGTTGGTTGTTCATGTTCGGTATCAACAAACTCATTTCCAACTGGAGGTGATGTTAGTGGTTGTGGAATATTTTGTAAGATACTTGCTATATGGGCAAGCAATGCTTGATTTTCCTCTGAATTCAACTGCAACTATTCTGAGCAGCCAGGGGCAAAGCCAACTTATAGGTTGCTAAGAACTACAAAAGTTGGAGATAAAATGTTGAAAATATCCATTAAAATAGGATGTTGGGGTGGAAGAGGAGACATTGTTGTACTCTTACATCTTATTTTTTGCTATATCCACCTGCTTTGAGTAGCCTTCAGTTGTCAAATAATCTTCTCTTGCTCTTGTTGAATCTCCCTCTATAGTTGGAGTCTACACTTCTTTCCCATTTGTTGTTTTCCTGCTTGTCTTTGCAATCTTAATGATTCCTTCTCTACCTATTTTTCTTCTCATTCTTCCTTCTTATCTCTCATCTACTCCCTTTTCCTTTCTTACAATTCTTCATTTCTTTTTTCTGCATCCTTTGTTCATTCATCAAATTAATGTAGGCATTTGATGTTAAAATTTGGGATTTCTTACTTAGACAAATTATCACAACCTGACCTCTCTATGATGATTTCTACACCCTTTTCATTGGAAGTTGGAGAAATTTAGTGATTGTGCTTTGTGTTTGTTGGTCATCAACTTGCGTGCATGACAAGTCAACATCTTGGTCACTTGTACCATTTTTATCTCCTCATTTTGATCCATTTTCTACATCCCAATTTGATACATTTGTAAAGTAGTGAATGACCTTTGTTGGATCATTTTGTAGTGGTGATGGCATGGATAGACTTTCATCTGCTTGACTGAAATTCAAGTGCACCCTAATGTTTAAAGTTGTATCTTTCAACCACTCTAGTTGGCTTGTATGTGAGAGAAAACTTAGAACTTCTTAATTTTCTATAGCCTCATTGTAGGTTATTTAAACAATGGGGATTTTAGTGTCCTATAATTCAATATCATGATTTTGTGTGCATTGTCCTTCTAAGTTATTTTTTGCAACAAGGGATTTTTTTGCATTGAATGTTTGCATGAACTCATCAATCTAATCCTCATTAAAACTAACCTGAAACAAGTTTTTACTACAATAAACTATGCATCATCCTCGACTATCATGGCATCACTTTTTGCTTCAAAAGTGTTTTATTCTTCTTCAAATGTGAAGGCCTCACTTGGCCTCATATCCTTGTCAAGTGCACTCCAATTCAATGGAAAAATTCTTGTTCTTCAGAAGCCACTTATAATATTGCATGGAGTCAAAGCCTATGTGAATGCCTTACTAACAAGAGTTTTCAACTCTTCCCTTCCAATTTCAATTTGGGGATGGTTAGACATCCATATTGTCCTTTGTTGTTTAAAGTAATTTTTGAAGGGAGAGAAGACACTAAACATCTAAGGAATGCAACTTGTGGCTGGTATGTGCAGGGAGTGTGAACAAGTCTATGCCTATACACCTTGTTTCTTCTATTGTCTTAAAGGCCACATGGCTACCATGACCATCGAAGACAAGAAGAAATTTGTTTGTGGGTGAAACATCACCATGGATTAATGCAACAAATTATTGGAGCCAATTGAAAAATAATTCTTTAGTCATACACAGATGCTCTTGGGTTGTCATGCATGCCCCTAGCTCACAATTAGCAATATATTTTTTCATATGTTTGTTTGACTTAAACAAGTGGAAACTAGGTATATTGCTTCCCACTACACTAACGCAAGCTAAAAATGTGATCCACTCTCTAATTTTGGAGATTAAGTGTGGTAACATCTTGACCCCATCCTTGCAATTACACGCATGCCACATTTTTTGGTAGCTTGTACTCCTATTTTATCATAGTTCCATATTTTTCTTGACCCATAGTGATGCTCATTGTATAACTTCTCCAAGTTGTCATAAAAGGATGAGACAATAGAGAGTCATAGAATAATTGTTCTATTTATATCCACCCATTTTGTAGTTCTAATTGTCAAATTAGGATGCCTTTAGTCAAAAAACCAACCCACCATGACCTCCCTGACATCGCATTTGTGAACGGGTTAGGCCTTGATTCAATAATTTGGGTCACTGATCCAGGTGGATATTTTTCACCAAAAATTTCAATTGTTCCAAATGTTGATGAAAATTACTCCATTGTGTAGAACTCATTGAGAGCTTTCCAATGCAACTTGAACGAGCTAAAACAGAATCTGTATGACCAAGTTATGGTTGGTCAAAGTTGCAAAAGGAAATGGGTTGACCATGTACAAACGCTGGCGTGGCATCACTAGAGTTTGACACGTGGCAGGTTAAAAAAGTGACATGGAAGATGTAGATGACATGGAAATGACATGGACCAATGAAGGATTGACACGTGGCATCATCAAGCATTGACTTGGACCAATAACAAGCTGACATGTGTCCTTATGTGGGCCAATTAAAATGTGCCACATGGCCTAATGGCTTGGTGCCATGTGGCAATCTATCAATCACAAATTTTCTTGGTTGTTGGTTCAAAATTTGGTTGGGGGATTGTAACACCTCATGTTCATAATCTCCACCAATACACCATCCTATATTCTCAAAATATGATGTGGGTTACATTCTATTTAATAAGTTTAAAAGCCGGATTTGGAGGGGAGGTGGTTTGAACCGCCAACCTCCCCTCTTTCACCTAACTCTCCTACCAATGCACCAAGCACATTTTTTGAGAATGTTTTCGTATCAAGCTTATTTAAATAGTATTTAAAAGCCTATTTCTGCCATAATTAAAAGATTACACTCTAAAATTACAAAGAAGTTGATCCCTTATAAATATATGAACTATCTAGCCCAAATTAAGGATTTTTAAGGGCTTAAAATATTAAAAATTATTTTTACAAAAGATATTTAAAGATTTAAAATAATCTCTGAAGATTATTAAAAGGAATTTTTAAGGATTATTTTCTAAAGGCTCCAAAATACAAGAGCCATGATTTTACAGGAAATTTTTAAGGGAATATATTTGAAGAACATCTTGTAAGCCCAAAATTAAAGAGTTTTTAAGTGGTTAAGGTTTTTCTCAAAGATTATGAGAGATATATTTTTGTAATTAGGGGGGGATTATTTGAGATTTTTACTTGTAATAATATATTTGTAAATCATATGGTTTTAAACCATAATAGGCAAAATTTCTTGTATTTAAAGGGGTGAGAGTTAGGAGTTTTGGTAACCAGGTGGTGACTTAGGAGAGAATTTGTATAGAGAGTCTGAGTGTCTGAATCTATGCATCGAAGGAGTGTCACAATGTTGCACTTGAAGGAGGAAGACTTTGAAACTCTTGAAGACTCGACATTGTATTTTTTTGATGCCTTGTAATCAGTCTGGAGCATAATCAAGGATCGATCACTCTGTTGGAGAGGGACTCGGAGACGTAGCCATATTGGAAAACTTTGTTATCAACTTGTGTTTTGTCTTCTCTCTTCTATCACTCTTCTATTATGTTCATCACTTTATCATTTCTTTATTCATTTAAGCATTTCAATTAAATTTGAAATTAAGCATTTCAATTATGTTTTAAAGACCTTCAATTTAATTGTTATAATAAGTTATTATTCGAGTCCAACAAGTCCTAGATCCTAACATCAGATCAAGTGGTATCAAAGCTTTGTTGTGACTAGTGTTTGTAGAGGTGAATGATAACATGATCCAGGAAATAGTGAGGTGAAGGCACGCTTGCAGAATACAATCTTGAGATTGGTAAATGAAGAACTTTGCCAAGGATGGAAGGATCGGAAGCTAGCAAAAGTTCAGAGCTTGATGAGAAGATTTTTCAAAAAACTTTTCTTGAAATGAAGGAAATGGTAGTTATTTTTCAAGAAAGGCAAGAAAAGTGGGAACGAAAGAAGTGTGAAAAAGGAGATTCGTCGAAGCGAGAAAAGAATGAAGATCGGAAGGAAAAAGGGAAAAGAACAGGAGGTGGTGATGAGCCTCTAGAAACTCCTTCTTCTCCATCTTCTCCTTCTTCTTCTATAGATTCTATTTCTTCTGCTAATCCTTTCAAGGGTGCACATAAGCCTAAAATTAAATTGGATGTAAAATTTGATCTACTTAAGTATTGTGGGGAATTAAATGTTGAGAAATTAGATGATTGGGTTCAACAAGTAGAAGTGTACTGTAGAGTTCAAGGTCTCTTAGATGATGCTTCTAGGATCCAGTTAGCTACTCTTTGGTTGGGAGAAATAGCTCTCACCTTGTGGGAGAGTAGAACTTGGGCAGAAAGTTCACAACATGGTAGAGTCAATTTAACTTGAGTAGAATTTTTTAATGCTCTTAAAAAGAAATTGTATCCCCTAGGCCATATGCAATAGTTAATGATGGACTGGAAAAATTTTAGGCAAGGGAAAGGTCAAACTGTCCAAGAGTAACCCATGAATTTAGGAAAAGGGCTATTACATTAAATGTCCCATTGTACACCCAGGACACTTTGCTTAAGTACATGGGTGGTTTGCACTCTTATCTAAGACATTCTATTTTGGTTTTGAATCCTAGTAATCTGGATGAAGTTTGTGTACAAGCTACACACTTAGAGTCAAGAGGTAAGGGTACTTTCATTGATAAGTTTGACAAGAAGCCATCTAAGCCTGAAGGTAAATTTGAAGATAAAGGGAAGGGTAAGAAGAAAGCTACAATTAAGAAAGATGATAAGCTCACATGCTCTAATTGTGACAGGAAAGGTTATGATGAAGATCATTGTTGGCAGTTGCATCCAAAATTGAAGCTGAAATGGGATCGTAAACAAAAAGGTAAGGAGTTCGCAAATGTTGTTGTGGATCTTGGTTCAAAGTCTAAAGATGAAACTAAAATAACAACAATGGGATTGAAAGGTAAGGCTTCTAATGTTTCTATTGCTAGTTGTGCTTCTTCTTCTCAATTTTATGATGTCCCTGAAGATAATAAAATAAATGAGCTTTTTCACATAAGGGTTGTTGCTAAGCGCACTAAAATTGATACTCTCATAGATAGTGGATCTCAAATTAACTTAATCTCAAAAAATGTTGTAAGGAATTTGGGATTGAAAACTACACTACATCAGAAACCTTATCAATTAGACTGTGTTTGCGAAAATAGTGAATTGCAAGTAATAAGGTAATGTGTTTGAAGGCTTGTGATCACAAGTAAGTATGTTGATGAGGTGTAGTTTGATGTGGTTCTACTAGATTTATGTGGGATAGCGTTGGATAGCCCATATTTGTATGATAGGAAGGCTATTTTCTACAGGGAATTTAATCATTGTCACTTTTTTAAAGATGGTATCAAGTATATTGTACATTCTCACAGGATCAAAACTGATAGATCTTTTGCAAACACAAGGCAGTTAAAAAGGGTGATTAATGCAAGTAAAGATTTGTCTGTTATGTCTGTTAATTTAGGTGGTTCTATACATGAACTTGAGGTAATCAAGGCTAATCAGATGTTGCAAGATACACCAACAATACAGCATGAGGAAATAGTAAATGAAAGCATTGATGATCCAAGTCTGCAACTTTTGGTTGGGAATTTGGAGGTTCCCTTGGGTAAAAATGTTCTTGTTGTGAAAGATAGACATGTTGGCTCATTCTCTGTCATATCTGCATTGTTATTCAGTTTGATATTAGTCAGTGTTTATTGGTTAATGGTTGTAACAGTTGATGTAGATGCTTAGGGAAGTGATAGAATGATGTATATGTTCAGCAATGTTATTACAGTCTTGATTATGGTGTTGAGCTAGGTGTATAGATGGAAAGGTGATGCAGGACAAGTGGGGAAGCCATTCCCTCACTTAAATTCTAAATAAATGTAACTTTTGGAGGTCCAAAAGCTCTCCAGTGGGGAGGACTGATCCAGGTGGATATTTTTCACCAAAAATTTGATTATTCCAAATGTTGATGAAAATGAATCCATTGTGTAGAGCTTGTTGAGAGCTTTCAAATGCAACTTGAATGGGCCCAAACGAAGTTTGTATGACCAAGTTATGGCCAGTCAAAGTTGTAAAAGGAAATGGGTTGACTAGGTACAAATGCTAATGTGGCATCACTAGAGTTTGACACGTGATAGTTTTAAAAAGTGACACATGGCAGATGCAAATGACATGGAGATGACATGGACCAATGAAGAATTGACACATGGCATCATCAAGTGTTGACTTGGACCAATAACAAGCTGACATGTGTCCTTATGTGGGCCAATTAAAATTTGCCACATGACCTAATGGTTGGGCACCACATGGCAGTCGATCAATCACAAATTTTCTTGGTTGTTGGTTGGGGGATTTGAACCCCCAACCTCACACCTCCTATTCCTAATCTCCACCAATACACCACCCTATATTCTTGAAATATGATGTGGGTTACATACTATTTATTAAGTTTAAAAGCGGAATTTGCAGGGGAGGTGGTTTGGACCGCCAACCTCCCCTCTTTCACCTAACTCTCCTAACAATGCACCAAGCACATGTTTTGAGAATATTTTGGCATCAAGCTTATTTAAATAGTACTTAAAAGTTGATTTATCCCATAATTAAAAGATTACCCTCTAAAATTACAAAGAAGTTGATCCCTTATAAATAAAAGTCGATTTCTCCCATAATTAAAAGATTACCCTCTAAAATTACAAAGAAGTTGATCCCTTATAAATATATGAATTGTCTAGCCCAAATTAAGGATTTTCAAGGGCTTAAAATATTAAAAATTATTTTTATAAAAGATATTTAAAGATTAAAATAATCTCTGAAGATTATTAAAAGGGATTTTTAAGGATTATTTTGTGAAGGCTCCAAAATACAGGAGCTATGATTTTACGAGAAATTTTTAAGGGAATATATTTGAAGAACATCTTGTAAGCCCAAAATTATAAGGGCCCAAAATTAAAGAGTTTTTAAGGGGTTAAGATTTTTCTCAAAGATTATGAGAGATATATTTTTGGTATTAGGGGGGATTATTTGAGATTTTTACTTGTAATGGGAGATTTGTAAATCATATGGTTTTAAACCATAATAGGAAAAATTTCTTGTATATAAAGGGGTGAGAGTTAGGAGTTTTGGTAACCAAGTGGTGACTTAGGAGAGAATTCTAAATTGTGGAGATAATTTGTATAGAGAGCCTAAGTGTCTAAATTTGTGCATCGAAGGAGTGTTACTCTATTGCACTTGGAGGAAGACTTTGAAACTCTTGAAGACTCAACATTGTATTTTGTTGATGCCTTGTAATCAGTCTGGAGCATAATCAAGGATCGGTCACTCTATTGGAGAGGGACCCGGAGACGTAGCCATATTGGAAAACTCTATTATCAACTTGTGTTTTGTCTTCTCTCTTTTATCACTCTTCTATTATGTTCATCACTTTATCATTGCTTTATTCATTTACGCATTTTAGTTAAATTTAAAATGAATCATTTCAATTATGTTTTAAATACCTTCAATTTAATTGTTGTAATAAGTTATTATTCATGTGCAACAGGTCCTAGATCCTAACATTAGATCAGTCACAGTAGCTTTCAATTGAGAAACTTAAAGGCCATGACCAATATCAACCATTTCCTTGCACCATTGGATAGTTTCAACTTTTTTTTTAGATAAGATGGTTCTTGGACCCTTCCTTTTAGTGTTGGTAACTCCATTCGGCCATACCCTCAAACTACTAGGCAGGATTCCCCACTTGATTGCTACAACCCTAATAGACAAATGGTTATCTTCAACATTTTATATTGCACTTTGCATGTCATAAATAAATAAATGAGTTGTGGAGAGATTTGAGGATCCCAAGTGCACACTAGTTGATTCGCCAATGCAAATAGGTGGTTCCAAACTTGATTGACTATCGTGAATAGTTGGTTCTGAACCTGAATTATGTGTTATGTGGTTTGCACTTTCGAAAATAATATCTCACTGGTTAGGGATTGTTGAATCTTCCTTAGTAGATTGTGGAGTATTGAACGTCACTCCATGACTCACTTTAATTGTGCACCTTCTAGTTGATCTCTTTCCCTTCTTCCCTCATGCCATTATTTTTTAGTGAACCTGCATGTGAAGTAAACTATAGAAATACTAGTACCACTATTAATAAATATGTATAGAAAAACCAAAAGTATAACATATTATACTTGTGCGAAAAACATCAATATGTATGAAAAAAAATAAGGTAAAAAAAGCATATGACCAAAATGTAATATGTACCCTTTGTAAAAAACATATATAAATAAATTAACAAAACCCTAGATAGATGAGCATATATATATTAAAAAAAAATGAATGTGTATGTTGTGTTGAAGAAAGAGGCTTTGTTGTTGAATAGAAACAAAGGTTTTAAAAAGTAAACTATATGATTGTATAACCTATTTGAGTATATCACTATATAAATTCAGTGTGGTTATGATAATGAAACCCTAAACACTTTGCACAATGATGCGAGAAAGATAGGAGTATTGAGACAAAATAGATTCATGAGTACCATTGTGTGTAAAATGAAAGGAGAAATGGTAGGCTGGCATTACCTGAAAACATGGAGAGTATATGATAGACATATCTCATGGTGGAGACATCAGCCGACCAACAATGATGCATGAGATAATTGATGAAATTGATTTAAAAAATGTGTAAAATTATCCCCTAATCAAAAAATTTCATGAATTCAAATGGGGGTTTTGGATAAAACCATAAAATTATAGGGTTTGTAGATTATATAAATTGTGTTAATTATACATCTGAATATATGTATGGAGCTCTATTATTTGGTTAGTCAAATGTCACTAATATAAGTTACAAATTTTGCCATCTATTTATATGTTTTTTGTGTTGTATGTGCAATGAAATATAGACAAATACTAATACAATTTATATAAAATATATGGTACTATGTTCTTATGGATAACAAAAGGAGAGTAATTTAAACACAGGTAAGACAAATATAAAATTGAATATGTATGTTGTTGTGTTTAGTGGCAATCTAAACTTCAAAGATACATACACAATTTTGAATGACTATATAGTTATATGTGTGTGTGTGTATATGTATGTATATATATGTATGTATGTATGTATGTATGCATGTATGTATGTACATGTATGCATATATATATTTATGTGTATGCATGTATTTGTATGAACATTATATATATATACACACACGTATATTAATATACACATATATATACACACATATATAGTTATATATATTAAGAAAACATATTTATACGCACATATATATATTTATTTATTTATTTATTTATTAATATACATATACATACAAAATTTTAAGCTTATGGTGTTCAATTGGCACTTGAAAGACACAAATACATACAGTGTCATGAAAATAAACAGTGGTTTTTAAACAAGCATGTAAAAAAAGATAACCCTAAATTTCAAACATTTGTTAGAATTGGAAAACCACCAAGAAAACATGACCACATACAAATTAAAAAAAAACCATCAACTCAAACACACAAACACACATATGTTTGAATATATATATAATGAAAATGTAACATGATGTGTTCACTTCAATTGTAAGTGAAATGTCATTAATATATACACAAGTTCATGAATATAAAGGTGTCTTCTATGAATTAATTGAAAAGAATAAATAAACACACAATTTCCTGAATTTTTATTTAGGGGGTTTTTAAGGATTAACCCGTCAGAAAAATAGATGTTCATTTTATAACATTTAAATAGATACTTCATGAATATAACTTTTAAATGCACACTTCATGAATAAAATTTTCAAACAAGAGTGTACCAACTTGAAGATGTTTGTATATTTGAGGAATGTGCAAAGGAGGTTTGATGATGCTTTGTAGTATGTAGAGGATGTTAGTAAATAATAATAAGTGAGATTGAAGTTGGATACTTTCCCTCTTATAAAATCACTAAAATTTGATAATTTAATGCATTGTTGTTGGTTATTGTGTTTTAAATTTGAATTTGATTGGGGATGATTCGATCATTTGAATTTGTAGTTTCCAATATGTATGATTTGTATATTGAAATGACTAAATTATGTATAATATTTGGTTTGATGTTTATTAGGGGAGCCTTACACCATTTACTATTTTTGTAGGTACCTGGTGAACACCCAAAATATTGAGAGGGGGGCGAATCATTATTCCTCTAAACCAATTGAACATAACCCATCCAATTAACAGAATAGAAATACCTGCAATGATGTAAGCAAGCATGAATAGAACCATAGAATCACATGACACATGAACACCAGTATTTTTACATGGAGATACCAAAAGGGAAAAACCATGGTGAGGGTTAGCTCACAATATATTATATCTAGATATAAAATATTATAGAACGCCTCACTACCACAACGCACTATCCAAAAAAAGATCATAGCCCACTAAGAAAGAGCAAAGAAGGGTTTGGAAAAACTTCCTATTTCAAATTGACACAATATCATCTATCATATGCTAGATTACAGTTCCATCAAAGTACAAAATGATCTTCACACTTGTCTGAATTAATACTCTTCTCTGTTCACAATTTGCTTAATACTACATCACACACATGTAGGTGAATAACCATGCATGTCATAAATTGCATACAATCTGCTCTGCTTCATCACATTTGCATATCATATTCTTTCGCACGCTCTCTACCTCTCAAAACTTTCAATGTTGATCTCATACATATATCCACACCAAGTGTAACTTTAATTAGGTCGGCCTAATTAGAAGTAACACACAAAATTAAGCATGTCGTTCTCAAATCATTTTATCCACACTTAGTTCCTAAATTTAAAATTTAATTTACATCAAGATGGGTCGACATGGACCTAATATAAATCCCACATAAGATAGAGTTACTTGCATATCCTCCACAAAGAATCAAATGTGTTAGGTCAGCCCAAAATAGACCTAAACACAAAGTCTCCAAGTGTACATGTAATTCGCCAAACATGCGACCTTAAACCTTGATCTCCTTTCAAATTCCCATTCAATCAACATTTATTAGCTTATCTTCATTATCACAAAACAAAATAATTATTCACGAAGAAATGCAAAATCTCCCACACTTATGCATTGTACAAAAGATAACTGTGATATACAGGGCTGCACACTGTCATTCATATCTTTTTGGAAACTTTACATAATGCCACAAAAAATTGAATGTTGTTGCATCTGATAAACTCAAATTGTAGTTACAGTCATAGAAGATTATGCCAACGTGCAGTGAAGTGCGGACCCAAATACTGACACATTGAACCACAAAATTGTCAAAGGAAATACTTAGCCAAATTCCCGAAAAACCATACCTTCTGGATCAGCTTGCACTGTACATAAGTCACCAAAAATACTTTTACACTATTCTAGGATGATAATAACAATGATGACATCAATTAAAACACTAGATAAAACAATGTATATACACTTCATGCTCATGTTACCAATCTACATCATCAATGGAAGGCTTCCAACTTCCAACAATCTCCCCCTTTGTCATTGATGGTAACATGCATATCAAAAACATTTTTGAAGGCTTGATTCAAAACTTGTCTCCCCTTTACACATATCTCTCCCAAAAAGATTTCTTCAATATTTCTCCAAGTATTTTGACCAAAAGGTTTTTCAGCTATCTCTCACCAAAATGTAGCTATCACTCCCCAAATGTTTTGACAAAAAAAAAGTTTCCTCTATCTCTCCCCATTTGACATCAATGGAAAAGGGCATGCAAAGACTCAGTATACTCCCCTTAGATATATATGTTAACTCCCCCTCAACCAAAAAGAAACTTTTATGCAAATAAGGGATTCTTAGAACTTAGTAAAATGCATAGAAGTAAGAATTGTCAACCTGAAGACATTGTCCCTTTGAGCTTCTTCAAAATTTCATGCCAAGTAGATCTGCCTTCTTCCCAAAGTCTGTTTTCTTTTGCTAGAGTCCTGCACTATAATTCAATCTCCATTAGTGTCTCTTCTCCTTCTTCCATAGTACTGGGGTTGAGATTTATTTCTGAGAGTTTAATAGTACTAGCAAGGACACTTGAGATAGGAGTATGCTTTATCTTGACTAAGTCCCTTAGCATCACATATTGTCTGATTGTTTCTTCTCTCCAATTTTGCAAGGCAAAGAAGTTGTCATGTAGCTGCATAATTTTGGTCCATGTCTGATTAACTATATCTTTTTCTAGATTAAGTATGTGCTTCAGGCCTTATTTGTGTTTTAATTGAGTTCATTAAATCCTTTATACTTTGTGTGTTATTTTTCCATTTCAAGAAGTATGAAAGTAGCTTATGTGCTTCTTCTTCATAGGTATGAGCATCCTTCAAACATTCTATAACCCTATGACATAAATTTTCACATTTCCTTGTGATTTCCTCTAGATTCTTCTTTACAGGCCTTGGCTCTGATTCACTTCTACCTTGTCCTTTTAGTTTGAAGACATGTACCTTGAACAAATCAACCAAGCGTCTAAAATTTTCTATAGTAGACAATGATGCATCAATCCTTGTTCCATGGGTTATCTCTTGTAAGGCTTTCGTGACTTCATCCATATCTTGTGCATTGATAGTCCTGACTCTAGTTTCATTCTCATTTTGAGCATCATCTATGTGAAATATTTCTTCTTCCATGTTAGTATCTTCTTTCTTTATAACTTCTTATTTAACTTCAACCAGAGGATTAAAAAATCCTCTCTCTTTTTACCTCTTCTTCTAGAGCTTCTCAAGGCTTCAGATCTAGTCATGTCCTTTAACCTTAATCTTCTAAGGTCTTTTGGGCTTCTTAAAAGCACTTCTGGATAGTGAATAGCTTCTACCTAAGCCACTTCATAGTCTAATTCAAAAATTCAAATAGTTCACGGCTCAATTGCTTCCATGAAGCAAAAATAAGTGGATCCAAGAAACTTAATGTCTCCTAAGTAACTTCCAAACATTCTCTTAGGAATTATCACTCTTTCATTCATTCTCCTTTGAAAAATTCTAAAGAATTTGGCAAGAGCATCATCTTGAGCATCAAGACCTCCAAGTCCTCTCATATATTTTTCTATCTGATATGCAACAGGTTTTATATTTGTCCACTCTACTTTTCAAATTACCAATACTTCCTTCATGAAGTAGAAAAGCAAACAGATTACCAATGTACCATGCCTGAATGTATGCTTTTTTTCTTCTTGAGTTCCTTTAGGTTTTTCAATAAATGTTGTTAAAGAAATTCACAAAGTTCATAGTCAACACCACTTTCAATCATGTCTTGTGCAATGTGAACGAAAATGGTAGAGATTGGATTGTCTCTAATCGGGTGATAGATTTTGTGACCTACAAGAATTGCAGTGTACTGGACAGACGGATTTCTAATTCAATCCAAAGTGATTTCTATTCCATCAAGGGTAGCACTTTTCTTCTCCATTATATCCCTAACTTTGATAGATTTTTGCTCTAGAACTGGTCTAGAGAGAAAAAACCAATTATATCTCTAATAGCTTCCTTGGTTATCAAGTATGACCCATCAATCTATATGGATTTATTGCGAATTCTGCTTAACACCATTTTGGTGTACTTCTCTTTGTCTTCAAATGATGGTAACTTGTGCCACACATCCAACCTCTTCTCACTTAGGATTTTGTATTCCTATTTTACGATGTCATCATTTCCTTCCAATTCATTTTCCCATAGAATAAATAATTTGTTAGAGGAAATTTCTTCTATTTTCCCATGAATATAAGCTTTAATATCCTTAGTCGGTAAAACTCCATAGGGAGTGCAAGAAAATGCACCTATTGGATCTTCTAATAGAACTTTTCCAGAATGCCTCTTAACTTTAGGTTGTGATCTTTGTGAGACATCTACATCCTTCGATCCTTCCATTACATCTAAATTTATTTCAAATAATTTTTTTGGAAAAATAGAGTATGTAAAATACCTCTTAAACAGCTTAGCAAAATTAGGGTTTTCATGTTCAGCTATTGGGAGACGTGTCAAACCTTTCAACTTCTTCTTTTTCACCTCTCTTCCCCTTTGCATGTGTATAAGGAAATGAATTTTTCTTCCCAAGCACACTTTTAATTCTTTTATTTGACCCATTTCAATGATAAATACTTCAGACAAAAAGTTGGTAAACTTTGAAATCTTGTATGCACAATCAATCTTCAGAAGCTCTGCAAATTTCTGCATTAAAATATTTTCTCTTGTATTTTCCACCAAAATAATCATAATATTCATCTACATCTTGCATCTTCATGTCAAACCATGACACAACATAATGGTAGGTGGGTTATATGAATTTTAGTAAAGCTCCCCCTAAGCCATAGCTTTTGGCTTAGTTAGGAAATATCTACATCAGAGATTGGTACAAATTCTCCCTTGTCCTCAATCTATTTTTTCTTTCTCGATAACTTTTCCATTTCCTTCTTCACTTCATTTGGATAAACTTTCTTAACAAGTTCATCTTTCTTCATAGGATCATTCTTCCTTGTGATCTTATTCCTACAAAATTTTACAATATGTCCAAGCTTTCTGCAACTGTTGCATATGATATTTCTCGGATTGTTATTCCTTCCATTTGTTCTGAGTTTGCATTGATTAGTTGTGTGTCCAAATCCATAGCACATATATAAATAACCACCAAAAGATTGAATCATTCTACCATTGTTATATCTATTCATAATTTGACTTTTGCATTCACTTGCTCTATGTCACAATTTCTTGCATGTAAAGTATTATCTAGTAAAAGATGAAACGTTTTGATCCATTTTTATTCTACATTCCACAACTCTATGTCCAAATTTATTAGAAGAATAATAAAAACCATTGAAAGATTGGTACCTTTGGGCATTTGGTTTTCTAATAGGGGTTCTTCTTGTATTACTTCTCTAATTCCAAAACTCGCCATAGTTCTTTTTATCTTCAATTTTTCTAGGTTCACTGATCTTCTTTGCATTAGATGTTTGATCTGCTTTAGAGCTTTCTCTACTTTCAAGTCCCAAACCTCCTTTATCTTTAGATGCTTTCTATCCAACAATCAACTCATCAACCATTGTAGAACCTACCTTAAATTTGTCTTCATGAATTCTTGCTTTCTTCAAATTTGATATCATTTTACCACTTCTGTTCAAGTCTAGTGCACTCATTAGTCTTAATTTTTACCATAGTATTCATGCATTCCTCAATTCTTTACTTTTATTCCACTTGTACTCTTAATCTAATAATGTATTCATTCACTTGCTTTAGTTGTTCATTGACTTCCTTATGCCTTTCTCTAAACTTCTTGATTTGCTCTCTCAGTTTCCTAATGCATGTGTTTGCTTCTTTTAGATTTTCTTTCGATTTCCATTCTCATTTTCAATTTTGTTAAGATCTTCAAGATAATTTGAGTTCTCCATCTTTTTCTAGGATGCAATCTTCTTCTATGTATTCAATCATAGAAATTTATTTCTGAGGAGTATTATACTTTCTATCAACCATATGTTCAAACTCCAAGATATTCCCAAAGCATTCAAGCTCCTTCCAAGGATCTAGGCTCTGATACTAATTTTTGAACACCTAGAATGTTGAGAGATGGGGTGAATCAGTATTCCTCTAAACCAATTGAACATAACTCATCCAATTAACAGAATAGAAATAAGTACAATGATTTAAGAAAGCATGAATACAAATATAGAATCACAAGACACATGAACACCAGTATTTTTACATATAAAATCCAAAAGGAAAAAACCACAGTGAGGGTTAGCTCACAATATATTATATCTAGATATAAGATATTACAGAAAGGCTCACTTCCAGGACACACTATCAAGAAAAAGGCTCACGACCCATTGAGAAAAAAGAAAAAAAATGGTTTGGAAGCACTACCTATTTGTACTAATACAATAGCATCTATCATATTCCAGATTGCAATTCCATTGAAGTACAAAATGATCTTCACACTTGTATGAATGAATACTTTGCTCTCTTCATAATCTACTCAATAATGTACCACACACATGTGGGTGAATCAACACACATGTCATAAATTTCATACAATCTATTATGCTTCACCACATTTGAATATCATATTCTTTCACTGGAATTCTCTCTACTTCTCAAAAATTTTGGTGATATCATACATATATCCACATCAGGTGTAACTTCAATTAGGTCAGCCTAATTAGAAGTAACACACAAAATTAAGCATGTCATCCTCAAATAATTTTATCCACACTTAGCGCCTAAATTCTAAATTCAATTTACATCAAGATATGTTGGCATGGACCTAATATAAATCCCACATAAGATAGAGTTACTTGCATATCCTCCACAAAGCATCAAACATGTTAAGTCAGCCCAAAATAGACCTAAACACAAAGTCTCCAAGTGCACATGTAATTCACCAAATGTGTGACCTTAAAGCTTGATCTCCTTTTGAATTCCCATTCAACCAAAATTTATTATCTTATCTTCATTATCACAAAACAAAATAATCATTCATGAAGAAATGTGAAATCTCCCACACTTATGCACTGTACAAAACATAACTGTGATATATAGGGTTGCACACTGTCATTCATATCTTTCTGGAAACTTTACAAAATGTCACAAAAACTTGAATTTTGTTGCATCTAATAAACTCAAAATTGTAGTTACAGTCATAGAAGATTATACCAATATGCAATGAAGTGCACACCCAAAAACTGATGCACTAAACCACAAAATTTTTAGAGGAAATACTTAGCCAAATTCCTAATAAACCATACTTTCTTGATCAGCTTGCACTATACATAAGTCAAAAAAAATACGTCCACACTATGCTAGAATTATTATAACAATGCTGATATCAATGACAACATTGGATCAAACAATGTATATACACTTCATGCTCATGCTTCCAATCTGCATCATCAATGACAGGCTTCCAACTTCCAACAATCTCCCCCTTTGTCATTGATGGCAACATGCATATCAAAAACATTTTTGAAGGCTTGATTCAACACTTGTCTCCCCCTTACACATATCTCTCACAAAATTATTTATTCAATATCTCTCCAAGTATTATGACCAAACATTTTTTCAACTATCTCTCACCAAAATGTAGCTATCAATCCCCAAATGTTTTGACAAAAAAAATTCCACTATCTCTCCCCCTTTGACATTAATGGAAAAGGGTGTGAAAAGACTCAGTATAGTCCCCTTAAATATATATGTTGACTCCCCCTCAACTAAAAATTAACTTTTATTCAAATAAGGGATTATGAAAACTTAGTAAAATGCATAGATGTAAGAATTGTCAACCTGAAGATGTTGACCCTTTGAGATTCTTCATAATGTCCTTCCAAGTAGATCTGCCTTCTTCCTAAAGTCTTTTTGCTTCTGCTAGAGTCTTGCACTGTAATTCAAGCTCCATTAATGTCTCTTCTCCTTCCTCCACAGTATAGAGGTTGAGATTTATTTTTGAGATTTTATCAATACTGGCAAGGGAACTTGAGATGGGAGTATACTTTATCTTCACTAAGTCCCTTAGCATCACATATTATATGATTGTTTCTTCTCTCTGATTTTGTAATGCAAATAAGTTTCCATGTAGTTGCATAATGTTGTTCCATGTATGATTATCTCTATCTTTTGCTAGATCATATTAAGTATATGCTTCAAAGCCTATTTATGTTTCAATTGAGTTCATGAAATCCTTTATACTTTTTGTGTTATTCAACCATTTGAAGCAGTATAAAATTAGGTTTTTTTCTTCTTCATAGGTATGAGCATCCTTCAAACATTTCATAACTCTACAAAATGAATTTTCACATTTACTTGTGATTTCCTCTAGATTCTTCTTTGTAGGCCTTGCCTCTGATTCACTTTTACCTTGTCTTGTTAGTCTCGAGACATATACCTTGAATGAATCAACCAAGCATCTGAAATTTTCTATAGTAGACAATGATGCATCAATCCTTGTTCTAAGGGTTATCTCTTGTAAATATTTCATGGCTTCATCCATATCTTGTGCATTGATAGTTCTGACTCTAGTTTCATGCTCATGCTGAGCATCATCTATGTGAATTATTTTTTCTTCCATGTTAGTATCTTCTTTCTTTGTAACTTCTTATTTAACTTCATCTGAAAGATTAACAGTGCTCTTTCTCTTCTTACCTATTCTTCTAGAGCTACCAGAAGATTCAGCTCTAGTCTTGTCCTCTAACCCTGATCTGCTAAGGTCTTTGGGGCTTCTTAAAACCACTTTTACATAGTGAATAACTTCTAGCTCAGTCACTTCATAGTTTACTTCATAAATCCAAATAGCTCTAGGCACAATTGCTTCCATGAAGCAAAAATTAGTGGAGACAAAAAAATTAATGTCTCCTAAGTAACTTCCCAACATACTCTTAGGAATTCTCTCTTTCATTCATTCTCCTTTGAAACATTTCAAATATTGTTGCAAGAGCATTATCTTGAGCATCTGGACCTCCAATTCTTCTCATATGTTTTGCTATCTGATGTGCAACAGGTTGTGTATTTTTCCACTCTATTTTCCCAATTACTCATACTTCCTTCATGAAGTATTAAATCAAATAGATTACGAATGTACCATACCTAAATGAATGTTGTTTGTTCTTCTTGATTTCCTTCAGGTTTTTCAATAAATGTTGTGAGAGAAATTCACAAAGGTCATAGTTAACACCACTTTCAATCATGTCTTGTGCAATGTGAACGTCAATGGCAGTTACTGTATCTTCCCTAATCAAGTGATAGATTTTGTGACCTATAAGCATTGTAGTGTATTGAATAACCAGATTTCTAATTGAGTTCAAAGTGAGTTATTTTCATCAAGGGTAGCACCTGTCTTCTCCATTATATCCCTAACTTCGATAGATTTTTAGTCTAGAACTGGTCCAGAGAACCACAAACTAGTTATATCTATGATAGCTTCCTTGGTTATCGAGTACAGCCCATCAATCCATATGCATTTATCATGAATTTTGCTTAACACCATTCTAGTGTACTCTTTTTTTCAAATGATGGAGACTTCTACCACACATCAAACATCTTCTCACTTAGGGTTTTTTATTTTTATTTTACACTGTCATCATTTCCTTCCAATTTATTTTCCCATAGAATAAATAATCTGTTAGAGGAAATTTCTTCTATTTTCCCATGAATATATGCTTTAATATCCTCAGTCAGTAAAAGTCCATAGGGAGTGCAAGAAAATGCACCTATTGGATCTTCTAATAAAAATTTCCCAAAATGCCTCTTAAGTTCAAGTTGTGGTATTTGTGAGACATCTACAATCTTCAGTCCTTCCATTACATCTAAATTTCTTTCAAATAAAAATTTTGGAAAATTGGAGTATGCAAAATACCTCTTACAACTTGACAAATTTAGGGTTTTGATATTAAGGTACCGAGAGATGCGTCAAACCTTTCAACTTCTTCTTTTCAACCTATCTTCCCCTTCGCATGTGTATAATGAAATGAATTTTTCTTCCAAAGCACACTTTTAACTCTTTTATTTGAACCATTTTAGCAATAAATGCTTCAAACAAAAAGTTGGTAAACATTGAAACCTTGTATGCACAATCAACTTTTAGAAGCTCCCCAAATTTCCATATTAAAATATTTTCTCCTATTTTTTTCACCAACAGATTCATAATATTTATCTCCATCTTGCATCTTCATGTCAATCCATGACACAACATATCCACAGAGGGATTATATGATTTTCAGTAAATCTCCCCCTAAGCCATAGCTCTGGGCTTAGTTACCGGAGGAAAAATATACATCAGAGATTGGTACAAATTATCTCTTGTCCTCGGTCTCTTTTTTCTTTCTACATAATTTTTCCATTTCCTTCTTCACTTTATTCGGATCAACTTTCTTGAGTGGTTCATCTTTCTTCATAAGATCATTCTTCCTTGTGATCTTATTCTAGCAAAATTTTGTATGTCCAGGGTTTTTGCAACCATTGCATATGATTTTTCTCTTATTGTTATTCCTTCCATTTGTTCTAAGTCTTTATTGATTATCTTTGTGTCCAAATCCATAGCATGTATAGAAAAAACCACTAAAATATTGAATCATTCTACCATTGTTCTATCTATTCATCATATGACTTCTACATTCACTTGCTCTATGTCCAAATTTCTTGCATGTAAAGAATTTTCTAGTAAAAGATGAAACATTTTGATTCATTTTGCTTCTACATTCCATGGCTCTATGTCAAAATTTATTACAATAATAGAAAAAACCATAGAAGGATTGGTACCTTTGATTATTTGTTTGTATGACAAGGGTTCTTCTAGCATTGCTTCTTTGATTCCGGAACTTACCATACTTTCTTTTATCTTCAATTTTTCTAGGTTCACTTATCTTCTTTGCATTAGATGTTTGATCTACTTTAGAGATTTCTCCTCTTTCAAGTCCCAAACCTCCTTTATCTTTAGATTCTTTCTATGTAGCAATCAACTCATCAACCATTGTAGAACTTGTCTTAAATTTTCCTTCATGAATTCTTGCTTTCTCCAAATCCGATATTAGATTTACCACTTTTTGTTCAAGTCTAGTGCACTCACTAGTCTTTCTTTTTACCATTGTATTCAGGAATTCCTTAATTCTTTTATTTTCTTCCACTCATACTCTTAATCTAATAATGTCTTCATTCACTTTCTTTGGTTGTTCATTAACTTCTTTATGCCTTTCTCTAAACTTCTTGATCTATTCTCCCAGTTTCCTGATGCATTCATTTCCTTATTTTAGATTTTCCTTTAGATCTCCATTCTCATTTTCAATTTTGTTAAGATCTTCAAGAGAAACTTTGAGTTCTCCATCTTTGTCTAGCATGCAATCTTCTTCTGTGTATTCAATTGTATAAATTTATTTTAGAGTAGGATACTTTTTGTCAGCCATATGTTCAAACTCCAAGATCTTCCCAAACCAATCAAGCTCCTTCTAGGGATCTAAGCTCTGATACCAATTATTGAACACCCAAAATACTGAGAGGGGATGAATCAGTAGTCCTCTAAACCAATTGAACATAACCCGTCCAATTAATGGAATAGAAATAACTATAATGATTTAAGAAAGAATGAATAAAACCAAAGAATCACATGACACATGAACACCAATATTTTTACATGGAAAACCCAAAAGGGAAAAACCATGGTGAGGGTTAGCTCACAATATATTATATTCGAATATAAGATATTACAGAAAGGGTCACTGCCAGGATGCACTATCCAGAAAAAGGCTCATGGCTCACTAAGAAAGAACAAAGAAGAGTTTGGAAACACTTCCTATTTGAATAGATAAAATAACATCTATCATATGCCAAATTATAGTTCCATTGAATTACAAACTAATCTTCACACTTTTCTAAATTAATAATCTGCTTTTTTCACAATATGCTCAATACTACATCACACACATGTAGGTGAATCGCCATACATGTCATAAATTACATAAAATATGCTCTGCTTCACCACATTTGCATATCATATTCTTTCACTCACATGCTCTCTACATACTTCCCAAAAAATTTCATGTTGATCTCATACATATATACACATCAGGTGTAACTTCAATTAGGTTTTCCAAATTAGAACTAAAGCACAAAATTAAGCATGTCATCTTCAAATCATTTTATCCACACTTAGTGCCTAAATTCAAAATCCAATTTACATCAAGATAGGTTAGCATGGACCTAATATAAATCCCACATATGATAGAGTTACTTACATATCCTCCACAAAGCATCAAACATGTTAGGTCAGCCCAAAATAGACTTAAACACAAAGTCTCCATGTGTACATGTAATTCACCAAACGTGTGACCTTAAAGCTTGATTTCCTTTAGAATTCCCATTCAACCAACATTTATTAGCTTATCTTCATTATTGCAAAATAAAAGAATTATTCACAAAGAAATGTGAAATCTCCCACACTTATGCATTGTACAAAAGATAACTGCCACATGTAGCGTTGCACACTATCATTCATATCTTTCTGGAAGCTTTAAAGAATGTCACAAAAACTTGAATTTTGTTGCATGTGATAAAATCAAAACTATAGTTATAGTCGTAAAATATTATACCAACATGAGGTGAAATACAGACCCAAAAGTTGATGCACTAAACCACAAAACTATCAGAGGAAAGATAGAGCCAAATTATTGATAAACCATACTTTTTGAATCAGCTTGCACTATACATAAGTCACCACTATGCTAGGATGATCATAACAATGTTGATATCAATGAAAACACTAGATTAAACAATGTATATTCATGCTCATGTTTCCAATCTATATCATTAATGAAAGGCTTCCAACTTCAAACAATCTCCCCCTTTGTCATTGATGAAAACATGCATATCAAAAACATTTTTGAAGGATCGATTCAAAACTTGCCTCCCCCTTACACATATCTCTCCCAAAAATATTTCTTCAATATCTCTCCAAGTATCTTGACCAAAAGGTTTTTCAACTATCTCTCACTAAAATGTAGCTATCACTCCCAAAATGTTTTGAAAAAAATGTTTTTCCACTATCTCTCCCCCTTTGACATCAATGGTAAAGAGTGTGCAAAGCCTCAGTTTACTCCCCTTATATATATATATATGTTGACTCCCCCTCAGCCAAAAAGGAACTTTTATGCAAATAAGGGATTATGAAAACTTAGTAAAATGCATAGAAGTAAGAATTGTCTACCTGAAGATGTTGACCCTTTGAGCTTTTTCATAATGTCCTACCAAGTAGATCCACCTTCTTCCCAAAGTCATTTTGCTTCTGCTAAAGTCTTGCACTGTAATTCAAACTCCATTAGTGTCTCTTCTCCCTCTTCCACATTATTGGGGTTGAGATTTATTTTTGATAGTTTATCAATACTATCAAGGGCACTTGAGATAAGAGTATGCTTTATCTTTACTCTCTTAGCATCACATATTGTTTGATTGTTTCTTCTTTCTAATTCTTCAAGGAAAAGAAGTTTTCATGTAGCTGCATAATGTCGGTCCATGTATGATTATCTCTATATTTTGCTAGATCATAATTATATGCTTCAAATCCTATTTGTGTTTCAATTGAGTTCATGGCATCCTTTATACTTCGTGTGTTATTCAACCATTTCAAGTAGTATAAAAGTAGGTTTTATGCTTCTTTTTCACAAGTATGAGCATCCTTCAAACATTTCATAACTCTGTAACATGCATTTGCACATTTCCTTATGATTTCCTCTAGATTCTTCTCCCCAGGCCTTGCCTCTGATTCACTTTTACCTTGCCTTTTTAGTCAAGAGACATATACCTTGAATGAATCAACCAAGCGTCTGAAATTTTCTATAGTAGACAATGATGCATTAATGCTTGTTCTAAGGGTTATCTCTTGTAAGGCTTTCATGGCTTCATCCATATCTTGTGCAATGATAGTTCTAACTCTAGTTTCATGCTCATGTTGAGCATCTTCTATGTGAATTATTTTTTCTTCCATGTTAGTATCTTCTTACTCTGTAACTGTAGACACTGAAAAGAATCATAATCGATATCATACACTCGAAATAGGTTTACTAACATCATTTCCTCTTTAACCCATCCTCTTTTTGCTTCATTAATTAAATTAACCTAGCTAATTTAATTAATTGCATCATTTTCATCTATTTGCCTAATTAATTTAATCAGGTTAATTCATCCCACTTCACGCTAACATTTCATCTCATTAAATTAAATACATCAAAATGTTTAATTGAATTCCCTAAGTCATCTTATTTAATTAAATAACCCTAAGTTATTTAATTAAATATCATTTCATCTCTCCCCCATTCATTAAATCATTTAATTTAATGAATAAACACTTTAATTCTCCTAATCCCCTAATTGCATGATTAAATCTTGTTTAATTAGAAATTAATCTAACTTTCCAATAGGTAAAGGGAATATTCCTTATCCCCTTTTTGTACAATTGAAACTTTGTTTTTAATTTAATAATCACATTTTTCCTCACCCATGAGAATATTCTTATTCATTCATCATTTGAAAAAGGTATATTTTCACTTGGCTTCTTAAGCAAGTTTTAACCTTCAACCTTTTGAACAATTCACCTTTGACCTGTGTGAGCAGGTCAAAAGTGTGTTTGTTTGAGGCAAGTGTGAACCCTTGATTAAAATCCCATCATGCATTCTCATCCATTGATGAGAATCCATGATCCATGCCTCTCATCTCCTTCATCTTGGACCGTTGATTAATATTTTTAATCTCCACCCTTCATTCCTCATTTGCTCTCATCTTTTAGGGAAAATTCATGCTATTGAATTCACTTGCATCCATACTCTTAATTTACTCACTTTTTAGCTTATCTTAGTTAATTTTAATTGCATAGTAGCTTAGAGCATCCATTAATGGCTTTCATGCATCCATCTTAGTTTGTATATGAATTAGGGTTTCCATCTTTTAGCATAGATTTAGCTTAGATTAGCTTAGAAATGGCATAATTAGATCATTTTTAGCATAAAATCATGGTAAATTAGCTTGCATCATGTTCATTTTTAGCATAAACTAGGTTTTCATACATCAACCATAATGGTTTCATCAATTCTCTTCCATAGAATCGACTAAAACAGGCTCACTAATCATGGGATTGGGAAAGGGTCTTCATTTTACATCAACATGACACCAATTGCAAAATAGGATAAGTTTCAAATGGGTTAGATTAGGAATTTAACTATTTTCTTAGTTTGTAGCTTTCAATTTCAGTAAAATGCTTAGTTTAAATTTCCAATTTCAATGATCTTGTTTGTATATGTAGGTTTTTTGGCAAAGTTATGCTTCGATTCATCATGAATCAAGCATAATCGACCCTCACTGGCATTTCCTCATCTCACATTCTAGTGCTAGAAGGAGGGAAAACCATTAACATTTTTTTGGCTCAAATTTTGTTTGTTTGTTGTTTTGCAGGTTGCAGTGATGCTCAAATCTCAAATAGTGACACTATTTAAAGAGCGACGCCATAACCATTTGAAATCCTAATGCTGAATTAATGCACCAACACTAATTTAAATATGGCGACGCTTATTTAATCTAGAGGTATCGAAAGTTTCAAATGGCAATGCTAAACTTCACCAAAGTGATGCCAACAAATTTCAAACCGCAATGCTACTAAGAGCAGCAACACCGAGAAAAATTATGATGCTATCATGCTCAATGTTTCTGCTATAGAGCGATGCCCGTTTTCACCAAAGTGACGCTCATACTTCAAATTGTGACGCTACCATGTTCAGCAATGCTCAACCAAGGTAAGAAATTTTATGCTTGTCTTTTCGACATGTGATTTAATTTCTTTGATTTATCTGACCACTGATGCATGTCTGACTATGTTCTGGTTGTTAGACTAATAGGGTTTTGTAGGTTCAAAGAAATCAAGCTAAAGTGAAGAAAGTCTTTTCTATCTTGAATTCTATAATTGTAACAAGTTTTTAACACTTTGGGGCAATTATAACCCAGCATTCATGGTTTCTTCTTTATGCTTTAGGGCAACTAATTTTCCATTGGGCTTAAAACTTACAATCTTAGGACCAACTAGATTTCAATTGGGCTTAAAACTCATTTTCAAAGTTGGCTAAAATTGAACCCTCATCATTGCTTTTTTTTGGGTTTAAAATGAATGCTCAAAGTTGGATAAAATTGAACCTTCACATCATCATTTTACTTTGGGCTTAAAACTGAATAAGGCAACTTCATATTTCAATTAGTGCTTAAAATCAACTCATCACTGCTTTAGAGGGTTAAAATTTACAAGTGTTTGTTATGTTTTGTGATTTTCAATGTTGTTAGTGGATGTGTATGCAATTCTCTTGTGCCATTTGGTGACCTTAAGAAACAGAAACATTCCTTAACACTTTACAAAATCACCTACATCTTTCAATTTGGATTAAAACTAAACCCCCTTTGTGAGTGTGAGAAAAAGGCATAGCGTGTGTTCTCTCTTTGTTCACATGAATGAAGATGATCGAACTACGGATGTACTTCCTCGCTATTGTTCATCTTTAGAGGGCCTGCCTTAATGGGAAAAAGCACTCACCCCAAGGGAATGACCCAAGTGGTAACAAGCTAATGCCAAGCTCTTCCAATACCGCCATATAATTTTTTGGTTGCAGTGAAAATCATGATCAATGGGACGCGGTACATGATAGCTCTCCCCTAGTATCTTTATAATGTGTAAATCCTTTGTTCTAAGGGTTGGGATACCTCTTGAGGGAGTTTATCATTGCACCCCCTAAATTGGAAGCCCTTATTATGAACCCTTGTGTGGAAGCCAAAAATCCTTAATATTTGTTGATGTCAAGAACGGTCGTTCTGAAGCCACCCCACATTTGTACTATTCAATTGTAGAAGCAGAAAACCTCCTTTTGGTCTTCGGATTTTAAGGATTTTGAGATTTGGTGGTCCTGAGAAGTGTGTGTCGTGGAGGGGAGCTAATGTCACCAAATCTCTAAATGTTCACATTGTCTAGTGTTTGGAGAAATCCTAGTGGGGATTCAACAAATATAGCCATTTCTAACCTAGGGTTGTAATGATTGTGATTCAATTTAACACTGCTTGATTTCAAAATGATACCAAAAAAAAATTCACTATCATTCACAAAATTTCAAACACTTTGGCCTAAATATTGGACCTCTTGAGTTAGCCTTGATATTACTACTTGTCCTAAGGATTTATCCTTAGAAATTTCTAAATAACTTAGCATTAATCGCAAATCCATATTTCCCAAAGACAACATAGGAAATTATGGATTTAACCTCATGATTTTCATGAAATGGACATTGTGAGAGTTATGATCTTTTGGACATAAACATCCAGTTTGGAAACATAATCAAGACAAGTGTTTATGGTAAAATCAATTCACTTAAGCAAGATAAACTAACAAATGAACCCCACATGACTATTTGGAGACTGATCGCACTCATTGAACAACCTAATCTTCTAAGTACTATAATTCAACCAAACTTTGAACTCATTAATGGTTAACAAACCAATCTCATTAGCAGTTTGAGAAGCTTCACTTCTAAAACCAAGGAAACAGATACACAGTGGAGAAATGTAGCAACCATTTTAGATGAAGAAGAGTAACAAGCTGATATTGAGGCTAGAAGGCCCATATTACCACCACATGTGTGGCAATAAATATCTTCCTTTCTTCTATAAACTTAAACTATTTTCACATGATCTCACGTAAAGTTAGGATCCCTAAGGTAAATTCTACAATTCATCATTTTAGACTTAGGCATATCACTCCAAAAGCTCTCAAGAAACACCTTTTAGCACTTCACAAAAATAGAGACAAGTTGGTATCAAAATTTTATAGACATGCTTCAAGGTATAGTTCAGAATTATATGCATTCTTTTGGAGTCAAAATCCTGATATTTTTACATGATACTGAACTCCTCTAAATGATCCATCGCATAATCAAAATCCATAAGAGAAGATCTCCATCCCATCATTGCAAACGTAGATATTGTTAGAGTAATAAGTTATTTCACTTAATTAATCTAATCATATTGGTTAATTAATTAAGTCACTTATCACTTTAGTTACTTAAGCTAAATTTAGGCACATTAATAATTAATTATTTATTAATTATTAAGTGTGCACACTAGGGTTTCCTTTTAGGGTTATGCATACATTTCTTTTATAAATAAATTCATCTCTTGTATTTACTCAATTCCTGAATATTATTCATTTGCAAATCTTCATGCAAATTGCTCTTGCTCTTTCTATTTTTCCCTTGTGGAAGGTATTATCTGGTTTGCATGTATGATCTTGGATTCTTACATGGTATCAGAGCCTTGAGTTGCATCCCCTTCTTAGTTTTTGGAGAAATTCATTACAGAGCATGTTCAAGGTTCCTCAAGGGTTTCATGCCTTGAGCTTATTTCTAGAGAATTTTCATCTCAAATGGATCTTTCCATCAGTTCTAGAGTGTCTGAGAGATGAAAATCAACATATAATACACCTATATTCGGCGTCGGCTATTCGTGAGGCAAAAAAAAATTACCTGACAAGCTGTACGGCCTACTAGGTATAGGGTACGATTTATTTTGTAGAATAAAAAAAATTCAAAATTTTTTTTGCATGTATAATGTTTCATCGGCCTTTTAAATTTGTGGGGCATATTTTATATGGGATGGTATTTTATTAAAATTGGAGTTCAAATTTTTGTGGGTTTGAATTTTCTACGGACGGGAGCCATTAATATTTGCAAGTTTGTACCTGTGCTTATCGGCATCCACTGACCTGCTCCACATCTGCCATCCCTTTCTTCCTCCATTTTCCCACCAGCATATTTCTTGCCGGCTAGTAATTTTTCACCCCCACCGGCTATCTCCCATCCGTCGGCTGCCTTTACAATTCTCGGCTTCCTCTGCTCATCGGATCTCCCCTGTCGAGCTCCCTAGACCCGCGCCCTCGGTCACATCATATCCCAGGGGACTCCAATGTAGCCGGTGGCGCCAGTGAGCAATGCCACCCTCTTTCTGCTAGGGGTCTGCTCCACCGCCACATTCTGGGTGGCGCTCTTTTTTTTTGGTAGCACCCGCAGTCATACAGCGGACAGCCAAAGAAAAAGGAGCTGAAATTTTGTGCCCGGTTAGCCTTTGATGTACTTGATTTGCCCCCATACAAGCCTTTTTTCATTTTTCCATAACTTTTGATCCTAGAGGTGAAATTTTTGAAACGAGATACTGTTGGAAAGTTGATTCCAATGTTGATCCAGTGGTGAAGGTAGTTTTCCATATTTTGCTCCAATTTTATTTTACAGGCCTCTAAAGTCAAATGAAGCATTTTTCACTTCGGAGGGCATATCTTTTGCCTTGGTTATCCATTTTTCGCCATTCTCACGACACCAAAAATTTGATTCAGTCCTCTACACAAATCTGAGGTCATTTTTAATCATGGAGGCAGATGTGAACATTGGTTTGTGCATGCACTCTTTTTTTTTTTCATGCACTAGGTTTGCATTTTCTCTCTAATTTATGCATGTTTTGCATTCTCTCCTTTTACAATCATGGGTTATTTTAATAAATGAACTTATATAAAGTTCCATCAGGGGAGTTTCTTGCATAATAATCCAATTAGAGTGTAGTTGCATTGCATGCACTTTGATCTCATCTTCATATTGATGACAACTCGTATGAGTTGTATCTAGATTATGTAGTTTCTTTTGGCTACATCTTTCTCATAGCTTAACACATTTTGGTTCGCATCGGTTCACATCTCAGTTTGAGGGCCATTCATTTTATGGTTAATGTTCTAGAATCTTCATGGTACTTGCTCCTATGGGTCATTTTTAGTCACAGTTTGGCATCGGCATCGAGATACACATAGCTTCCAGATTATTTCATCATATCATTCCCTCTTATGGGGGGCATCATTTATTCATCTACTGTTGCTTCATAGATTCCAGGGTTGTTCCAGTTTGTGAAGTTTTCCAGTGTTCCTTGGCATCGGGTCTACTATTGCATTATCATGATTCTACTTGAGTCCTTCTGTGATTATCAAATGGTTTCTTGTAAATAGAGGTATCTTTCCTTGCTTTCCTGATTTAGGATTCCAGAGTTACTCCACTAGTGTTCTTCCAATGCTTCTTTGCAGTAGATCATCTCATTGAGGGAGGGTTTTGTCCCACATGGTTTTCTCCTCTTTCTCATTCAATGCATTTGTACATGGGTACCTGATCAGTCCTTGTTGTTGGGACCCATCTTTGCTTTCATGTAGCTTTTCTTTAGCGTTTTAGCTACTTCCTAAGTTCATCTTAAGGGGGGTGTTAGAGTAATAAGTTATTTCACTTAATTAATCTAATCATATTGGTTAATTAATTAAGTCACTTATCACTTTAGTTACTTAAGCTAAACTTAGGCACATTAATAATTAATTATTTATTAATTATTAAGTGTGCACACTAGGGTTTCCTTTTAGGGTTATGCATACATTTCTTTTATAAAGAAATTTATCTCTTGTATTTACTCGATTCCTAAATATTATTCATTTGCACATCTTCATGAAAAATTTTCTTGCTCTTTTTGTTTTTCTCTTGTGGAAGGTATTATCTGGTTTGCATGTCTAATCTTGGATTCTAACATATATCATACTACACAATATAGTAGGAAGTTGGCTTCAATACTCTATCAAAACTGTTACCGCTTGTTAAGAAACTTTTATGCTCAAGCTAGGAGGATATGAACCGGTCTAAACATCCCCATCCATCCTCTCATCTAACTCAGTATTGGTTCTCTAGGATTTGAACATTTTAGAGGCCTAACATCATTCTCACTACCTTGATCTTGTCAAAACAAAGGTTCACTTTAAGTCAACATTGGGTCAAACATCTCACTCACCCCTTCATCAAAATTCATCTCTCACTTCACCAATCTTTGCAAAATTTTGAGTACACTAATATTTTGTGACTTAAACATTAAATAAAATCAAACCAACCTCTAACTTAGCTACTTTTGTGTGAAATTTATCTTTTTCCATGCACTTAGTTAAGCTAGTTATCATCTTTTAACTAGTTCATCTTGAAGGTCATGAGTCTACCCTAAATATTTACAATTTCATAAACATCCTTTATCCCAACATCAAAACATCAAGACTAAGTCAAAAAAATTGTTTCAAAATGATTGCAAAGATCACTCTCTACATCATCCATCTTTTCACCCCCCACCATCACAATTGCTCCTAAAAGACTTAGAGCATCTCTTTTTTCCTATATTTGAGTCAACTAGAGAGTTCAAACATCATAAATCACAACAAAACTCTACCAAAAGTGACACAACATTTATGGTAAAGACTAGATCACAACACAAGAGAATCATGGAGAAAACCAAAGTAACATTTACCTCAAGTGATCCAAATCCATTAGAGTTTGATCCAAGGAGTCAAGTTACACCATCACAACAACCTTCATCGCCATCAAGACCGTATGAGATAGAAGATGTCACAAACAACCCCTTTGAACTCACTAGGGAGGAACTTATGGAACATCAAACTTTTGAAAATGTAGCTCCTAACTCCCCTACATTTGTGGCATAGTATTCAACACAAGGCTTCATCACCCCATCACTAGGGCTATATCAAACTTACATTCCCAGTCTTGCAACAATCCTTGCTACAAACTTTGGACATGACCTTTTAGTTGAAAACAACACACTTGTGGGAACACTTGAAACCAATCCTCCATCTAACACAACCACTTAGACACCTAGCTTTGGTGTTCCTTCTATTCCTGAAGATCCTAAACAAATATACACACCTCTTTATCTTCATTACTCAACCACAACTTCAACATATTGATGGCATCCTTCTTCATCCACATCCATGAGTACCACAAGTGTTCCTACCATTACACAAAGCAATGTGGATGCAGTATCTCAAAACAGCACGCGAGGGAATATCAATACAATACCACAGAGTCAACCCTTGAATCAAATAGGGACATCCTTACCAAATATTCCAATGGGTTCATCTATATTGTTGGTTTCACAAAACACATCCACATCATCCACCATTAATCCACCTCAAAACAATCCCTTGATTACAAGTTTTATCAATCCAGGAAGCATCTTGATCAAAAATCCCTTGTTTACATCTTTGGCACAAGGAAATCCTCAAAACATAGGACAAGTAAATCTCTTTAATCAATGGACTCAAGGTCCTAGTATATCATTTCTATTACAAAATATGGCATCATCTTCATATTTTCCCACAATTCCCTTTGCTATACCAAGTCAAATAGGACCTCAAACGTGCATTCATCCACCTCATTCTACTAACTTACATGGAGTGTTAAATCAAGGGAATACTCCACCTCTCACCAACAATCCATTACCCAACCAAAACATCAATATCCATAATCCTCCACCGATGTCTCAAAAACCACCTGATCCCACATTACAAGCACATTCATTAGCTTTACAGCAAGCACAACAAGCCTATCAACAAGCCATACAACAACAACAAGCATCCTTAGCACAACAACAACATCAATTTCAACAAGTATTATTAGCACAACAACAACATCAAGCTCAACAAGTAGCCTTAGCACAACAACAACAACATCAAACACAACAAGCACCAACAATAGCAGGCCCAACAAGAAGCCCTAGTGGCACAAGAACAATAGCAAGCTTTACTAGCTCAACAATATGCCCAACAATAGCAACAAGGTTCTTATTTGAACATCGTCAATCCAAATGCATTAGGAACACATCGATTAGTAGCCCAATCATCTTCACTAAATCTCACACCACCATACACCCCATACAACTCATTTGTCATCCCACCATATATTCCTCCACCAACTCACAAGACAATCTAGCATCACAATTGAAAGTACTCTCACAAGAAATTTAGGACCTTTGAATGGGAAAGGAAATGAAACCTCATACACAGAACTTTTTTCCTTATCCATTTGACCAAAACATAGCAATGATACCATTTCCTCCTAGTTTTGAAATCCCCAAATTCAGCAAATATAAATGGAGATGAAGTCCTATGGACCATATCAAATAATTTAATGTCATGTGCATGGAAGTGGCTTACAATGATTCATATCTAATGTTCATCTTCCCTCAAAGTTTAATAGGTCATGCTATGGATAGATTTTCTCATCTGCCTCTTAGCATCAAAACTTTTCAAGAAATTATCAAAAAATTCATCGATCACTACTCCTTCAATCTTGACATGGACGTCAGTCTAGAAGAATTATATAGTCTTAGAAAAAATCAAGGAGAAACTTTTGTAAATTTCTTACAGCAATGGAAACAAAGAGCTAGTAAAATCAAGTGGCCTCTTCCTGATGAACAACAAGTAGGAATCATAATAGCCAATCTAGATCCAAATATGTCATTCCACTTGAAAATGTAGTGCATCACATCATACGACAAGCTTGTCCCTAGAGCCCTTAACATTGAAAGAGATCTAATCTCACAAGGAAATACTCAAACTTACAAAGACAACTGTTCTTCAACTAGTTTGAATGAGAAGCCTTGTGTTTGGGAAAATAACAAAAACGTAACAAATGACGATGTGGTAGATGCTAAGGTAGTCCTAAGTCCTCCTAGACCTAATAACAATCAAGTTGCTAATGTCCAATCGACTGTGCAACAAACAACACCTCCTTAGAACAATTAGATCAATAACACCAACATGCAACAAAGGCAAAACACAAATAGGAACAACTATCCCAAACGCAAGTAAACTCAGTTATCGAAACCCATCAAAACAATCATGAAGAAATTGGTAGAGTCAAATCTAATAACACTTCCCAACTTTGAAAACTACCAAGAACCACAAGAGAAACCATCATGGTACAACAAGCATTACCTTTGTGACTTTCATAAAATCAAAGGGCATAAAACAATAAACTGCATGAAACTTAAGAACATCATCCATGATCTCATAGAAAACGATACCATATCTGTTGAGGTACTATCTAGGAATTAGGATCTTAATATACACAAGAACCCTACGCCAAATAATGACAAAGAAAACAACGAAAAAGCTAAGGATTACACAAATTTGCAGCATACCTATTCCAACGTAGTGGCTTCCTACGATAGCATTACTATTGTCACCATCAAAGGAGCCAGTACGGAATGTGGAGTCACCACACGACGTGGAAAAATAACCATTCAAGGATTCACATCTCAATCTAGGACATAGCCTACTTTTCCCACATCTAATCCTAGCAAGTACAATCTTCTAGACCAGCTTAAGTAGACCCCCACATAGATATCTATCCTAAAACTCTTAAGGTTATCCCTTGCACATAGGGAAATATTGGAGAAAGCCTTGTTTGAATCATCCATTCTTGAGAACATTGATACCAATAAGTTTCAAGATATGGTAGGGCATTTCATAAACCATCTTCTTACCTTATTTGAGCAAGACCTACTATCACAACCATCTCATAAGCATGTTTTACATCTTGAGGTTTTCATTCATAAAAACAAGGTCAAAAGAGTCTTGGTAGATGGAGGTGTTGGTTTGAACATTTGTACCTTGCAGTTGATCAAAAATATAGGTTATTCAAAAGGTACTATTAAGAAGACAAAGAGTACCACCATCAGAGCATATGACAATCAAGAATGGGTATCACAAGGAATCATTGCACTTCCAATACAAGTGGGACCTCTTATTGCTAAAACTACATGCCAAGTGCTTTTGATCTTGATCTCCCCTATAACATCTTACTTGGCCGACCATGGATCCATGCTCTAAAAGTTGTAGCCTCGACCTATCATCAGTGTGTGAAGTTCCCTTTCAAAGGAAGAGAAATCACTATCCATGGAGACCTAGAGCCTTTTTACTATTGCAAAAGTCTTCTTGAGGCCAAATTCTATAAGATCCCATAAATACCTAAAAATGATGAAGGGCCTACACCACTAAGCTCATTTATTGACCCATCATCCCTAGCCTCTACCTCAACAAAAAAAATCCCCATGGTGTAGAGTATACCTGGCGTCAAAGCAGTGATCCAGGATGATGGCTGTGGAAACTACAAACTATTGAAAGACACCTTTGTCTTAGGAGAGTTACCTATTTCTCCTCAATCTCATGGGAAACCCACATCTAGCACCAAAGAACCTAAAACAATTAAGATGGCAGCTACTACCTTCACCAAGTGGGGAGATTTGAAACAAGATGTAAATGAGGAAGATATCTCTAAACTCCTCTATCAAGATGAACGACCTATACCTATTCTTCCTATGGAAGATGATAACAAAGTCCTATAGCTCATGTAGAATTGGGGATATAACAAGAATGAAAAGCTAGGATAGAATGATAATGGTTTACTAGAACCCATTGTTCCTAAGAAGCGAATGAAGAATCTTGGCTTAGGTTGTATTACTAGCAAGGTCACACTTACTGCAAAAGGTATTTCTGCTAAACGAGTTGAGGCTTCCTCTTGGTCACCTACATCGCGTGATACAACCTTAGATGACTTTCCCATTGATGTTATCAACCTATTTGAGAACAACATTTTGTTTATGATATCCATAACATCCTTTGTCTCAAGCAACCAACCAACCAAAATACACCTAGTATACCCACAACTTATTTAGATGGACCAACAAGGACCACCGATTCTAGATTTCTTCAAATATGATTAAGCAATCTCATAATTCATGGGACTCTATGACAACTTGTCATGGGCAGATCTCAAAGCAGGCTTTGACATAGAGCTCGAAACAAGGGCATTCTATGGGGAGACGATTGAATCCTTTAGTCACAAAATAAACAATTTATGCAACTAACATGCAGATCCTTGAGTGAAAACTACCTAGTGGCACTCTTTAATCCTAAAATCGTAAAAAGGATGCATCTAATGGTGAAAACCTCTCTGAGGTTCCCAAGGATGAGGGATTCAATCTCCCCCTTAGTTCCATGCATACAGAGAAGTTAGTAGTACTAGCAGAAAAAGCCACTCCAGTCAATGTGGGAATAGAAGAAGCACCTAAGATAACTTTTTATGTCGAATCCTTGTTGGACGAAGAATAGAAGAATCTTGCAACATTCCTCAAGGAGCGAAGAGCTAACTTTGCATGGTCATACACAAATATTCCGGGCCTTGATCCAAAAGTAGTTGTGCATCACTTAGCAGTTTATCCTGAAGCTAAGTCAATCAAACAAAAAATAAGAAAGATGCATCCTCATAAAGCACTCTTGGTCAAACTAGAATTACAAAATCTTCTTGGCATTGGATTCATCCAACCGATAGATTATCCTAAGTGGGTTTCAAACTTGGTACCAGTCTCAAAACCCGCTGGGGGCATCAGAATCTACACCGATTTTAGAGATTTGAACAAGGCATGTCCAAAGGATGTTTTCCCTCTTCCTAACATTGATCTCATTGTGGACTTAACAGCTAGGCATGAAATGTTGTCACTCATGGATGGTTTTTAAGGCTATAATAAAATCATAATCACCAAGGAGGATCGACATAAAACTCCATTCACTTGTCCATGGGGAACCTATTGCTATAATGTGATGCCATTTGGCTTAAAGAATGTAGGAGCAACCTATCAAAGAGAAATAACCCTCATCTTCCACGACATGATCCACAAAACAGTTGAAGATTATGTGGATGATATTTTGGATAAATCAAGGAAGAGGATTGAGCACATACAAGTCTTAGGATCTATCTTTGAAATGCTTGAAGAATACAAAGTAAGGCTAAATCCCAAAAAGTGTGTCTTTGGGGTCACATCAGGGAAACTTTTGGGGTTCATTGTTTCACAAAGAGGGATATAAATTGATCCAGCAAAGGTAAAATCCATCCTAGACATGGAACCACTGCAAACACTAAAGCAGATGAGAGGGTTACAAGGAAGATTGCAGTCCATTAGAAGGTTTATAGCACAGCTATCAAATAAAATTCACCCCTTTTTGCATCTTCTCCGTAAAGGGATAACCTACAAGTGGGATGAAAAGTGTGACAAAGCTTTTCAATAGATCAAGGATTATCTACTCACCCCTCCAGTGCTCATGCCATCAATACCAAACAATCCATTAATCTTGTATATCTCAGCAACACCAACAATACTCAGAGCTCTTCTGGAACAACATGATGAAAACAAAAAAGAGAGGGATATCTACTACATCAATAGAACCTTGGTAGGGTATGAGATGAGCTATTCATCCATTGAGAAGGCACACCTAGCAGTTGTTTTTGCTTCACAAAAATTCAAACACTACATGTTGTCACAACAAATCAAGCTCATTGATAAAATCAATCCATTGAAATACCTATTATCAAAAGCAACCCTCACAAGACGAATGGCTAAATGGGTGATGATCTTAACAAAGTTTGACATAGAATATGTAGAGAGCAAGGCAATCAAAGGACAAGTTGTTGGTCTTTTTTTACTACTAACTAGGTTGGTCTTTTAATCTACCTATGGAATTGCGAATTCTAATCAAGGGCAACTCGAAGGACCTAGACCAACTGACGAGGACTTTTAAAAAAGCCTCCTACACTTCGGGCTCTACAAGACCTGAGAGGGTGATCCATTAATGTGTTTACAACCTCTACACCATTATTATAAACAACATTAATAATAACAGATAATCTCACTTAATAGCTCAACACAATAGGATAGTATCTAATAGAATTGGTTGTTCATCGATAATATCAACTATTTGGAGCATGAGATAATTGCAACACAATCCACGGTATCTGTAGACACCTAAAAATGACCTAGGCCTGCAAGCTTCATTTTTACCACTTTCGTCCTAGCATAATTGTGACATTTAATTATGTCCTTAGTCCACATTCGACTATTGATTAAATAATTCATAATTATTTAATTAATTCATAATTATTTAATTAATTCATAATTATTTAATTAATTCATAATTATTTAATTAATTCATGTCCTTCCATTCTTCATGATTATTGAATAAATAAATTTTATTTATTTATTAAATACGTCATTAATTGTCTAAGTCTTCCTCTAATTAAATAAATTTCTAAATTTGTTTAATTATCTTTATTCATTAATTCTTCTTGATTATTAAATAAATAAATTTTATTTATTTATTTAATATGTCACTAATTGTCATAATTAAATGAATTCATTAATTTAATTAATTAATTAATCTTATCTGCTAAATTAAATAATTATCCTTAATTATTTAATTGTCAAAATTAATATTCCTCTCATTTTAAATAAATGAAATTATTTAAAATGTCATCACAATCTTAACTGACAGTTCACTTTGGTAAATAATTGGAAAATCAATTATTTATTATTTCACAAAATCCATATTTTGAATTAATTTAATTCAAAATGGTAACTAATCTTCCAAAAATCAAGTAATCGGGCAGATTCTTGATTTTTCAAATCTGATCTTCAGTTCAACTCTTATCTTCTTGATTTTTCGAATCTCACAAATCGGGCAGTCTTTATCTTCTTGATTGTCGAAAATCTTTATTTTCCAATTAATTTATCTCATTTATTCTCCACCGCCGATTCGATTCTTGGAGATGACATCTTGACCGCTCGATTAATGATTCTGCCCTAACCCTAATTAGGGATTCTCAGATTTAATCTGGACCTCTCATTCTAGGTCTTTCTTAGAATTTGATCTCACCTGTCCATTCAAAATGACATTTTCTATAAAATGTCATTTTCCTCTCACTTTTCGATTACGCACAGACATTACATTTTTAGGCATTTGTACACTTAGATTTCATAGCAATTTCAGCATTTATTATCTTTATTTGATCAAGTCTTAACATATTTTGGCATTGGCAATCATAGTCATAGGCATAGGCATTTAGACATTGCATAAATCCTTCAAAGCTTGGTGTAGGACTTAGACATTTGCAGATTGCTCGCACGACGGATCTGAGGGAAAAATATCATCCAGCAAGTAAGAAGGTACTATGGAGGTAATCATGGAAGTTTCCAGAAACAGGTATAACTGTTCTATTATTTAATTTCCTTTGTACTTGATAGGACTTTGGGTTTTTGTCTTTTACAGTGATTGATCTTATCTAAATCTAGAAGATTACCCTCAGTTACAGTATCAGAGTCATTGATTTGAAATTTGTAGCAAGCTCTAGGAAAAGACAAACAAATACTGAATCATATGGATAAATAAAAGTTAGATCAGTGCCATATATCCATTGTAGGAGTCAAATTCATAAGCATCTAAGGGTTTATGATAGATTTAACACATAACATATAAAATCCTTGACAACATTGTATTGTAATCTCATCAATATGTATTCTAACCCAATACTACTTATCAAATCCTTATACAGAACATATCCGCCTATAATCCCATTCAAGCATTTTAATTAATTCCTTGAATTAAAGCTAAAATAGAATAATACACACCACAATAGTGAGATGAATGAAACAACCCTTAGTTATCTTATTCAAAGTTCAGATATGCATGTACAATGGAGAGACATGAGCTTGAATTTATCATTTCAACTAAAATTCTAGTACTATTATACAACATTAAATCCCCATAAATTCAAAACCTATTACAGAATGACTCATAACCTAAATTGCATTTCTTTCTAAAACCATCAAACTTTACAATTTGCTCTGCAACTTCACCTAGACTCGACCCAAAATTATCTAACTTGCTAACTTGTACTTTTGGCCTTGAAATCCTTCTTATAGCAAATGAAGGAGCAAACAAGCATCAGGCCAGAAAGTACACATGTCACCAACCAATTGGCACACCTGGTGATATTCCAAAAATTGTTACAACAGCCATCACCCTGGAGAATATTCTTGTTCATCGTGCCCATTGGGAAAAGTTGATGTAGCAACAAAAAACCATAAGAATCTCGCACCAAGACTGCCACCAAAGCAAGACTAGAAACCATTGTAACTGCAACATTTGATCTACCACCCATTAGCAGCTCATTCTTTTTACTCTTCCTCAGTTAAATATTTAGTTACCCATTTTTGGTATTCTTCATCAGTCAGCCAGTCAAAATTAATTACCTCATTCACCTTGGCACTATAAGGTGTGTATTTTACTGCTACCTGATTTGCATCTCTTTCAAAAGATTCCAAAAATGAGCAAGTGCTAATTATTTTATCCATACAACTCACCAACAAATCATAATCTGAGTCATCACAAATTAATTTAATTTGATCACTGATGACCTCACTTGCTTGATCCTGCCATTATTGGAGTGACCTGATTTTCCCCTGCTCATCAATTATATCAAGTAACAATGTGTTACTCCAATCATTAAAATTCTTCACCAATTCCCTGATCTTCCTACTCAAATCATCTGGTAGGGTCTGAAAACCTTGCAGTCATTTAACTAATACTTGAGTAGGCCTTAATGATTGGGGCCTATTATTTGTATCAAACCTTGAGGCCTTATACATTACATCTAAATCACTGGCCCTAGGGATCCAATTTTCAATCAATGGTATCACTACCTCCTAATCCCTATCAATATTATTTATTGCATCTAATAATAAAGAATATAAAGAATGTATAGATGGAAATTTATTATCAACCCTCTCATTTAAATGTCTCAAGATAGCAGTAAAAATCTCCTTTTTCTTTGAAAGAGATCCTTCCTCACTTACCTTCAAAGATGCATGTAATTCATCAATTTTGTGCATGAGCTGCTTCTTTGTAGGATCCACAGAGCATTTTGTTTCTTCATCAATTTCCTCTAAAGAAGGGGTGAAGGAAGGATTATGACTGGGAGACCCTAGTGTGGAAAAAATTGGAGAAGCAGGAGGCATTGGCCCTGATGTGGAAGGCATTGAACTGATTCATGGAGCACTTGATGTCTCCCCCATCTCTTTATATCTTAACCTTTCCACCTTAGACTACAGCTCAACATTCTTTTGTTGCATCTTGTTGTATTCCTCAATCAAAAGGTTATACTTCTCCATTAGGCTCCTCTTTTCGGCCTCCTCCCTTTCAGTAGTCTTTTGGGCCAATTTAGCCACATTCACAGTCAAATTAGTGGCCTCAGTGGTTGAGGTCTCTGAAGCTCTCTTTATTATTAGCCCTCCTCTTAAATTTGGGTTGATATCAGAAACATCTGGCTTTCTCCCTTGTGGGGCCAATGCCCAAATTGCTAAGGTTTCATACTCTTCACTGAAGGCAGAGTCTTGCAGTGCTTCCTTAACTTCTTCTTCAAAGTCCTGAAAGGGAAGGTTGGACTTTAGAATAGCATTAAATGCTACAGCATCTGCAATGTCTCATTTAGGAAGAATCAATACACCAGCCTGACTCACTAGTTTTCTACCTTCCTCAGGAGTGATGTTCTTGAATTCTTCCATTAATTCAACTTTCACTTCCTCATCATTCTCTTGGTCTGACCTGTCAGGTCTTAGTTCTCTTCTCTTCTTACATTTATCTTGATATTCTTCAAATTTCATCCTCCATACCAATTGCAAGAATACAGGAGTTTTCACAAATGCATTGTCATCTAGAAACTCCTTGCATGCTTCCATTCTTGCATCTTGTACACATTTTCCTTTCATATCCAAATCGGATAAAACCAATTTAGCTAGCCTAGGAGGGGAAGGCATACCAACCTGCATGTCATGATCAGTAACAACAATTTCATCCATCAAATCCTCCTGTGGTTGATCAATTCTTTGCCTCATAGGGCTTGGCTCAGATGGTGGTGATGAGGGACTATCTTCTGGTGATGATTCTAAATCAATGATTTTAATTGCCCCAGGCACTTCAAATTTTGGACTTGGCTGTGAAGGCAATTTCATTATTTGCTTCCCCTTTCTGTCCACTTCTTCCTCATCACTGCTATCATCCCTTTTCCTCCTGTAAATGGGCCTTCTTCCTGTAGGCTAATATGTTGGCCTTGTTTCAATTGGTCTAGCACCTTGTTCTTGTATACCCAGACTTAGTTCTAAATTTATCTTTTTCGTCCTCAAGGTTCCCATAATTTCCTTGAAGTTCTCCACTAGAAAGTCAATTTTCTTATGGTATGGACTGAACTCCAACAATGGATCATACTTAGATCCATTTTGTGCACAATATCTAATATCTTATCATAAGTTATTCATTTCTCCTTGTTCAACTCCTACCTATTTAGATCAAATTTGTTTCTAATTAGGTCCTCAGGAAAGTTGAACTCATGCACAAACTTGCCACCCTTTATTCTTTGTCTGAAAAGGGCAAAGAAACCCTTAGGATCATGTTGCCACTTTGGGCCACACCTCAAATGGTAATCATCAAATAATTTCCCAAAATGCACCCAGCCTCCTTTTGAAAAGGAAAAATCAAACACCACTGTATAATCTGGGAAAAATGTTCCCTTACCCCTCCCAGTGAGGTTGTCCTCATGGATAAAACCTATTTTCCACATAAATTCTGCAAACCCCACTCTTGGTGGCACATTGTATGGTAGTATATAGGGGTCCTTTGAAAAGCATATACCCTCAAAACAGTGTTGACTGGGTATGGGATAATGTCACCTCAGTTATGGAAAACTTTCAATTATGGCTTCCTCCCCTTTGGTCTGAGGAAATCATGCAATTCCTCAAGGATCTTGGGTAGATTTACCATCATTCTAGCCCTCAATCTGGAAGCAAAGCAATTATCAAATTGCACATAACTGGTGCTTTCCTTATTGCAAGATAAATCTGCAGTCCATAATTGTACTGGCAATCTTTCTCCATCAACCGATTGCCTCAATTCCATCTTCTTAGAGAAAAAGTCAGCATTCCTACACAAGATCATATACATCAACATAGAATACCAAAAGAATTGAGTGTCGAAATCATTTTTCTGCAACTTTGACATCCCTTCATGTATCCTCTCAGCCAAGAAAGAAGCAAAGTCATGTCACAGAGAAGTTAGGGTGTTGTATTTGCACCCCCATGAACATGTATGCAATGGGCATCACCGTACCAGGACTGAAACCCAAAATCTGGCATAATGAATAAAAAGTGGCCAAGAAATGATTTGCAAAATAGTTTAATCTGAAAGGTTCTTGGTCACTGGGGCTAATATGAAATATTGAACCTCCTGCCCTAGCCAAATGAGGAGGAAGCAACTTAGCTCTGAAAAGAGACTTCAACTTTGCATATTCCTACTTCATTTCCTCAAGATTAATAGGAACCAAATATTCACTTGGTTCACTCAAGTCAAAAACCAGTTGGACTTCATCTCTTTTAATGCTTAACAGAACCCTTCAATCATTATCCCTGATAACCCATGTGACAGGGTCATATCTTGCAGCCTCTACCCTAAGCAGGTCTACATTAGGGAACACATTTGGTACCACCAGCTTCCCCACATCATACATCCAGCTGTTTGAAAAGGGGTGAGGAAAATTCCTCTATCCATACCACAATCTAAACATTTCCAAGCTTGTGAGAGGGACCCTAGCATCAGCTATGTTTGAACAATTATATACCAACCCCTCCCCTAGGATTTTTCCTCACATCAGAACGAATCCCTTCTTTCTATCATTCATTGACTGGGGCAATTGATCTAGGAAATCATTGTACAAGTTTCTACTTAAATAGTCAATTTGGCCAGAATGTTGCTTTGGCGGTGCCATCTTGGACAAACTAGGATCTTTTTACAATTTCACACTTCAAATAGCTAGGACTAACCAGAGATATGAAATTACAAAACACTGCAATTTCTCACAATTTGATTAAACTATAGCCCTAAAACGTTTATCAACAAGCCCTATGACAAGTACAGCAAATCTTTTCCAAAATTCAAGTGCAAAGTAACCAGGAAATATAGAAACTAACTCACGGCTTTGTGCTTGCAGAAATCCAAAATTTTGGCTGCAAAGACTCGCAACTTTGCTTTCGGCTCTGAAACTACTTCGCAAAATACTTGAATGCTTTGTGATACAAATAAAGTAGGAGAATTGATTTTATTTTGATCAAATCATGCCAGCAAGTGTCTCATCTACCATTAAAGCTCACTTGCGCGTTGCACAAATGGCTCCAACCATATTTGATGCAAATTTAAATTCTAGCAGTCGATCCTTCAGTTTGATCAAATCATCGAATGATCGCCTTCAAAACAAGCTAACACAATCGCCAACATGGCAATAAAGGGCCCACCATACCATACGCTGCCAAGGAAATCCACGTGATGATTGCAAGTGATATCAAAATTAGTAAAGACCTTGCAACTTTTGATCAAGCGATGGCGGGCAACCATAGATCTTGATCATCGGTGATCTTATCCTTTCAACACAGTCACCAGCCTTATCATTAACCGTCGAGCAGCTTTCTCACCAAGATTATAACATACCCATTGATTTAAAACATGTGCATCTTAAGAACACTTTAGTAATCCATCGTCTAATGTATTAAGGCTAGATTAATTCACCAAGGTTTTTTTCTTATTCCCTCGGCTTCTTTAGATGAGACACATGGCACCCGCCTATGATATCGCGGTCAATAAAAACCTTGAAAATTTTGATCACGCGATAGCAGGCAACTGTTGAGATCTGAAAATAATTGATCGACGATCACTCAAACTTATCCCCTTCAACCTCACCAGATGGGAGATGTGGCACCCACCCGTGATATCGCGATCAACCAAAGCAGTGTGGTGGGGTCATCGTGGGATGGTGAGGAACAACTGAGATCAAACGATAGTTGATCAATGGTCACACAAATTTTATCCCTCTGCAAAATAAAACATTTATTAAAAGGACAAGGGGACATCACTAGGCGGATTGTAAAAAATGACAAGTTTTTTTTAAACGATGAAACATGGGGCCAACCAACACTTAGGAAAATAAAACCGTGCAAAGGAATTAAAATATTAAGACCAAAGGGACCCAGCCTATACGAAACGATAGGACATAAGTCATTTTAAAACCCTTCAAAAGGTAACAGCGAAAAAGATTCCAACCAAGGTGTAAAATAAACACAAGGGTTTTACATGAAAATAAAGCTAAAACCCCCAACCCTAGGAAAATTTTGACACCATGAAAGACCAGTAACATAAGGAAGGGCAGGAATGGAACACAAGGAACAAAAAATTGAAGTTCCATCACAAGTGATCGCAGACCAACTAGCAGAAGCACCCATCTATGCTCAAAACCCCTTAATATCTGAGTTCCCTAATGAATCAATGTTCCTTATCAACCTCACAACTCAGTGGAAGATGTACTTTGATGGATCATTCACCCAACATGGATTAGGAGCAAACATTCTTTTCATCACCCCCCAAGGTGATTGTATCCCAAAGTCATACAAACTGTCATTTCCCTGCACCAACAACATTGTTGAGTATGAATCCCTAATCACAGGTCTAAGGATAGAAGTTTAGTGGCAGATTCAAGAGATGAAAGTCTATGGGGATTCACATCTAGTTATCAACCAATTCAACGACGATTATCAAACTAAGAATGAAAACCTCACTCCTTACAAAAAGATGGTGGAGAATCTCAAAGACCTTTTTATGGACATAACTTTTGGGAAGATTCCTCCCATTAATAACAGAGCAACAGATGCCATGGAAACAATCGGATCACTACTAGACATGCTGAACAACATCCTCAAATGTGAATTCTTGGTAGAACAACTTCTCGTACCAACTTTCAAAATCCCTGAATCTGAATTCACGTGTGTCATTGTTGGTCCTAGATCCCCAGGTACCATGACATATTTACCTACCTAAATAGAGGAACCCTTCCATCGAATATCACCCTGAACCTTAAAAAGACCTTTGTTAAAAAGGCATCTCAATTCATGATCTTAGGTGATACCCTTTACTGACAAAGCATCAAAGGGACATTACTACGACGTCTTAACCAAGAGGAAGCCTTGACTACTTTAATAGAAGTACATGCTGGCATATGTGGATCCCATTCTAGTGGTATGAAATTAGCTAAGAAACTGTTGAGCATGGGGTACTATTGGCAAACAATGGAAAAAGAAGCCCATCAATATGTGCAAAAGTGTATCCAATGTCAACAACATGGAGATCTGATCCATGCCCCAGCTCAAGAATTGCAACCTATGATTACACCATGGTTTTTTTCATAGTGGGGACTTGACCTCATAGGAAAAATCACTCCAACTTCATCCAACGGCCATGAGTTTATCATAACCACAATAGATTACTTTACTAAGTGGGTTGATTCCATTCCTATGACCTACATAATGGGGAAGAAAATAGCCAAATTTATCTTGAATTACCTAATATGTCGTTATGGTGTTCCACAAACTCTCATCTCAAATAATGGAACCCCTTTTAAAAATTAGGATGTGAAAGATTTGTGCCAAAAATTCAATATCCAACATCAATTCTCTGCCCCATACTATCCCCAAGGCAATGGCCAAGCGGAAGCTACAAACAAAACTATCCTAAAAAATCCTAAAGAAAGCAGTGAATGAAGCTAGTCGTGACTAGCATATGCAACTAAATCCTGCTCTCTGGGCTTGTCAAACTAGTATCCACACACCTATAGGTGCAACCCCTTTCTTCCTAGTCTATGGATCAAAAGCCATCTTTCCTAACGAGGTTGAACTCCCATCATTGTGAGTATCACTACAGAACCTGATAACTAAGGAAGAATATAGAGTATCTCGACTGAGTGACCTCAAATTCTTGGATGAACATCATCTTAACACCCTTAATCATTTACAAGTATATCAAAACTGACTGAAATAGAGTTATAATAATAGAATCAAATGTCGATCATTCCAGGTAGGACATCTAGTCTTAAAGAAGAATTAGAAGAACCTTCCAGATCAAGATAGAAAAGGAAATTTTGAGCCTAACTGATTGGGTCCCTTTGTCATCACAACAAGTTAGGGATTAAGAACATATCAACTATCAACACCTAAAGGTGAACCCTTGTAGGAGCCAACTAACAGCTTGCATCTCAAAAAATTTATGCCTAGTCTTGAAGGATATAAATCTAAAAATACAAACAAACAAAAAAAATGATCAAAAATCCAAAAAAATAGAAAAAGGATTAAAAAAAGTAAAGAAAAATAATCATCCTCTAGTGAAAACCACTTCAGTGGTGCTTTGGGCAAGTACCTTGGTGAAAACCTGGCAAATAGGCACCTTACATAAATAAATCACCTCCACCTATTCTTTGGCTCTTTTGTCCTATCATTCTTTGCATCGCCATTTATCCATCATCCACGTCCTTATCCTAGCTTGGCACTATGAGATATCTTGAACCCTTTAGCACTACTTGGCATATTCCAAAGGTCAATCTATCCTACCTTTATCGAAGTATTCTAACATGCCATAGTAGGGGCATTTCATTATGGATCACAATCGGGTTCTTGTATATCTTGAGGTCATTTTTATCAAAAAATACCAAAAACATTCATAAAATCTCATCCAGAAAATCCAAAAACATTTTCAAAATCCTATTAAGCTAAAATCCAAAAACATTCAAAAAATTGTAAAGATACAAAACATCTAGAAAACATCAAAAACCCTAAAAAGGTCAAACATCAAAAAACCAAAAAATAGAGTCCTCTTGTTGAACTACGGGTCTTTGAGCTTGAACGTAGGCAAGGCCATCATTGATGTGCCCCTGAGACACCCTAGGTCAGTCCTTTAGGATTTCATCATATTAAAATGGCATCTTTCACCTGTTCATATCTTCATCTTGTAAATAGGTCGAGTAGTCGAACTACGTGGTCTCTGCATGTATAATGTAGGCAAGGCTTATCTTTGATCAACCCCCGAGGCCCCTAGGATAGGTGTTTAGGTTAGGTTCTTGGTCGAAACTTGAAAAATCTTAGAAAATCCCTAAACATTTGTAAAACCCTTGAAAATACCAAAAACATCCAAATATCTCATAAAACACAAAAATATTTGAAAATTGAAAATCCAAAAACATTAGAAAACATTCAAAAGACCTAAACAGCCTCAAAAATCCTAGAAAACCCTAAACAACCTCAAATAATCTGAAAAATCCTAAACATTCACATAAACTTTCAAACAACACCAAAAACAACCTCAAAACATTCTCAAAACACCAAAAACATTAAAATATTCCATAAAATCCAAAACCCATCCATCCCATCTCGCTTTCACCCGAAATAAACTTTCACCCATAATAAATTAATCGTTACCTTCAACCTTTGGCAAAACAAATAGAAAGCAAGAATAGCAAGTCATAAAGTGTGAACCTAAAAGTCAAAATCTAAAGTCTAGATCATAGGTAAATGCGTTATTGAAGTTTATAGCAATGGCTCATCTTAGCATCATCATCCTAACATCAAACAACCCTCTGATCAACATGTCCTAGGATGTATCCTTTTTGTGATGGACATCAGTATCAAATATCACTTTAGCTATACTTAAACTAGGAAAGAGCTCTAGATAGCACTAACTATTTGTCTTTTATCTTTTCTTATGATTTATCTTAATGACCCATTTCGAGGACCTCTCAATAATGTCTATCTAAAATGATTTAGAAAGAAAGGAATGGGGCATCAATCATTATCTTTCATTTGTTGTGCTTGTGGATACTCTTGTAAAATAATCTTGGTGCATACTTGCTTAGTTGTGTGTAGGAAGGTTGTTTAGGGTATGTTGTTGACTATTGTGTATGCTTTGGTCCAATATATTCTAAGCTTCTAACTTGCATTCCAATGAGGTTTATGTATGTCAAGGTGTGAACAGGAACTATCCTATCTATTTGTCGAGTCAAATTCCATTACACTAGATACAATGTTGTCCTGGTTATTAATACCTTGATGCATCGTATCTATGTATTATATCAAACAATAAGGAATGACGAAAAAATCCCAATCTCAAAGTGTGAGCACCTCATCACCCTGCATTTCGTCCTCATTTTGCATTGTCTCGTCACCATCTCTAATGAAGTCTCTTTGGATCAAGGACTTGTTGGATCTTTTGAAGTAGTCATCAAAATCAATAGTTATTCATTCTTTATTCTTCTATCTTCTCTATATGCTAACCTAGTATCATGACAGTGAACAAAAACATCATGAATGCATCCACAAACCATCAGTATACATGCATCTCATAATCATAGCATAATCATAAAACATCCATCAGCATAATCATTACATATCACATCATACATTTTGCATAATCATTTGAGTTGTGATGAATAATAGAAATTTATTATTTTAAGCATCTCAAATCATTGCATATCATAAGCATTTGCATCGATACACCCACATGCATACATCGTCATCATAAAATGCATAGAAAATTTACAAAAAAAGAAATACATCCACATCATTTGCATCCATAACATTTGCATATCATAATTGTTGCCCAATTTTTTACCTATGGGCTCAATCAGGCAGGACAGATTATGTTTCAGGTGTTCTCAAAGGCCAACTGGGACGTTTGCATCAAGGGTTAGGTCCTTATTTGGTGCTACCTCACAGGGAAGTCTATTGGAAAGCCTCGCCTCAGTCAGATTCGACATAAAATCCATCAGAGAAGAAGGTCGGCAAGACCCTCCTGTTGTCTTGTCGACTAGCAGTGCGTTCTATTTGTTTGAATACACCGGTCGCCTGGACATTCGGGTCACCAGGAGTTTTTATGTATCTCTCTGCTAGAAAGAAGTCACACCGAAAATTATTCATCGGGCTAGCATTGGGGAGAAGGGGCCTTGCTGTGATGTGTCAGCGAACGAAGGTGGTCCTGGCGACAGATGATGAAAGGTCTCACTAAAGGATTTTTCCTTCAGCATAAGATTGTGACCTCGATGAGAGGTCTCGCCGATTAATCGAAGTCTGGCTCAAATTTTTTGGGGTCGCCAAGATGTCTCGCTGACAGAGGCTACTTTCGCCATGAGCTCTTGCCACCCGCTGTGAAGTCTTCCTGACCGGTGGGAGTCATGCCAAAAGTTGTTCACAAGGCCGGCGTCGGGGAGAGTTGTTTACCTTCAGGGAGATGTCCTACCGATAAATGAAGGTCTCAGCGAAAAGAGATGTCAACGAGGAGACAAGAAGGACCTCGTTGTAATGTCCCAGTGACCGAGTGATGTCTCACCAAAGAGATGGTGCCTTTGGAATAAGGTTTTGGTCTCGGGGAGATGTCCTACTGACAAACATAGGTCTCGGCAACACGATGAGAGTTCGGTGGAAGGTCTCTCCGACCAGGCAGTTTCTTCCCGACTGGATGGGCTCTCGCCAAAACAAGAAGGTTCGGCATGAGGTCTTCCTGAAAGCGAAAGGTCTTGCCGACCCGATTGTCTCACTGACCGTTAAAGCACCGAAGGAGGGGCTCTCGCCAAAGCAAGATGGCTTCGCCAAGATGTCTCACCAACCCGATGGGATCTTGCCAAAAGAAAGTGAGCTTGGTGAAAACATGAGGTCTTGTCGAAGGGTGAAGGGTCCCGATATAGTGTTTTTCCTTCGGTAAGAGGTCTCACCGACACATGGATGTCCTGCCGATGGAGGAGCACAGCGGTATAACTCACAAAGATCGGTATGACCTCCTGCCGACTGAGGGAGCTCTTGCCGAATGCGGATGACTAAGCGATGGAAAGGGATATCGGTATGACTCCTAAGGGCTCACCATGAGGTCTTCCCAAAAGTGAAAATTCTTGCCGATGGTCTGGGTGATAGCCACTATGGATGTCATTATAACTTTTAAACTCGCTATGTGGTCTTGCCAATCATCATGAGCTATGTCAATAATCGTTGAAGGGCATAATCACATTGGGGAGACACGGTTAGTGTCTCACTGACATGTGATTCAATTTGAATGACCTTTGACCATCTGGCGCCCCCATGAAGCATCTGTTCAACTAATCAGAGGAAGCTATAGGAGAGTCGTGGCAGTTTGACCCCTGTGAAGATGACTAACTAAACGAATGCGACATGGATTTTCTCTGAGCCCAGGAGCATTCAAAGAAGCTCGGCAAGGAGGTTTGAAGATAGACACGAGACCAGAAGTTAATGCGGGTGTTGCAAAAGATCAAGGAGGTCATTCCTAGAGAATTTCTTCACCGACATGGATAGCAGGGACTCACTTGAATGCAGCATTAATTTCATTCAAAAAGATCTAGGGGTAGATCTTTCTGAAGGCTGATATTTTGTAAGCCTAGAGGGGCTGACACACTTTTGTATATAAGGCATTTTTGCCTCTTTGTAAGAGATTTCTCCTGATGCTTTTCGAAAGTCTGTGACTTCTACAGTCCTTTCTCAGATTAGCAAACTTTTGTAACTCATTTTTTAGCATGATAGATAAAATTTACCTTGATTACCATTGATGGTCCAAGTTGCCTTCTGGTTCTTGTGAAGTATTGTGCATTTTTAAGTGATTCATCAAGCTACTTAGTGAAATATTTCTTTTCCTTATAGCTTTGTTTCATGTTAGCATGCCTTTCTTTGCAAAATTAGTATCATGTAGGTTATAAACTGTGTTTACTCAATTTCACATGAGCTTTCAATTTGTGAAAATCTACTTTTCCTTCTTGAAAGTGTGTGCATGTCAAACCTGTTTGTATGCATAATCTGCAGAATCTTGTTGTGCAATCCCATGTCCATCATCAGTATTCAAGTGTAACCTAAGTATTTCATTGCTCTTATCAGTTCGGTGTATCACCATAGCATTAGTTTTATTTTTATGCACTCCTCCCCTTTCCTTTACAAAACCAATCGTTTAGGTGACACCAAAGGAAGCCGGCCTTCTCCGGAGGTTGACCTCTGTTTACAAGAAACCCACATCTTTAGAGGTCTTCCCATGTTACACTAAGGTGTTGAACATCAGGTTCAATAGGGTGCAACTTTAGATTGATAACAGTTTTTGGCACGCCTGGTGGGACTGTTTGAATTAGAAAAGTTTAAGGAGTATATATTACTGTTGGTTTTTGATATGCAGCCAGTAAGTTTTGAGTCTTTCAGACTGATGCTATTAGCATATCATGGTGACTCTGAGTTTGGGAAGTAGCAGTAAAGCCAGTGCATCAATAAGAAATTCAGCATACTGAGGGATTTGGTGTCTACCTCAGTATCAATCAACCTTTGGAGGTAGTTCGAACAACATCTGGCGACTCTGAGCTCAAATCTTTTGGTATGTCTCAAAAGAATCTGTTAGTTCTGATTTTCCAGCTCTTTGAATAAAAAGATGTCCAATATTCATGAAAGTGCTTATTATTTCCCTCCATATCATGAGAATTTTGCTCCTACACCTTATTAGTCACATTCACCTGACCACAGTGTTGGTTTCGGCCCAATTCCCCTTGCAGTGACAACTAATCAACATTTTCATCATGTTTCCCACCCTCCCACTCCAGCTCAGCCTATGTCTCAATCAATAATTGATCAAAATAAACCCCAAGAGGAGGTTTCTGAGGTTAACCATTATGATTATTTATCTAATCAGCCTCAAAGACATCCATACCAGAGCATATTGGACCTGCTCCAATAGATTGAATATACGTTGTGGGGTCTAAGTCAAGGTCTTCACAATATGAAGATTAATCATATTAGTAATGTGCTTGCATGCCTCTCTTTGATGTTAGTTGATATCAAGGTGCAGCAAGGTACCATTATACAGCAGCAAGAAGTGGCTGAACAAGTCTACTTTTATGATCAAGAGAGAGTGGAAAAAATAATCTAGTTCCAGGAAGGCCTTGAACAGGAAATAGATGCTAAAGAAGAACAAATGAAGCTACTCTCTGTTCAAGTGCAGAATACTCAAGCTTACTCAGATTATCAGCACCAACTAATGGAGGAGTTTCAAAAGAGGCAACTTGAGGGGAGTTTCAAAGAGCATAATGTTGCAGCTAAAGAAGAACAGACCCTTGATCAAACTCACTCAGGCTCATTCACCATGGAGGAGATTAGAACTCCAAATCTGTTACATCTAGCTATGGAGGAATATAGAAAGCAACAACAGCAAATGATTGAACAACAGGAAGATATTGGAGAGATGTTGATAGATGATAATCAGCAAGAAAATGGAGGCTTAATTCAGGAAGAAAATGGAGTGTTTTTCCTTCGGTAAGAGGTCTCACCGACACATGGATGTCCTGCCGATGGAAGAGCACAGCGGTATAACTCACAAAGATCAGTATGACCTCCTGCCGACTGAGGGAGCTCTTGTCGAATGCAGATGACTAAGTGATGGAAAGGGATATCGGTATGACTCCTAAGGGCTCGCCATGAGGTCTTCCCGAAAGTGAAAATTCTTGCCAGTGGTCTGGGTGACAGCCACTATGGATGTCATTATAACTTTTAAACTTGCTATGTGTTCTTTCCGATCGTCATGAGCTATGTCGATAACTGCTGAAGGGCATAATCGCATTGGGGAGACACGGTTAGTGTCTCACTGACATGTGATTCAATCTGAATGACCTTTGACCATCTGGCGCCCCCATGAAGCATCTATTCAACTAATCGAAGGAAGCTACAGGAGAGCCGTGGCAATTTGACCCCTATGAAGATGACTAACTAAACGAATGCGATGTGGATTTTCTCTGAGCCTAAGAGCATTCAAAGCAGCTCGGCAAGGAGGTTCGAAGATAGACACAAGACCAGAAGTTAATGCGGGCATTGCAAAAGATCAAGGAGGTCATTCCTGGAGCATTTCTTCACTGACATGGACAGCAGGGACTCACTTGAATGCAGCATTAATTTCATTTGAAAAGATCTAGGGGCAAATATTTCTGAAGGCTGATATTTTGTAAGTCCAGAGGGGCTGACATACTTTTGCATATAAGGAATTTTTTCCTCTTTGTAAGAGAGTTCTCTTGATGCTTTTCAAAATTTTGTGACTTCTACAGTCCTTTCTCAGATTAGCAAACTTTTGTAACTCATTTTTGAGCATGATATATAAAATTTACCTTGATTACCATTGATGGTCCAAGTTGCCTTCTGGTTCTTGTGAAGTATTGTGCATTTTTAAGTGATTCATCAAGCTACTTAGTGAAATATTTCTTTTCCTTATAGCTTTGTTTCATGTTAGCATGCCTTTCTTTGCAAAAGTAGTATCATGTAGGTTATAAACTGTGTTTACTCAATTGCACATGAGCTTTCAATTTGTGAAAATCTGCTTTTCCTTGTTGAAATTGTGTGCATGTCAAACCTGTTTGTATGCATAATCTGTAGAATCTTGTTGTGCAATCCCATGTCCATCATCAGTATTCAAGTGTAACCTAAGTATTCCATTGCTCTTATCAGTTCGGTGTATCACCATAGCGTTAGTTTTATTTTTATGCACTCCTTCTCCCCTTTCCTTTACAAAACCAGTAGTTTAGGTGACACCAAAGGAAGTCGGCCTTCTCTGGAGGTTGACCTTTTTTTATAAGAACCCACATCTTTAGAGGTCTTCCCATGTTACACTAAGGTGTTGAACATCAGGTTCAATAGGGTGCAACTTCAGATTGATAACAATAATCATCCAGCCATATCATATCATGAAAAAATAATGAAAAGAACATAACATTGCATCCATCCATATCATGATCATCGCATATCACATAGGAATAAATACAATGCATCCATACATGATAAAGTATAAGCATCCATATCATATCCATACATACATGAAATAAGGTGAACACATCACATCATAGCATGAATCATCCATATCCATATCATATATATATCAAAAGAATGAATGTCATGGTACAAAATTTGGATCAGTGTATGAACATCGAGCAAAAGTACAATATCCATGAGGCTATAAAAAAGGAGCCCATGAATGTATATTTTTGATAAAGAATGGGGAAAAATCACAAAGTGTCTATACATAATAGCTAGCCCTGATGGCTACTACCCTCTCCAGCCTGCCTCTCTGGATGATCCTCTGCTTGTGGCCATGCATCACTACGTTGTGAAAAATCTGGTTGTCTCAGTGTCGCTAGTACATCATGATGATAATGTTGTCTATAATTTGCAGCCTCTATAATTGCCTCTCTATATAATCTGGCTGACACGGTCCTACCATGAGTGGCCACCACCATCGCCTCAATCTGTTGGTGCCACGCAACCTCCTGGTCTCTCTCTCCAGTCACAACTTGTACTCGCTATAACGCCTGATCTCTCTTAGTTGTGAGTGCAACCACCTGCTATCATGCCTGGTTTCACTCAGCAGTAAGACCCAAAATTTGTTGGCAGGCCTAATCCCACTCACCAATCAATGTCTGCACCTATTGCTGCTATTGTATCTGTGCATCTCGAGCATCTGGTGGTGACGGTGGTCTTGGATGTTGTTGTACAACTTGAGGTTGTTGAGGAGGTTGTTGTTGTACAATCATAGGAGCCCATAAAACTTGAATATCCTAGCCATCCTATCCACCCTGTCCTCTGTCTCTCCCTACTCCTATGCCTTTAGGTCTCCCTATGGGAGGAACACCTACTAGATTTGTCAATCGCCAGGGAGGGACAAACCAAGCATCATATGCAAGCGTAGTCTAAGCTATTGCTTGTCCCTGATCATACACCCAAGGCTGAGCCACCAAGTGTCTAAAGCTCTCAACTACCTCAAGAGCTGGAATAGTCAGTCCCCATGTGGGAACCTCTTGTGCCACCCTCACAAAAAGCACCCTATATGCATCATCAGGTCTATCTTGGACCTCTCCAAACTTTTTGGCTACCCTATCTGGTAGATATCTCTCAATGATGTGGTTCTATCGGGTCTACCTGGCAAAGTAAAACTGTTGGATATCATCAAACCATGGTGGCATCTATAGCCACGGGCGCCAGCAAAAAATTTCCATATCATTAATCACTCGTCACTAATACGGGATCCCAATCTATCTAGTGTGCCTCAAGGTAATGGCACCTTTGTATCTCCAAATGACAGGATCATCTGGCTTGACGTCTACCATCTAAACAATAGGCCAGAGCATGGCAATGTGCTCCCATTCCCAAATATGTAGCAGAGTCACCCCTGCACCAATGGCTCTCCCAATAGTAGATAAAATCACGCAAATTATGATACAAGGAGGCCAGGATCATGGGCCCCCATGCAAAAAGTGTCCTCATGTGTAGCATTTGATGCCACGCTAAGCCCCATCCTAGGCTGAATCCTCTACTATGTCTATCAGGAGCCACCAAACCTAAAATGATGGTTGCAATAACCAATCGAAAGGTTGGCACATGACCTCTATATGACTCAAGGTCAATCTGCGATGTGGACAAAATAATATGATCCATCTCCATGACCTCGAGGCAAGCATCAAATCTAGCATCAACATCATAGATCACACAATCTCCATGAATCGGCAAATGAAGAATCTGCCAAACATCCTCCAAAGTCATTGTCGCCTCGCCTATCAGAAGGTGGAAAGACGAGGTCTCACTGTGTCATCTCTCACACAGAGCAGTCATCATCGCTAAGTGTGTTTGAGTCACAAACGCATATGCGACATACCAAAGGTCGATCTCTCACAGGTTCTCCTAGTGTAACTTTGACAGATCATCTAATCTCTCCAAAACGGTGGGCCCGTGCTCCTGCGACATTAGTGGTGGAATAACCTCCTACATCCACAAAGCGTACAACGTCAGGAAATCGAGGAAATTTGACTCAATTTGGAATTAATAGCTCTGAAATCACAATAGCATTGTTATCTACAATAGCATCGCTATATTCAAATTTTAAATTGCAATGCCCAAAGCATTTAAAATTACAAATCAAAACATGCGTCGCCAAATATATTGGTGTCACAATTTAACCTTTGGAAAATCCTAACCCTAATTTCTAAATCCGCTAAAGCGTCGCTAAACAAGCATGTGTCGCATTTTAAAATTAGAAACCCTAATTTTAAATTGTGAATAGTGTCACCATATAAATATGTGTCACTATAATTCATCTGAGTGTCACCAATTTCAATTTGGGTGTTGCTATTAGTGACGTCACCAAAGATTAAATTTCAAAGCGTAATAAATGCATCAAAAAGTCAAATTTCAAATCAAGTTTGGAGTTACATACCGGTGGTCCTACACCTGGAAGCCACTGGAACTCTTAAACTCAGTCGGAGATGTGCCTAGGAAGCTCTCGGCGTGCCATTTTGTCGGAGGGTCAAAGCTCAAAATAGCAAGAATCTATTAAGTGTGAATGCACAAATGAATTGAAACTGACCTTGGCTTATTTAAGCTAGAAAATTAGGGTTTTTTCCCTAATTTAACCTTGAAGATAGGGTTTATTATCATTTTCACCAATTTTTCCAATCTGGACCTAATTTTTCATCGTTTTTTACATTTTTTGGCATAATTCTTGCATCTTGGAGCCTTTTTGGGCCCTTGGGGCAGCTTTTAACCTTTATCAAGAAATCAACCCAAAATTCACAATTTTGGCCTGATTTCTTGAGGGGGCATGGAGTCAGCTTTATCCTTCCATTTGGGCATCTAAAAAATTGGAATGTTTTTTTTATTTTTTGATTTAAGCAAGAGTTTTAATCTAAAGAGCATCAATCTTTGAACTAAAGCAGCAGGTACCTCGCTTCAAAAAGGGGCAAAATGTAGACACTGAAAAATTTCCTAATCGATATCATACACTCGAAATAGGTTTACTAACATCATTTCCTCTTTAACACATCCTCTTTTCACTTCATTAATTAAATTAACCTAGCTAATTTAATTAATTGCATCATTTTCATCTATTGGCCTAATTAATTTAATCAGGTTAATTCATCCCCCTTCATGCCAACATTTCATCTCATTAAATTAAATACATAAAAATGTTTAATTTAATTCCCCAAGTCATTCTTATTTAATTAAATAACCCTAAGTTAATTAATTAAATATCATTTCATCCCTCCCACATTCATTAAATCATTTAATTTAATGAATAAACACTTTAATTCTCCACAATCCATGCCTCTCATCTCCTTCATCTTGGACCATTGATTAATATTTTTAATCTCCACCCTTCATTCCTCATTTACTCTCCTATAAATAGGTCACTATTTGGAGACAAATGCATCCATCTTTTTGAGAGAAAACTTATGTTGTTGAATCTCATCCATCTTTCAGAGAAAAGTCATGTTGTTGAATTCACTTGAATCCATACTCTCAATTTACTCACTTTTTAGCTTATCTTAGTTAATTTTAATTTCATAATAGCTTAGAGCATCCATTAATGGCTTTCATGCATCCATCTTAGTTTGTATATGAATTAGGGTTTCCATCTTTTAGCATAGCTTTAGCTTAGATTAGCTTAGCAATAGCATAATTAGATCATTTTTAGCATAAAATCATGGTAACTTAGCCTACATCATGTTCATTTTTAGCATAAACTAGGTTTTCATACATCAACCACAATGGTTTCATTGATTCTCTTCCATGGAATTGACTGAAACAGGCTCATTGATCACAAGATTGGGAAAGGCTCATTGTTTTACATCAACACGACACCAATTCCAAAATAGGATAGCTTTCAAATGGGTTAGATTAGGAATTTAACTATTTTCTTAGTTTGTAGCTTTCAATTTCAGTAAAATGCTTAGTTTAAATTTCTAATTTCAATGATCTAATTTGTAGATGTAGGTTTATTTGGCGAAGTTATGCTTTGATTCATCATGAATCAAGCATAATCGACCCTCACTGACATATTCTCATCTCACAGTAACTTCTTGTTTAACTTCATTTGAAAGATTAATAGTGCTCTTTCTCATCTTAACTATTCTTCTAGAGTTTCCAGAGGCTTCAACTCTAGTCCTATCCTCTAACCCTGATCTGCTAATGTCTTTAGGGCTTCTTAAAAGCACTTCTACATAGTGAAAATTTTTTACCTCAGTCACTTAATAGTTTACTTCAGAAATCCAAATAGATCTAGGATTAATTGCTTCCATGAAGCAAAAATCAATGGAGATGAGAAAATTAATGTCTCCTAAGTAACTTCCCAACCTACTCTTAGGAATTCTCTCTTTCATTCATTCTCCTTTGAAACATTCCAAATATTTTCGCAAGAGCATCATCTTGAGCATCTAGACCTCCAAGTCTTCTCATATATTTTTCTATCTGATGTGCAACAGGTTCTATATTTGTCCACTCTATTTTCCCAATTACCAATACTTCCTTCATGAAGTAGAAAATAAAATAGATTACGAATGTACCATACCCGAATGTAAGTTTTTTGATATTCTTGATTTCCTTCAGGTTTTTCAATAACTGTTGTCAGAGAAATTCACAAAGGTCATATTCAGCACCACTTTCAATCATGTCCTGTGCAATATGAGCGTCAATGGTAGAGACTACATTATCTCTATTCAGGTGACATATTTTGTGACCTATAAGCATTGTAGTGTATTGAATAACTAGATTTCTAATTGATTCCAAAGTGAGCTCTTTTCCATCAATAGTAGCACCTGCCTTCTCCATTATATCCCTAACTTTGATAGATTATTGGTCTAAAATTGGTTTGAATAGCCACAAACTAGTTATATCTTTGGTAGCTTCCTTGGTTATCGAGTACAACCCATCAATCCATATGGATTCATCGTGAATTATGCTTAACACCATTCTGGTGTACTTCTCTTTATCTTCAAATGATGGAAACTTTTTCCACACATCCAGCCTTTTCTCACTTAGGGTTTTGTATACCAGCTTTACGCTATCATTGTTTCCTTCCAATTCATTTTCCCATAAAATAAATAATTTGTTAGAGGAAATTTCTTCTATTTTCCCATGAATATACACTTTAATATTCTCAGTCAGTAAAACTCCATAGGGAGTGCAAGAAAATGCACTTGTTGCGTCTTCTAATAGAACTTTTCCAGAATGCCTCTTAAGTTCAGGTTGTAGTATTTATGAGACATCTACAACCTTCGATCTTTCCATTACATCTAAATTGCTTTCAAATAATTTTTTTTGAAAACTAGAGTATGCAAAATACCTCTTAAACAACTCATCAAAATTAGAGTTTTGATGTTCAACTATTGAGAGACACGTCAAACCTTTAAACTTCTTTTGCGCCACTCTTCCCCTTGCATGAGTATAATGAAATGAATTTGTCTTCCCAAGCACACTTTTAACTCTTTGATTTGACCTATTTCGACAATAAATTATTCAGACAAAAAGTTGGTAAACGTTGAAACCTTGTATGCACAGTCAACTTTCAGAAGCTCTGGAAATTTCTACATTAAAATATTTTCTCTTGCAGTTTTGACCAATAGATTCATAATATTCATCTCCATCTTGCATCTTCATGTCAAGACGTGACACAACATATTGGCATGGTGTTATATGATTTTTAGTAAAGCTCCCCCCTAAGCCATAGCTCTAGGCGTAGTTATCAAAGGAAACATCTGCACTAGAGATGGGTAAAAATTCTCCCTTGTCCTCAATCTCTTCCTTCTTTCTCCATAATTTTTCCATTTCTTTCTTCACTTCATTTGGATCAACTTTCTTGACTGGTTCGTCTTTCTTCATAGGATCATTCTTCCTTGTGAAATTATTCCAGCAAAATTTTGCAATATGTCCAAGTTTTTTGCAACTATTGCATATGATATTTCTCTTATTGGTATTCATTCCATTTGTTTTGAATCTACATTGATTAGCTTTGTGTCCAAATCCATAGCATGTATAGCAATAACCACAAAAATATTGAATCATTATACCATTGAACTGTATCTATTCATCATCCCACTTTTGCATTCACTTGCTCTATGTAAAAATTTCTTGAATGTAAAGCATTATCTAGTAAAAGATTAAACATTCCAATTCATTCTACTTCTACATTCCATAGCTCTATGTCTAAATTTCTTTCAAGAATAACAGAAACCATTTAAATATTGGTACCTTTGAGCATTTGGTTGTCTAATAGGGGTTCTTCTAGCATTGCTTCTCTGATTCCAAAACTTGCCATAGTTTCTTTTATCTTCATTTTCTCTAGGTTCACTGATCTTCTTTGCATTAGATTTCCTATCTGCTTTAGAGCTTTCTCCTCTTTCAAGTCCCAAACCTCCTTCATCTTTAGATGCTTTTTTTCCAGCAATCAACTCATCAACCATTGTAGAACTTGTCTTAAATTTGTCTTCATGAATTCTTGCTTTCTCCAAATCTGATATCAAATTTTCCACTTCTTGTTCAAGTCTAGTACACTCATTGGTCTTGCTTTTTACCATTATATTCAGGCATTCCTTAATAATTTTCTTATCATCCACTTGTACTCTTAATCTAAAAATATATTCATTCGCTTTCTTTAGTTGTTCATTGAATTCTTTATGCCTTTCTCTAAACTTCTTGATCTTCTTTCTTAGTTTCCTGATTCATTTGTTTGCTTCTTTTAGATTTTCCTTCAAATCTCCATTCTCGTTTTCAATTTTGTTAATATCTTCAAGAACAACTTTAAGTTCTCCATTTTTTATAGCATGTAATCTTCTTCTGTGTATTCAATCCTAGAAATTTCTTCCAGAGGAATAGGATACTTTCTATTAGTCATATGTTCAAACTCCAAGATCTTCCCAAAGTGGTCAAGCTCCTTCCAGGGATCCAGGCTCTAAAACCAATTATTGAACACCTAGAATTTTGAGAGGGAGGGTGAATTAGTATTCCTCTAAAACAATTGAACATAACCCATCCAATTAATAGAATAGAAATAACTACAATGATGTAAGCAAACATGAATACAATGATAGAATCACATGACACATGAGCACCAGTATTTTTAGGTGGAAAACCCAAAAGGGAAAAACCACAGTGAGGGTTAGCCCACAATATATTATATCCAGATATAAGATATTATAGAAAGCCTCACTACCAAGATACATTGTCCTGAAAAAGGTTCACGACCCACTAAGAAAGAACAAAGAATGTTTTGGAAACACTGCCTATTTGAATTGATACAATACCATCTATCATACGTTAAATTACAGTTCCATTGAATTACAAAATGATCTTCAAAATTTTCTAAATTAATAATCTACTTTGATCACAATTTGCTCAATACTACATCACACACATTTAAGTGAATCACCATACATGTCATAAATCACATACAATCTACTCTACTTCACAATATTCACATATCATATTCCTTCACTCACATTATCTCTACTTCTCAAATATTTCGATGTTGATCTCATACATATATCCACATCAGGTGTAACTGTAATTAGGTCAGCCTAATTAGAAGTAACACACAAAATTAAGCATGCCATCCCCAAAGCATTTTATCCACACTTAGTGCTTAAATTCAAAATTCAATTTTCATCAAGATAGATCAGGATGGACCTAATAAAAATCCCACATAAGATAGAGTTACTTGCATATCATCCACAAAGCATCAAACATGTTAGGTCGGCCCAAAATAGACCTAAACACAAAGTCTCCAATTGTACATGTAATTTTCCAAATGTGCGACCTTAAAGCTCAATCTCCTTTCGAATTCCCATTCAACTGACATTTATTAGCTTATTTTCATTATCATAAAACAAAATAAGTATTCACGAAGAAGTGCATAATCTCCCACACTTATGCACTATACAATAAATAACTACGATATATAGGGTTGCACATTGTCAATCATATCTTTTTGGAAACTTTATAGAATGTTACAAAAACTTGAATGTTGTTACATATTATTAACTCAAAACTATAGTTAGTCATATAAGATTATACCAATGTACGATGAAGTGTGGACCCAAAAACTAATGCACTGAACCACAAAATTGTCAGAGGAAATACTTAGCCAAATTCTTAATGAACCATACTTATTGAATCAGCTTGCACTATACATAAGTCACCAAAAATACTTCCACACTATGCTAGGATGGTCATAACAATATTGACATCAATTAAAACACTAGATGAAACAATGTATATACACATCATGCTCATGTTGTCAATTTTCATCATCAATGACAGGCTTGGTGGAAACCCTACAAAAAGCTTTGTGTTCTCCTTGAAATTTTACAAAATCTGGCTAATCTCATGTCTCTGGGCTTAAGGTTTTCTTTTTTCATCCTAATTTAGGGTTTATGAGTTGCTAAAAGCCTTTCCAAAATACCTTAAGTTTGTGTCCTTTGCAAATGTTATAATTTTTCATTGACCTTTTATCACTGGTTCCCAATCATTTAAGTCACATCTTATGCCTTTGAGTCCATTTTATTACCGTCCCTTGAGTCTTAGTGATCCCAGTTGTTGCCCGTTGATTTATTAAAGTACTTCCTTACCTTTAATATGGGTTGGAATTCGTCAAAGTATTTTTCAGGTCTAAGGTTTTATTACCGCGCCCATCATTTACCTAGCTATGGCCCCTTTTAAGGACTAACAATTTTCACATGTAGATTTATGGCTTTATGAATACTGTTCGATCGCCGCAAGAAAATCCTAGTCGTTCCCCGTGCCCCCATTGATTTCTTTCTCATATTATAATATTTTCATAGGATGGAAGGCATGCACCACGTGTCCTTCTATAGTGGCAGGCTCGACACCTTTGAAATTCAGCAAGTGATAAGGCAAGGCAATCCAACAATGGAGATTGAATGACACAGCTAAATTTGAGTCCTTCCCAACTCTCCCGTTTGATTTTATTTTGCATTAAAATAATATCATAGGGAAATGGGAAAATGACACCTGTCCCTGAGACCCAACAGGCTTTGAAGAAGGCAAGCTCCCCATTCAATGAGATCGAAAGTCGAGGAGGGGTGATGTGGGTCAATCTTGACCGTTCCCTGCCATGTCGTGGGGAACCCACCTCTGCCTCCCATCTCTCAACGGGGAAGTGGGAGTGTGCCACATGGTGTTACCTGAGTGATAGATGAAACATTAGAGAATGGAAATAAATTAATGAAATATTTTTCCATGGATCAGAAGTGTTAAAGCTCAGGTTGCTAAAGGAAATTATAGAGGCACGTGTTGTAATAACAAATGGATCTTTTAATCATGGCCGATAGTTGTGCTAGAGGATTATGTGCATAGTCAAGTGATCTCATGTTAAGACATGCTTATGTTGAATGTGGAAGATCTAATCTCAGTCCTTCCCTATCTCCCTGATGATAAGAATTGCATAAGGGATAAGTTTCACGGGGAAGTTGGGAAGCTTACGCATGGACATTGCTTTAGCATTAATGTGGTAGTGGAGCCCGTTGGTGACAAGGAAACTTCTCCACATGGCCCGTTTGGATTAGATCAATGCAATGGCTTCTTACAGTTAGCTTTTTCAAACTTGGTTGACTCAATCTAGGTTGTTTGTTGACTCACCGTACTACACAATCAATGGTCAACATTCAAAGTGGAGATTGAGGGCAAGTGAACCGTTCTGGTTCATGCAAGTGATCCATAATGACGGATAGGATGCCAAGCTACAAAATTAAGAGTTGTAAGTATATTAAAACTTTTTTTAAAGCATAATCGACGATTGATAAAAGCATTCCACACATCCAGGGAGCTCGTGCTACATTTTTCAAGCCTGTTCGATGTTGAAGTCAGGGTTTCTAGCTCATCCTAAAATAGTAAGTTGAATTGTTGTCTTGCTTGCTCAATTGTGATTCTCCAATATTTCCATCGCTAGGGTTTTATGGTTTGTGCATTTCTTTTAAGGTTTGACGTTCATTTTGAATGATTGGATGATCTTTTCTTGTTGTTGTTTATGTCAAACCCTTAGTCGAGCTGTAATTTTTAATTCTATGAAATCAAAAACCCTAACCTGCATAAAACCTGAGTCATGGCACCAAAAGAAAAAGCATCCTCATCTAAGAAAGAGGCCTCTAGCTCTAAAGTTCCTATCAGACCTTTAAGTAAGGACCTAACTGATCAGTTTCTACCCTCTACTAATGAAAAACCTAAGGGTCAATTGTTGTTCTATGGTGCACAAGCAGTAGAGGGAATGATTGATAAGTATAGTGTAGTTAGGGATGCCACATTGCCCTACACTAGATGGGAATTGTTAAATGGCTAGTTTGGAAATAGAAATTGTGGCGTTCTAGTTGGAAACCCCTGGAATCTTGATTTAGGAAAATTTATTGTGTCAAATGTCTACATGGACATTGATTTGTTGAAAGAAATAGTCACGAATTATGATCCAGTCACAAGGACTCTGAGAGCTTTCAATGGAGTGGACATGGTTAGGGTCATAAAGGAAGAAATTGAAAAAAAAAATTGACTCACTGAGTGGAGTGAGATATGGTCCCCATTGATGAAAAGGTTTTTAGGGTAGAGTATGAGAAGATTAAGTATTCATTCAAATCCTATATATTGCTAAAATACCTAGCAACTATTGAGGGCCAAAGGGTTACATTGAGTCCATTTGACAAGGAGCCATATCCAGTGAACTATTTTGTCCCTTATTTTCAAAAAAAATTCTACTCCATCTATCAGATTATTGGCTATGAATTAGTCACTGGAATTCCCATGGCCTGGATGTACATGATAGCCCATATCCAGTACCCCCATTACTGCACAATATATGATTATGGTGGGTTTCTTGTAGAGAGAATTCATAAAGGTTTGGTAAAGTTGAAGGGTGAAGTGGGAGTAAAATTCAGCTGGTATTCATTGTTCATGCACATGTTTTTATTCAAGCGTGCAACATACTTTGGGAAAAACATGATATTGGAGATGAAAAAGGATGATTTGGAATTTCCTTTCCAATGTTGGACCACTGTTTTGGATAAGGACGATAGAAAATTTGATTATGTGATTTTTCAAAAAAAAATTGCCTATGAATTGAGGAGAGCTCTGGCTATGAATGTGCCAAGGATTCCCATGGCCCTACATGATTTCTTAAGACCTAAGGACATGAGGCCTGAATTGGGGGTTGATCGTAATTGGGGAGACATTATCCCCTAACCCACTTATATTGTTTTGAGAGTGTATGGTTCTATTGTCTCACCTCACTTGTTGTTGAAATATGTGCCAAAAAGAATTGGGTTTCTTGAAGTGATGTGGTAGCTGGGAAGTGTGGAGAACAAGCATTTGAAAGATCAGGGAAAAGGAACATTCTTCCCTTCATACACATGCTTCTATGATTTTGTGATGATTAAATAAGGTTGGGATAATATAAATAATATACTCAAGACTTTTAGCATGAGGAGAGCAGGAATAAGGGATCATCATGATCCTAAAGGTTTCATAGCCTGGATAAAGATAAGGAATAGGAGTTCCAAGTTTGCCCATATTTTCCAATATCTTGAGGATGTAATAAGGAACATTTTTGACCTTTTAAAGTAGGAGGATAGAAAAGAAAAATGGATTTTTTGACAAAATGCAAAGGAAAATAAGGGAAAAGGACCTTAAATTCATTGCTCTCATGGAAATTCCCAATATAATGCAAAAGAATGGAACATATGTTCTAGAATTTTGAGACAGTGGTTGGTCATCTTGAAGGTGAAAGGATAACTTAGGATAAAGGGAAAGCTCCTATGGAAGAGGCATAGGGTGGAGGATAAATCCCTATTATGGAGGAAAAGCCTACATATCAGCCTCCTAAGGAATAAAAAATAAAGGATTTCATAAGGATAAAGAACAAAGCAAAGAAAGAAGATGTAGTTATTGCTTTCTCTCAACAAGAGGAGCAAAGAGCTCTCTCTCCAGTGCCACAAATTCCACCATCATCTCCCCCAAGGTCAACTAGACCTAAAATTGTTGATGTTGATTCCCCACCACAACATGCATCACCACCAAAAGAGTCACCAATGAAGAAGCAAAAGGTCAAATCAATAGGTTTGGTGGATTATGATGATGATGACTTTGACAGATAAATCTCGATGTCAGAGGAAGAAATGCAACAAGGAATGCCTTCTACTCCGGCAATAATTGTGCCACAATAGTTGGGCTTAAGGTTAAGCAAGGTTGACCTTACTGGGATTAATAATACTGATGATGTCAGAATTAAAGTGTGCACAAGATTCCTTGATGATGATTCATTTGTAATATCTCAATCTTTCATGGAGTTTTCCTTCAAGGCTAAGAAGGATGAATATGTCAATAATGTGGCTAGGAAAAGAAGTCTTCATCCAGAATTACCTGATGCAACTATTCAAGCATAGGTCTTAAAAGAAATGAAAGCTAAGTTTCATGGAATGACTGCAGCTGAAGGCTAGGAACTAGTAAGGAATAGTGGTGTCTTGTTGTTTCCAGAATGGGATCTAGCCTCTACCATTGCTTTTGGTACAATAAAAATATGTGATAGACCTCTCTATAATTCAGAGGAAGAAGCTAAAATTACATTGCAAGGATTTGCATTCAGTGAGCAGTGGGATACACTAACCATCTGGGCCTTATCCCTAACACAAAGAAACTTGAAGTTGCAGAGCCTGCTTCAAATTATAGGGGAAGTTTTATAATAAAGAGAGTGGAAGACACATCAACTATTGAGGCAACAACAATGTTAGTAAATGTTGCCCAGTTTACAAAAGCTAAAGTGGAGTCAATAACTGTAGAAAAGGTATAATTTAGAAAGCAATACAATGATATGTTGGTTAATTATGGAAAGAATCAATAACAAACAATGCAGTTACAAACAAAACTAGCACTAATAAAAGAGAAATTGCAAAATTTACAATCAGGAGAACCAATGTATACCAGTGCTACTTCTCCTGCTACTTCACATGAGCCAGCACCTGCTAATTATACCCCTTCAACAAGTTCCTCATTGGAAATTGTGCCTTATAATATGGGAACTATACCCATTTCAATGGTGGAGCCAAACACATCAGAAGCATCACAAACAAAGGAAGGTGGCAGCAAAGAAGAGTTGCTTGAACAACTAAAGGATTACAAAGAAAAATGTGACAATGACAATAGGGAAATATTTGTTAGTAATATGAAGATTGGCACTGCAGTCTTGGAGCATTTAAATAGAGGGGTTAATAACATATTGAATCACATTCATGCTAGCTATTCTTCCATGAAGTTTGCTATAAACAATTTTTACATTGATAAGGAGATAGCCATTTTGCTTATGGATACATGGATCCCCAGGCTACAAGAATTGAGAATGATGTCTATGGGAGCCAAGCATGATGTTAACAATCCTGAAAAACTTAAGCCCACCATTCAGATTGTAAATGGAATTCAGGAGTTCAGGGGGAATATAGAGCCTTTGGAGACCAGGATAAGGGAATTGATCAAGAATTTTCATGAAACACATCTTGGTCTCTTTCCATCCATTTTAAATGATGATGGAAACAACAAAACCCTAAAATACTGGAGAAAATAAACCAATGAAGTCATTTCAAATCAAGTTGCTTTGATTTGTGAAAGGCATGACATAAGCATGCTGAAGAAAAACATGGACATGTTGGCCCATGTAGAAATTGTTCTGACAGAGTTTGATAAAGAAGCGAATTGGGTTGTTACCAAGTATTCACCTTATAGGCAGAAGTTTGATATAGTCATGAGTTTTAATTAGCCCAAAAAAGATGAATTCCAAGCCTAGAGGGACAAGTACTTGGATGTACTAGATGATTGAGTTGCAATTGTGGGGTGGCAAGAACAATTTTGGCCTTGAGTCTACAACCATGGTGATTAACGGATAGGAGAAGTACAATGCATAGCCTGGAACTAGTACAAATTAGGATTTTTCTAAAGAATTGATAATATATTTTCTTCTCTCTAATATTTTAAATTGATAACAAGATTGTAGATGTGGACATGTTCCTTGTTTTTTCTGTTTTATTCTTTTATGATTTCTTTCATCTTCACTCGGTGTACATGGATATATTTTTGGAGCATGTGGATATTGTTGAATCAGCTCGAAGATGCCTTTTGGAAGGCGAGACTTCATCTTCAACAACAAATGAAAATAACTTTTGTCACATGTAACATTCCCTCCATTTAAAAATGCAAACATAATTGCATTGGGAATGTATTTTGTAACGGTCCAATCGGATAGTGACATGTGTACTCTCTAGCCCAAGGCTTGTTTTGCTCCTTCTTTTCTATAAGGAATTCAAGGCCAAAAGTAGAGGGTCCATTGTTTTGTAATTGATCACAGAGAACTATAAAGACAATACTGAGTATATTTGAGTTTTGTCTTAGGTTTGAGTCTACTAATGCATATGTAATTTTAATAGCAATACTAGGTGTGACAAATAAATAATGATCATGCTAATACTAAAGTGATTAAATGATGTTAGTGTTACACATAATAAATATAATGTATTAACACTATCATTTCCTATATAAGGATTAACATTAATATTACTGTTCAACTAATAATATTCATAGAACTATTACTAATATTTAAATCAAACAATTAGTTTATTAGGAGAGACAACAATTGTTAAACCATAAAAGCTAGAACAAGAGTCAATGATGTTAATTTTATTAAACTTAAAATGGTTATAATGGGGTTGCATGTTAAATCTATACAACCAATAGATACCATTCAACCGTGACATCTCAATTTCTAATGTTCAAACAATGGTATTATTATTTGGGAATAGAAGGAACCTCAGAATTAACGTTAGATTTAACACAATGATAACATTTCCTAGATTTAAGTGTCAAACCAAATGGAATTTATACCCACACCATACCTTTAGGTGATGTGTCAGTTTTTGATGTTTCTATACAAAATTATCAATGCGTGTAGATTTGTGACCATGTGTGTGGATGGTTATTAGTGCATGACAATTCTAAATGTCAAATAAAAAATTGTAGGTTGTGTTCATGTCTTAAGTGTAAAATTTAGGGCATGACATGGGATTGTTGGTAAATATGTATTATATAAGTCTTCAAGGGCTCAAATTTCATATTCTATTCTCTTGTCTCCAACCTTAGGTGTTTTGATTGATGAAAGAAGGATATAAGATAGGGAACTAAGCTTAAGAGATGTGGAAAAGTGCTATGTTACAATAGTGGAAGCTTTGAAGTGTCAATTTTAAGATAAAGCCTTAATGTTTGAAGGGAGAATGGATGATACAATGAAACTTGAGAATTTTTCCTAGATGCCTTGGAATTGACTCATTAGCTTACTCAAAGAGCCAAGGATTCATACAGAAGGATTATAAATGGGTATCAAAGATTGAAGACCCCTTTGAAATCCAAATGAGGTTATTTAAATACTTTTAAATCATAATTAAAATCATGATGTGGGAAGTCAAAAACTAATAAGAGATAGGTGGAGTAAGGATTCAATAAATATTGTAATTAAAATACAAAATGATGGAGAACAACCAAAATTGAGAGTTCACACATGTCAATTTAGAACATTGAGGTTTCCCCTTTAACTAGCTGGGTTGCATGCTTCACTAAGGTGGGTCACCACTTTTGCAAAGGCATGTCACTTGAGTGACCCTTAAGATTTTTGGGTGCCCTACAATCACCTAGGTGACCTTGAGAATGCTTAGGTGAGCTCAGTAGTTAAAGGGAAAAAAAGTAAATTTGAGCAATCAAAATACTAGACATGCAAGGTGAAATATTAGGGAGGCCAAGACAAATAAAATGAAGGATCCTAAGAGGTAAGATTTTTTTCCATTAGGGTTGGAAGGGTTGGGAATTTTTTTTATTCACATCATGTGGGTTGTGAGTTGAATGGCCAAATCATCTTCAGACTAACATATATGCTTGTGCAATTTTAGGAATTTGCATTTTTTTCCCTTGAGTATGGTAGTCTTCATGGAAGGTAAGTGTCAATTTTATGAAATAGGTATGTGAGCCCTTACACTTATCTATACTCACCTTTGTCATTGTGTCACATCTAGACCTACAAAATGAAAGGAAAAAATATGCATAGTATATGATAATAAAATATACAACTAATGTTATGATAGATATAAGAGTAATCATAAATAGAGTAGGATTAGAATATTAATACCTTCATTTCTACTCACATCACCTATCTAAAACTTGTAAAGTAGAGAATGAGAATTGAGCCAAGCACATTTAATTAAAATATATTAAATTATACAAATAATATTTATGCAAGATGAAGAAGAGGGAACCCTCATGAATTAAGAGCTCATCATTGATTAGAGGTATTACTGATGTACTTACACTTTGACAAATATTATCATTTAGATTTTCCCCAATGCATAAAGATATTTGTACTAAGCTATATTTATTTTAATTATGTGTCTCCCATTTTAAATCTTATGTACTCAATGAACCATAGAAAAAGAGAGGTAATCCCGAATGGGGTCGATCAAATGGGTTCACCTACTTTTTGACTAGATGTTTCACTCAATTATGAGAGGTAAAATACATAAATAACAATAAAAAAATAAACCTAAGTTTTATAACAATAAACAAACATAAATGTTATAACAATAAAAAGGAAGGTTTTCAGATGCTAAAATTATGTGTACCTTTTTTAAAAAGTGTTGTTTCAGGCCTCATCAAAGAGTCATTTGCCTAGTGGTGAATGGGTCCCTGCTAGGGTTCTAGAAAACTGATTTTTGGGTCATGTTCTTCAATATCTACACTCCTAGATCCTAGGTGTTTTGCTCCTGAAAGTTGGAAATAAATTATGTAGCTTATTTTCCATGATCTTGTAAGAAAGGTGACAATTTTTACAACTTTACAACTTTGACAATTTTTCTCTCCACTTGATCTTCAACTTAAAACTTGCAATCACACATCGAAGAGGAAAAAAATTGTTGATTGTTAGGGAATTGGGGTTTTCCTTGGTAAAACCCCATTTTGGTAATTAAACCTTGTAATGAAATAATGCATAAAAGGAAAAATGAATGAACAATGTAATGCCACAACTCACCAATCTTCAATTGAACCTCAAAGTACAAATTAGCAATCTAGCATGAAGTGGCTTTAAGGAATGTAGATCTTGATCTTGAATTTGGATATGAAACAATGCTTGAATTGGATCTTCAATGCTATATCAACACATTATCTCAACAACATGCATGATGCACTATTCCTTTGACATGATGATATAACCTTTGATTTCTGCAATAAAACCTTATAAATCTACCTTTGAATGCCTTGAAATTCTCTTGTAATGCTCTTGTAAATTCTCACTTGAAATTGCTAGGTTGCTTAGATGAAACTATGTGAATTAACCTTATATTTATACTTAACTTAAGATTTAATCCTAAAATTCAAATAACACAAGCCAACATCATATCTAGGATTTGAAATTATTAAAATCCTGCTAGAAACACAACCAAATGGGGGTTTCCTAAGTTAGTGAGGACCCATTCGCCATAGGGAAAATGGGTCCTAGCATACTTAACTAGGACATGTTTTGGGGATTGTAAAATGTCATGCCAAAAGGGGGTCCAAGGACCTAGTGAGGACCCATTCGCCAAGTGGAAAATGGGTCCTAGGTCACTATCCTAAAACACAAACCTTTCAAAATTAAGTGTTGTGAAATGTTATTGAGTGTCAGGTTTTATCCCTCTGAAAATGCAATTTAAATAAGGCTTGGATTTGAATTTAAGGGGCCAATTAAGCTCAGTTAACCTTAATTAATTAATTAAAGCCCTAGATTAGTGTGAAAGTGTAAAGATACACTTTACAACCCCCTAAATAAGGCATCATTAAGTCCATTTTATTAAAAAGGGTCCTAGACTTAATGTGAATGTGCAAAACACATTACAACACTAAATCAAGGCAACATTAGGCTTATTTATTGTTAATTATTCCTGAATTAAGTAAGGAAAAGGGATACTTTTACTGTTACTACATTTTTCCCCCACTTTAGTGGGAGTTTTCCCTCATGTCAAACTCACACTAAAGTAGACATTCAAGACATCTATGTATGTAGTAATAAAAAAGAAACACAATCATGCACTATCAAAGATGAAGAAAATAAAGGATCAAGCTTAAAATGTACCGACGTGATGTGGAACATGGTTGTTTATCTGAGAAAAAGGGGAAGGATCAAGCATCGACTATCCAACGCGATGTGGAACATGTCTCAATTTTTTGTCTATAACATGTGTGCTCACTCTCGGGTAGTCAAACCTTAGTCCATCCACTAGGTGAGTATCCCTCAAGGAAGGTGGCTTAGTGAGAAATTCATGCTTGTGTGTCAACTCTCACTGTAATTACCATACCAAAGCTATCCCTCTGATAACTCTAATAGGGTACCACTCACACTCATGTATGTGCTTAATACGTTGCGTTATGCTAGGCACCAATACACATGGCCAGGCTCTGCAAGCAAGCAAGGTGTGTTATGCTAGGTGGCCTTGAATTATGGTTTCATTTGAGCTTAATAAGGTCAGCAAGCTATATTATGCTACACACCTATGAATATTTGTATGTAGGTTCTTGTTCAAATGGATTTTGCTTCGTTTGTGTAAGGTCTTCTTCTTATGGAACATTGTGTCTAAAGTCTTCAAGAGAGGACAAGTCAAGAGTAACAGATTTCCACTTATGGGATGCCTTGCTTCACATCATGCCACTAAGGGAAAGTCATATGCTTAGAAATATCACACTCTTGGAGGACATCAAACCCAATGACACCACCAAGAAAAGGAAGCATCACAAGAAAAATAAAATCACACCATGAAATATGAAAATGGTCGAAATATGTTAGTGATGTATGCCCCCACTTTAAAGCGGTTGCTAACACCATTGCTATGAGAAATTTCTTTAAAGTAGCCAATGTTTACTCCTAAGACATGAGATCTTTCCTTAGAAAACCCTATACCAAGTCATATGTTTCTAAAATAAAGCTATGTCATGAAAAAGGAGGGAAGGGTTCCCCCCAAAAATACATAAGGGATCTATTGATCCAAGGTCAGTATGTCTTTGCTACAATGTTTTCATAGAGAACAAAACTATCATCATTCCCCAAATACTCATAGAACTGGAAGAATGACACATAGAGAGTGAAAAAAAAAGAAAAATCCTTTGGGTCAACATGGAAGAGACCTAAATGTCTCGACACCTTGCGTCATCCCCAAAAGGAAAACACAAGACAAAAAAAAAATATAAAATTTTTATGACATATAGAGGAATGCACAAAGAGAGAGAGATACATCCAACAAAACATCATGGGGGGATCACATTAAGCACAAGAAATCACATAAAGAAAAATGAAAAAAAAAACAATGCAAAGGACTAGTAAAGCACATGTGAGTAAACCTATAGCAAGTCATTTGCATCCCAATCTCAGTTGGTATATATAGAAGGCAGACAACTAGCCAAAGGGACAACATCAAATGCCAAAAGTAGAAAAAGGCTAACTAACCCCTTTCCCCCACTAAGTGCAGGACAATGATGAGCCAAGATGAATGATGATATGCTGCTCCTTGCAAAAAGGAAATGATTTAAAATGAATGTAAAACATGCAATAGTGAGTATGCTATGATCCTACAACTATTTAGGGAAAGGAGTAGCAACTATTGTTATTGATTGTGATGAGTAAAAAAAGTATCTGCTTGATGCATATTTAATGAAATATTCCCAAATGTAATATCTATCAATCTAGGATGCACCAAAGTTAAATTATGCTTAGAAGAATCTTTAGTAAGAGTTTTGATGTTAAGTGAAGGTTTGTTTGAGGCTTTTGTTTCTTTCAAAGGACAATAACCAAAACAACTAGTTGTTTCTTGTGTGTTAAGCTCTATAGGGACACATATACCTTGTTCTCTAGTACCAAATTTGTTTCCACTATAACCAAGTTGTTTCATAAGTTCATAACCTCTTCCATAAAGCTTTTTCATTTCTTTAGGATTTGGTGGTTGTTCATAATCAACTTCACCAAAATTTGTTATGTAATTTTCTTGATCTTATAAAGTGGTTGAGGTGGATGCTTTTGAATTTTGTGTTGAAATTACTACTTTTTCTTTTCCCTTTTCAAACTCATTGTTTATGATCTTGTATTCACCAATGAATGTTGGTTTGAAATCTAAGGAACCCCAATCATCTTCTAAAAATTTAGTGACTTCATCAATTTTCTTCTCGTGTACTTTTTCATTTGTGACTTCTACTCTAGTAGTTTGTTTCAATGCTTGCAAAGGATCTCATCCTTCTTTCTCAGCAATCAAACAAATTTTAGGTTCAGGATCAGCCTTGAGTGTGTAAACTTTGTTGTCATAGATTTACTTCATTTTACAATGAAGGGTTGAAGGCACCCCATTCATTGCATGAATCCATGGTCTCCCCTGGAGGAGATTGTAAGAAAGATAATAAGGAATAACATGGACCAGAGTTTGTAAGGTTACTTTCCTAACTTTAATAGGTAATTTAATGACTCTTAGTAGTTGTTTTCCTATAGTATCAAATCTTCAAATAGATAAGGAATCAGGGACAATGTCACTCTTATTCATGTCAATATTTTCCAAAAGGCTCACACTACACACATTAATGGCCAAACCATTATCAACAAGAGTTCCCTTTATCAGAATTCAGTTGACATAAGCTATTATCATGAAAGCTTCACTTCACTTTTTCTCTTCTAATGAAGGTAACTCATCTTGACGGAAAGTAATGTCTAAGTTGGCCAAAGTTCTATCTTGAATTTGAGCTGTCATATCATTTTGTTGCACATTAGGAGGGATAGGAGCTTGTTCTAAAGCACTTTGAAGCATGTTATGATAACTAGGTGATTCTTGAATAAGGTCCCATAAGGATATTTTAGTAGGATTATTTTTAAGTTGTTCAACAAGATCATACTCCTTTCCAATTTTTAAAGGCAAAAAAGGAGGACCAGGTAAGATAGGTTGAGGAAATGGGAGGGATGTTGGAGTTGTTTGTCTTGGTTGTGGATTGTTCCTAGTGCTATATGTATGAGCAACCGTATTGCAACTTGGTTTCTATGAAACATTATCATTATCAAGTTTCCTTTAAGGTGGTTCTAAGATAAAAACAGGTTTATTTTGAACTTGTAGTTGATGTGAGGGTTCACAAAATGAAACATAGAAAAAGAGAGGTAAACCTAAATGAGGTTGATCAAATGGGTTCACCTACTTTTTTACTAAATGTTTCACTCAATTATGAGAGGTAAAATGCATAAATAACAATCATAAAACAAACCTAATTGTTATAATAGTAAAAAGGAAGGTTTTCAAATGCTGAAATGATGTGTACCTTTTTTTAAAAGTGTTGTTTCAGCCCTCACTGAGGACTGATTCGCCCAGTGGCGAATGGGTCTCTACTAGGGTTCTGGAAAAGTGATTTCTAGGTCATATTCTTCAATATCTGCACTCCCAAATCCCAGGTGTCCAGCTTGTGAAAGTTGGAAATAAATTTTGTAGCTTAGTTTCCATGACCTTGCAAGAAAGGTGACAATTTTTACAACTTTACAACTTTGACATTTTTCTCTCCACTTGATCTTCAACCTAAAACCTGCAATCACACATCAAAGAGGAGAAAAATTGTTGATTGTTAGGGGATAGGGGTTTCCCTTGGTCAAAAACCCTTTTGGTAATTAAACCTTGTAATAAAATATTGTATTAAAGGAAATATGAATGAACAATGTAATGCCACAACTCACCAATCCTCAATTGACCCTTGGAGTATAAATCAGTAATCTAGCATGAAGTGGCTTCAAGGAATGTAAATCTTGATCTTGAATTTGGATATGAAACAATGCATGAATTGGATCTTAAATGCTACATTAACACATTAGCTCAACAACATGCATGATGCACTATGCCTTCGAAATGATGATATGACTTTTGATTTCTATAGTAAAACCTTATAAATCTACCTTTGAATGCCTTGAAATGCTCTTGTAAATGCTCACTTGAAATTGCTAGGTTGCTTAGATGAGACTATCTGAATTAACATTATATTTATACTTAAGATTTAATCCCAAAATTTAAATAATACAAGCTGACATCAAATCTAGGATTTGAAATTATTAAAATCCTACTAGAAACACACCCAAAAGGGGGTGTCCTAAGTTAGTGAGGACCCATTCACCATAGGGAAAATGGGTCCTAGCATATTGAACTAGGACATGTTTCAGGGATTGTGAAATTTCATGCCAAAAGGGGGTCGTAGGACCTAATGAGGACCCATTCGCCAGATGGAAAATGGGTCCTAGGTCACCATGTTAGCCATTTTAGATCTTCAGTCTCAAATGTCACCTAAGTCTTAGTTTTTAGTCCTCTTGAGCAATCTTCATGCATTTTTATGGACTAAAGGGGAGTACGGTATCATGTTCTAGTATGGTTCTATGACTTTCTTACTTTCAAACACAAGTTTAAAATATTTCAAAGCCCCTATATTTAGGGTATGTGTAGGATCATCATGGAAAAAATGACCGTTAAGTGGCGAAAAATTTAGAAAAATCAGAGTAAGGCAACTTGACGTAAAAATTTGAATAAGTTATCTTTATTAGTTCAAAAATATGTAAGAATATAATCTGTAGAAAATTGAATGTAGTTTCTAAAATACTAGGTTTATTTTTTTAAAAATCTATTTGGTGAAATTTTGAAATTTCAATGCAGTAGTACTTAAATTTTAGGAAAAAAATAAGAAGTAGGTGTCTATCTGACCACCCTAACCACAATAAAATGATAATATTTTTTAATAATATTTTAGATATAAGTAGAGGACTCATGTCCCAATGTGATACATATTTTTTTGTAATTTTTTCAAAGTAAATAATTAATTATGAATTTTTATTACAACTTTAAAAAAATATAAAAACTTGTATGTCTAACCACCTTAACTTGGTCAAAACTTCATGAAATTCAATTTTTTTTTAATCCTATAGTATGTGAAGCATAGAATGTGCATGTTTTGGATTGAAAAAATGTGATACCGTTTGAAAGCTATAGATTTTCAATCAACCTATCAATCAACACTTTAGTCATAATTCAAATAGAAAATGAATAATAATTATTTATTAAATTCAAAGTAAAGCATAATTTATATTGGTGGAAAGTTGAGAATCTCCTTTAAAAACCCTTTTTGTTTCATCAATTTTGGGTAAAAAAAAAGTCATCAACCACATACCCTACACATACCCATCATATCACCAATTTTTGGCCCATCACGATCATGCACATACCCTTCATCTAGAATCACTTTGATAAAGGGAGAGTAAAAGGAAGTTTCTTTTATTTTACACTTCATAAAGCTTTGGAGGGAATTGAAATTCAAAGTAATAAAGAGGTTACTTGCTAAATCAAAAGTCAATTCTCTCCTTCTCGTGCCAATTTTCCTTGCCACTTCTCCACATTGCATTTTTGGTGAAAGCTTCTATGTTTTAGTCCTAATATGGAGCCAGGCTATTTGTTAGGGTTTGAGCTTTAGTTTTCATCGCAAGAGGGAAGTTGCACACTAGTCATGACAAGTTTCAAGACTATTCTAACCCTCTTGGAGGATACTAACTTGAGATCAACCAAAGTTTATCATTGCAACACCAATGTATTTAATGCATCTTCAAGTGGTGATCAACTTCCAGAGTTAAAGAGAAGTCTCAGAGAGAGCATGTGAGGAAAATATTCCTTCAATCTAAAGACGGTTTGTTCAAAGTCATGCAAGCACCATGAATACTTTTCCTCTTGGATAGGTCAACTCTATCTCATTTAAAACCTCTTGTTACCATTTGCAAGGGATAAAAGCTATTTTTTTGCATCATAGGAGTTTCAATATTTTGATCTTGAGTTAACTCATCTCATAGAAGATCTTTTGTCAATGCAATGTCTTTGAATTGTAAATATTTGTAAATGGTAGAAGAAACCCTTGTTATCATTTTTCCTTTGTTTCAGCTTTCCTCAAAGCCTTTAGGGTTAATACATACCTAAGATAGAGGCTAACCAAAAACCCTAAGACAATTTATATTGCCAAACACATCGATGGAAAAGAGGTTTTGAACTAAAAAAGGAGTAGTATTGAAGATGATAAAGATTGATTCATATGGACATCGTTATGCAGTTTCAATTTGAGGTGATTGCAAGGAGAAAAGGTAGTAGAGGTATTGACAAAGAAACAATGAGTTTGAAAGAACAACAAATGGCCACTTGATTTTTATGACAATGAATGATTCATTACTATGCAAGAGTTAAAGGATAGTCATAGTGGAAAGCTCCAGGAAAGCATCCAAAAACTTAATCAGAAGTACATGGGTTCCTAAAATAAATGATAGTCACTTTCCCTCATATCCTTATGGAAAGGTTTATAAATGGTGAGGGAGCTTTTCCTAGATAGTGATAGTTGTTTCAAGTTCTTGATTCAACACATTGGGTGATAGTATGGGAGCGACAACAATCATCAAAAAAGGAATTCATAGCTCCATAAGATAGAGGAAAACCTTGCATGCTTTAAGGACAACAAGGGTGAGATGTGCAACATAAGTGCATGCACAATAGTCATACAAATGAGGATAGGAAATCATTAAGTCTCAGAGGATAGTGACTATGTATAAATAATTCAAGGTTGTAATCTCACAAAGGAACTAGGGTAGTCAAGTACTAATTTAGTGGGACAATCACTTCATGGATTGGACAGTCCTCAAGTCAATTTAAAATAGTCGAGCAAGGAAAAAGTGATAGTCCAGTCTTGGGAAAAAAATGTAAAGGAAAAACACATGGGGTGACAGTCCAACTAGAGCAAGTCTTAGTGATGATGACTATAAAACATGGATATCATTTTTAGATATGATAGAGTTTCCTTAGTCTTTTTGAAGAAATTATGCTATCCTATATAGAGTATCAAAGAACTCTATCAAAATTATATTTACCATTGATAGACCTTGCATCCATTATCCTTCTTTACACATATAGCATATCTTGTGTCAAAGAGGTTCAACTTGAAACAATAAAGCACACCTAGTGAATAGGGAAGTCTAATACCGAAGGATGGAAGATACGAAGGAAAAATAGAAAAGGATAGACAACAAAATATATCTAAAACCTATGAAGAAGGTGATAGTTCAGCAACAACAATGTTATATTACATTATCTTGGAATGCTAAATCATTGAAGGAAAAATCAAAATATTCCAAGAAGATGACCTAATCCTTATGACCATTAAAAGGGGGAGAGTGGTGAATAATGGAGCAGTAGGTTACAAGAAGGGACCATCTCAGTTTAGGGCAATCAAACAAAGTGCAAATGACAGTCATAAGTGACTGTCAGAGTCTCTTTAATAGTGAATGTTATCAACAATGATGAGGATAGTCCTTGCTAATACTTATGTGACAAATATGAGTAAAAGGGCATGCATGATGGAGGTATAAGAACCTTAAAACACGGTCATGGATCATAACCCTCATTATAGTCAAGTTAGGAATGATAGTATAAGATGTACACATGAAGGATTTCCAAATTCATATGCATAAGGACAATCAAATTATGTTTATTTACAAGTAGACAATCATCTTTGATGAATGATAGCATCTCAATGCATAATAAAGAGGAAACATTTAGCAGTCAAGGAAATACTAGTCAAGTTCATGACTTTCAAGGCTAGATCAAACATGGATAGTCATCATACTCCTTGAAAGAACATAGTGATTGCAGAAGAGAGGTTCAATAAAGGGTGGTCTACTTTAGGAAGGTGCAAGTGTGACCAAGCATGACGAAAGAACAATGGAAGTTAATTCAAACTTCTAGATGATAGATAAGCACAAAACCTTGCCTTCAATAGACAATCATAAATAGAGGAAAGCCATAAATGATGCTTAAAAGATAGCTACTGACATGAAATGCAACTAGTGGCAATGATATCAATCAATCACCTTGAAGACAAGTAGATCAAAAGTTGAGAGATCTTAAACACTCAATTTTTTAAAGAACTAAGGAGTAGTTTAGTCATGTTTTGAAGGCCCTCACAGTCATAACTGAGGCTGGTGGGAGTTAGAGCCTAAAATGGTGCAGTTTGGTGAAGCTTGGAGCCCTCAAATTAAGGTTTTTTTCCTTACACGCCCAACACTTTGAACATCATGCAAAGTATTAGTTAGGGACCTAAAAGGAAGGAAATTTGGGGTAGATATAGTAGTTCTAGTTCAGTTCAAGGATCCACATGGGTACAACACCAGTTGAAGCAACATTTCAGCCAACAAACACCCTGTTTGGAGAAATTCTAAACAGTTTTTTGAAGGATTTTCTCTTGTGCATGACCAAAGATGATTCATCATGCCAATTTGGAAGAGATTTCAAGGAAGGAAGATAGTCAATTAATCTTTATTATTCTCCTTCAATCACAAGCAAGTTCCTTTTGCTATATCTTCTTCTATTCTTCTTTTTTGTAGTCAGTTCTTTCTTGCTACTTGCAAACATAGTAAAGCAAAAGCATTGTAACTCATAATATTTATTGTTTATAAGCTTTTTTCTAGTTGTAAAAATAATTTTCCTTTCAAATTCAATAAAAGACAGTAGTTCTTTCTCAATAAATCTTCTATTATGAGCATAGAAAATGAATGATTTGATGTTTTATTGTGTTTTCCTTTAAAACCTTTAAATCTGTCTCATTTATCAACTATGAAAGCAAAATTAATCATGTTAGTATAGGTTATGAGTTGTGTTAGAATGTTCAAGTAGTTGAAGTTGTGAATCTCATTTTCCTTCTTTCATAAACTGAATACAAACCTTCTCATAAAACACTTGTGCATTTCGTGATCATCTTTGAGTTATGAACAAACAACTCTCTTTTTTTGAATTTGATTGTGATTTTAGAATAGCTAGTACAGTTTAAATTTTGGTGCATCACCTCCTAGTAGCAATAGAATTTCATTTCCAAAGAATCCTTCTTCCCCCTTTTCCCAATCAAACCAACAAGTTTTAGGAGATTTTCAAAGGGAACCAGCCCATAATCTAGAGGATCATCCTCATCTTAGGCAACCCACGGGCCTAAGGATGTTCCCTTGTTACACAAGATTTCCTAGCTGAAAAGCTTAACATTCAGGGAAAAATCCTTAGTGAGGAGATATAAATATTTTCACTGCTATTCTAGTATATGAAGCAGTGTTTCTGACCTTCTTGAGGTTATAAATATATACTTGGTGTTTCTTATCTCTAATTTTGAAGAAGATCTAGTGCAATCAACACATGAGAAGAGTGCAAACAAGAAGAAGCTCTTCTCCTTTTAAGCACTTGTAGCTGTCAGCACCAAGAAGAAAAGGGAGGACAATGAGGAGTCCTAGCCCAGCTAGATCATGCTCTAAACCTCCAAATTATAGGCATGTAAGTCCTATTCCAAGAGTTCTAGTACCAAACATTCAAGTACTAGTAATTCCAATGGAAAGATAGTTTGTCTTTGCACTATATAGGAGAGAATTTACACCCCTTGTGTAAATTCCCCTTTTGCATACCCTCACCTTAGAAAATAAAATCTAAATGTGAAATTCCATATCACCCATCTACCTTTCATCCACATGGCATGTGTTTTGTGCATCGGCGAGGGAATTTTCATCAGGGATACGAGTGCAGTGCATATACATCTATGGGGCGCGTTGTTGTTCCTAGCAGATTCCTACGTTTGGAGTCTACAAGGACATTACACACCTAATTGGGGTTGAACTATAATGCCTCTGTGTGACCAACCAACCCAAAATGGCTCCTTTTGGCCTTCAAATTCATTCTATTCACTATCACCTCATTTTCTTCACATGCTCTAGCAATTTTCACTCCATTTTTCTACACACTTTTGGAATTTCTTGAGGATACTCTTGAAGCATTCTACCAGTATTTTGACAACTCCATTGAGCATTGTAGCAGCTTGATACTCCATCAACTTCACTTTTGTACATGTGAGGCTACCATAGAAGTTGTGAGCTTGGAGTCTTGTGAGACCTCCCTTCGCCACCACTAGGGATATGGTGACTTTTCCAAGTTTGGTGCTTGCATTCTCCCTTCATTGGCCTTGAAATCCTTTGGGTGGAGGTGGTAACGCTTCACTTTCCCTTTTGTGGTTTGATAGAGTAGCATAGTATTGTTTGGTAGTGTTCAACAATCTCTCTTTCTCTTCCATTTCCTTTATCGTACTTTCTACTCCATTGCTTTTCTAGATGTCCATGGAGGTGCAAACACCAAAGTAGGGGTTTAACTGAGGAAAACCCCTATACAACCCCAACAATTTTACCCTCTTGCTTATGTGTAGGTGAATGTGTGCATGGAGCTAGTTGACAACCTCTCATTTTAGTGAGTTAATATTCATCACCCTACTTTTATCTACTTACTTTATCATTTCCGCCTTTACTTTTTGTACTTTATTATTATGTTCTTTCTGTTAAAATCAATTAGCTAGGTTGTTAAGTAGGTTTCTGGCATTTCTTACTGTACTTCACATTTTCTGACCCTAGAAATTCTTGCACACTAGAGAGATTCCAACACATCGCATTGTCATCCTAAACCCGCGTTTCCATCCTCGAACAAAGAGTTGTTTGAGGTGCAGTATTGACTCCAAAAACCACCTCGTCTAGCCCCAACCAGATTTTTGAGCTTGTAAAGTTACATAAGCACTTGAGAGTGCTCTTCATTCTTAGTCCTCATCCCAAAACATTTGTTAGAGTGAGGTAAGTTAGGGAAGCCCTCCGATCTTGACTCTCCATTACCCGGAGCCTTGGTGTGGTTGGTCCCCCTCTCTTGTACATTTTTGGTGAACCCGACGTGAACAACATCTACCAATCCACTTGTGTTGAGACTTTTCCCCCACTTGGTAGTTTTCATAAACCTGAGTGTTGTGAAGGTTTATGAGGGTCACAACCCAGTCCACAAACTTTTGGTACATTGTTAGGAGAAGTGTGCGACACTTATTGATGGAAAAGATGAAGGTCACTTCTAGTTTTACGTCCATTTTTTCACTGGTATAGCTATTGACCATATGACAAGTTTTACTACAAGCTATGCTAAAGAGATGGGTTTCATGGAAGAAACCACCTGTGTGCCTACCCCTCTAGCATATCCTATGGCTTCATTCATAGATAAGGAAGATGTGCATATTCCTATGGAAAGCCTTTTGGTACTAGATAATAGATTCCTAGACCTCGTAAATCATTTAGAGAAAGTGTCGAGCATGGAAAGAGCCACTAGGATTACTGACGAGGTGATAGATTTTTTAGGGAAGGATCAAACATGCATAGAGTTTCTATGAGTCCTTTCCAATCTAACCAAAGCTTATATCCCTTCATATAGGCCTAGATCGAGTACCACCCAAGGGGAAGTGTTCGATGCCTATGAAAGATAAATAGACATTTCAATGCCCACCCTGTCTGTGTGTGTGGCTAAAACAGGGCCCTCGATCAGTGTCTCTTCTACTTCCCAAAGGCCTAACACTCTCAAGGTGAATAGAATACCCCTTGGGTTCAGTTTTACTCCTATTGCCTCTAGCAATGAGGGCTCTGGTAGAATGAGTGGCAATGGATTTGGTAGCAAAGGTGGATTTGGTGGAGGCCATGGTGGTGGCTCCAGTGGGGGCCCTATCGGTGGTGGTGGCTTTGGCGATGGTCACAATGGTGGCTCTAGAGGTGGTTCTGGCGGTGGTGGTTTTGGAGGGTCCACTAGCCCTTTGTCATCTTCTGACCTTGTTTTGAACTCCCTTCTTCAAAACATGGGTCAAATGCAAAACCAGTTGGCACGCCTTTCCTAGGCCTCTTCCCAACCTATCTTTTAGAATTTCTTCTGACATAGCCCATTGTCGATAGCAATCTTGAGTACTCCCTTCCTGCAAGAGATGGAGATTCCCAAATTTGACAAGTATGGCAACAAAGGGGACCTACAAACATATGTGTTTGCCTTTAATTCCATGTGTATAGACTTATTCCATCATGACACTTTGATAGAAAAATTATTTCCTCGACCTCTCAAGGATACAACACTCGAGTGGTATTGTTTCTTACTTGACAATTCTATATTTTCATTTGATCAACTTGTAAATCAATTCCTCCAATAGTTCCAAGCTAACATCAGTCTGAAGATGACCTTCTTGGATCTTGTCTGATATAAGCAAGGAGATAACGAGAAGATAATCAATTTCATAGCATGATACCAAGCGCTCTTTTCACAAATCTCGTACTCACTACTTGATTCTGATGTGCATAAGGTGTTCATAGGTAACCTATAGATACCTTGGTAGGAAAAGTATTCCCTTATGAAATACCCCTCTTTTGCACATTTGTGTGCCATGTTATGGAAATATCAACAAACAATTGTTCAATTCGAGGGATCCTCCTCGCACTCCCATTCAAAAGGAAAATCTATTGTATCTATCTCAAGAAAAGGTAAAGTTGTGAATGTAGTCACCGTGACAAACGATAATGGCCTTAGATGCAATAAAAAGTTTACAAAGTTAGCGAAATATTATTCTTTCATCTTGCAAAAGTTGTTGAATGATAAGATCATAACCTTGGAAAACCCCTGAACTCTCAAGGAACCTTATCCTAATTAGTATGATGTAAATGCTTTCTATCTATACCATCGAGTTAACAACCATGTGTGAATGCTTAGCTTAGACCTACTCAAACATGAACAAACAAGTGTAAACCAAACATTCCCTATGAAATTCTTTGAACATATGAATATGGAAACAAAGAAAAATATCTTAAACTATGTAAATAAATCACAAATGAAACTACTATTCTAATACTCAAAACAACATCTCATAGGGGGATTGGTGCTTCTTTGATGTGGAAAGAATCCCTTTCCCAATCCCTTGATAAACTTTTGGATGGATGAGTGATTCTTGATGTAAAATGCCAATAACCTAGCTATGGATGATGAATTCTATGCTAACTTGGATGAAAGTGTGGATGAAATTCTAGATAATAAACTTGCATAAACTTGTCTCAACTTGTGTCCCCCAAATCAATAGAGAATGCCTCTATTTATAAGGAAGAAGGATTGAAGATTGAAGAATAGGATGGATATGGGATTAAAATTTCAACCAATGGCATTGTGCCACTTGTCAACATGCTAATTAAGGAGAGTGGAGCACATTTTGAACAATGTGCATGTTAAATGCATGTAGGTGAAATTTGAAATTCAAAAGATGGCTTTTGCAAGAAGAGTTGTAAGAGGAGTTAATGCCAAGTTGGCTCAAGGAGAGGACATGTAAGAGCCTTTAATGCCAAGTTGGATGACAAAATTCCTTTAGGAGGGAGAATTCAAATAAGTGGAATATTCCAAGAATATGTCATATTTGAATGGAAATAGGAGGAATTAATAAATCAAATAAATTGATTTACATGTGCAACTTGCAAAAGTTGGAGGAATGGAGGATTAGTGTTAGGAGTTAATTAGGATTAATTAACTTAGATGAAGTTAGTTTGATTTGACATTTTATTTAGATATTTGAGTTTATTTAAATCAAATGAGAGGATATTTGGAAGATTAGTAATTTAATTAAATAAATTTGATTTATTCAATTAAATGAAGAACATTAGGATTCAATTAAATAAAATTGATTTATTTAATTAAATGAAGAAATTTAGGATTTAATTAAATAAAGTTGATTTATTTAATCAAATGAAGAACATTAGGATTTAATTAAATAAAGTTGATTTATTTAATCAAATGAAGAACATTAGGATTTAATTAAATAAAGTTGATTTATTTAATCAAATCAGGAACATTAGGATTAATTAAATAAAGTTGATTCATTTAATCAAATCAGGAACATTAGGATTAATTAAATAAAGTTGATTTATTTAATCAAATGAGGAACATTAGGATTTAATTAAATAAAGTTGATTTATTTAATCAAAGGAAGAACTTGATGAAATAACCTAATAACGTGTATTATCTAATTCAGAAATAAATTAAATTAAATAAATAAATAAAGGTTATTCAATTAATTAGTTAGTAGAGAAATGATTAGGGAAGAATCAGTGTTAGTCAAGATCAAGTGAATGATATCAATTAGGATATTTTGAGTGTCTACATTTTTCCACTCTTTGAAGCAATGTACTTGTTGCAATGGTTCAAAGAATAACCTTGCCGAGATTGAAATTCAAAAAAATTCTTATTTTTTTGGATGCCCTAGCGGAAAGAAGTATATTGGTATACTACCCCCTCAAGAGATCGAGTGAAAAGTTTGATTTGAGGGTTGATCTCATGACAAAGAGGTTCAAGATGGACGCATGGATGGTTATGATGATGATGCAAATGAGATGGTTTATGAGATGCTTAGAATAACCAATCTATATTATGGTGCAATGATGGAAATGCAATGCATGTGAAATGATATGAATGATATGCAACATGCTGATGGTTTGTGGATGCAGGATGGATTAGCGTGAAAGAAGATAGAAGAATGAGAGGGAGCAACCATTGATTATGAGAAGATGCAAAAGTACAAAAATTCTATGAGTCACTGAGACTTTATTAGATATAATGATGAATGATGATGATGTTTCACTTATCAGGGATTGGGGACATAAAGAGCTTACTTTCCTTATGTTTGATAACACACATAGATATGATGCATCAAGGTATAAAGAACCAGGATGGCATTGTACCTAGTGAGATGGACTTTGACTTGACAATCAAATAGGAGTATCCTTGTTCATACCTGACATACGAAAACCTTACTAGGATGTACTTCAGATATTTTGATCTCAGACCAAAACATGGAAGGGTATAACCTATCAATGCAATAGTCAACAAGGTGCAAAAAACACCTATACATACCTAACAAAAAAAGTATTCACCAAGTTATATTAGAAGAACGTCCAACAAGCACAACAAATAAAAGATAATGATCAATGCTCCATTCCTTTCTCTCTAAATCGTTTTGATTAGACATCATCGAGAGGTCATTGGAATGAGCACAATAGGATAAATCAACAAGACAAAGATCAAGTAAACAAACAAGCCAATGTTCTTCATACCTCTAGCCAAGACTAAACTACGATGATGCCTGATGTTGATGTCAATTGTAGGAAGGATGCATCCTAGGACATGATGTTATTAGATGATTTGGGACAAATTGGATGATGGCCTATTAGTACCAAGAGTTGACCAACTTGTTTACCTACTGACCTAAGCTTTATATTTTTTGACGTTTGAGTTCACACTTTCAATTTTCTATACCTATTTCTGATTGCATTGTTGAAGGGTGAAGGTGACAATCGATTTATTATGAGTGGATGTTTATTTCAGGTGATCATGAAACAGGATGGATGGATTTTTTCAAATATTTGGACATTTTTGAAGTTTTGAAATATTTTGAGGTTGTTTTTTGTATTTCAAGATGTTTTACAAATGTTTTGATTTTCCAATTTTTTTGTGTTTTATGAGATTTTATGAATGTTTTTGGATTTTTGTGTCTCAGGGGCTGATCAAAGATTATCCTTTCCTATGTTTAAGCTCAGAGACGATGTAGTTCAAATTCCTTTTTTTTTTTTTACATTTTCTAACTTTTTGACCTATTTTGGGATTTTGATATGTTTTGAATGTTTTTGGATTTTCACATGATTTTGATGATATGGATATGTGTGATCATATCAGTGCTCTGATATGGTATTTTTTTGAAAACCAAGCTAAGGTTGATTGATCAGATTGATGGATTGATGATGATAACATTATTGAGGATACACAACAATGCAAGGATAGTGTTAAGCAACACAAGGATTAGGATGGATATCCCAAGATGATGAGGGATTGATTGGATTCAATTGATGGATTGATTATGATAGTATTGTTGAGGATACACAACAATGCAAGGATAGTGTTAAGCAACATGAGGACCGGGAAGGATATCCCAAGATGATGAGGGATTGATTGGATTTGATTGATCATAATTTTGAAGCTTGATTTGGAACAAAATTTGTTTGAATGATTTGATGTGACGTTGACATGCAAATTAGATGTGACTGATATTAATTGTTTGGATAAAGCTTGATAAGGAACATCTTCTCATAAAAATATGCCATGGGCTAGTGATTTGGATTTTGGCTCACAAATGCTTAACCAATTTGATTTCATGTTTTCCAATATTCAGCTCACCACATAAGTTTCAAGATATAGATCAAGATTTTTTCTCGAAGCAAGATGTAAATATCTACCCCCAGTGACTAAGAATGTATGGAATGCCCTGGGTGGATGCTTGGATAGGTGTATGGATGGATGGATATGGATTATCTTGCAATAAGATAAGGTGTTAAAATAAAGAATGCTCTTTTGGATAATGCTTCATGGTTCATATAATGATGGGTAGGATAGGATCAATGAAAATGACTCATGTCAAGATGTTTACCATAAGAAAGTGTAAAGTGTACACCAAACTTTGTCAAGATCAAGATAATTTGGAAGATGTCTGTAGATGAATGAAAATGGATTGGATAAATGCTTAATGGATGAATGGATTTATTATGGATAAGATGGCTGGAATGCTAGATTTATTATGGATGAGATAAGATGCTTTCACTTAAACTAGCACATGCAGATGCTCGATTCTACACATAACACCTTTTTTCCAAGTTTTCATCATGGTACTTGTCCAAAGCACCATCATAGTGGTTTCCACTAGAGGATGATTTTTATCTTTACTATTTTCATAAAAAAAAAAAAATTGGTTTTTCTAAAAGATTTTAAGCTCATGCTAAACCACTTAGTGGTGTCTATGTAGATTCTTCTATCATAATGTGCCACTGATATCCTACTTGAAGAAGTTTCTTTGCTAAGATACGTGCACTTGAATGCAACTTTTAAGATTCCTGATATACTTTGTTGATACTGGAGTTAACTATGTCTTTGTGCTCACATCGTGATATGATGGCCTATGAATCCTTATGATGAAGGGTGGATACCAATACATTGTCAATTTGATAATTGGATATCATGCATGGAGGTGTGGATGGAGTGTGTTTAGGAATAAAAGATGGATTGGTTGATAGTTTGGAACCTTTGACTCTCCAAACTTGGGAAGATGAGAAATGATGGGTGGATACGAAAGTGTGCATGGAATGAGGACCAACTGCTTGATATACTTTGTACATTTCTTGAGAAGCTTGCTTTTTCCTTTGTGGACATATTTGATGGATAATTTTCCCTTTTTTATTTTTCCCTATAGTTTCTTTGACTGATGAAGTTTGATAGGGATAATCTTTCTTTGTATTATTTGGTATCCATGTGTATTTGTTTTTTCCATTATGCTTCTTAGCTTCTTTTTCTTTAATAATATTCTTTGTGATTTGATTCAAATCTTTCTTTTGATGTTGGTCCCAATTCATGGATGGGGTGATGGGTGGATGAAGATTCATGATGTGGTTGGTTGTTGTATTGGCATCAGTTTCATCATAAGGATTCTTCATGTTCTCTATGCTGATGTTTGCACTACATAAAATTGCCCCCAGTATTATAGAGGTATCACTGATATTTTTAGATCCCTTAATTGCCAAATAACCAAGACCTTGATGCTTAGGATTGCCAATAATTTGTATTGGTTCTAGGATAGCCTGTTCATGTAGGCCTAATCCTTTTCCTTGATAATTCATTTGTTGAAACATTTTATTTGCAATAGGATATGATTTACCTTGGAAACAAGGTGCTAATACTTCTCTGCTCTCTCGTGGATCTTCAAAGGTGATAGCTTCTTCATTGATAAGATAGCTTTCCCTTAAAAAGTTAAGTGATCCAAGTTTATAAGTGATAGGATCCTCCATCTGTGGGATAACTTCCCGATTGATAACTTTGGCTTGATCTTGTGGAATATCAGATTTTAATGCTTCTTCAAGAGGTGTTGATGATTCACTATCCATGTAAAAGTCTCCCTCATGATTCATTTTTGATATGCCTTCATAGGATTTTTCTGATTCACAACTTCTATAGAAGCTTTCTTCAAGACCCATTTCTGATATGTCTCTAGATTTTTCTATATCTTGATCATATGTACAAATTTTAAGAGTAGGAGACTCTTGTTCCTTGGTAATCATATCAAGAGTATGAGACTCTTGTTTTGAATGAAGATCATCAACATTTCCATTAGGAGTAAGCATCTCATGGGTAGATGGAGGAATATGTGCTATATAGGTATGATCATCATTTGTGAAATCTTGTATAGATAAGAGAGTGTCCATTAGATCATTGTAGTATCTTGGAGATATGAATTCTTAATCTTGAATGATTTCATAATTTCTTTCGACATGCTTTGGATCAATTTCTTGACATGGGTTAGTTTCAAAGGATGGATTTCTTATAAAGGTTTCTTGGATATCTTCATTAGGAATGGGAAGTGGCTCAATATCCTCTTGAGCTTGGAGTGAATTTGGATTAAGTGTTGAGTTGAGGATTTATTCAATATCTATAACCATGAGGTCAAAGGATGTCAATATGTCTTGGAAAGGACCATTTCTAGACTTTGGTGAATGATGTTGATCATTCTTTGGAATAAATTCTTGAGATATGTTCTCTATCTCATTAGGTGATGTAGAGACATTTTCAACATGATCATTGGTCGATGGATCGTGAATTATGTCAATGGGATCAAATAATTCTAGCACTCCTTGAAATAGGTCATTTTTGGATATTGTTGAGAAGTTTTGATCATGAATAAAGAGTGAATCCTGATGTAGATCGTTGGATGAGGTAGAAACATCTTCAATGTGCTCATCGATGGAGAGATCTTGATCATTGTTTTCAACAATTGTGGCAAAGAGACTGTCAATGTTTTCAACCATAGGATCAAGTGATGTTAACATTTCTTGAATTGGATCATTGTTGGTGGATTTTGATCATGATTGAAAAGTGACCCTTGATATATTTTGATTTGATCGTTGGATGAGGCAAAAATATCTTCAAGGTGCTCATTGATGGATAGTTGTGATTGATCTTGGAGATGTGATGATTGATCTTCGAGATGGGGTGATTGGGTTTATTGTTGATATTGTTGATCTTGATATCCAACCTCTTGACATTGGAGATATTGTTCTTCATGTGGTTTTGGACACATATCCATGCTTTGATGACATGGTTTAAAAAATGGAAGAGTGTAATGATTTTGGGATGAAGATGTCTCTTGGCGCAATGAGTCAATTATTTTGGATAGTGAAGCAATTTGATCTCGTAAAATTTGATTTTGATTTTGATCTTGACACCCTTGATATAGTTTATTTGGTTTTTGTTCAAGCAAATTTGGAATGTATACTTGTGGTGTTTGTATGGGATCATGGAAAAATTAATTTTGGACAATGTTCTGATTTGGGATGATGTTTAGATTTGGAATTATAGGTTGAAATTGAACATTTTTTTGGTTTGGAAACATATTGCCTTGATTTAGGTAACTTTGATTTTGCATGGTGTTACCTTGACTTGGATCAATACATGGAATCATTAACATCTTGTTTGGGCTTTGAAAAACATTTGTATGATTCACAAACATATATATCCCAAAGTTTACCATGTGTGGATTTGAAATGTTCATGTTTGGTAAACTTGTACTTGGTATATTCACATTTGGCATGTATGGATTTGGTGTGACAATTTTTTTTATTGAAGACTCATGCATTGATTGTTTGATTGATAGATTTGTAGCTTTGGACTTTGATTTAAATCTACCATAGGGAAAGGTGTTCCAAAATTTAGATTTGGAATACTCACATTTGTTGTACCATTGAGGTTTTTAGGAGATAATGATCCCATGTATGGATTGTATAAATGTGAGTTTTGATAATCAATAGGCATTGTAAGGATTTCATAGTTTGGTTGATTTAGATTACTCATGATGTATGGACCAAGTTTATATTCCATTTTCTTCTTGTGTTTTGACCTTGTTGACCTCTAAGGGATATAGGACCAATGATGAGATGCAGGATGAAATGGGTGAGTGATATGGGTGTGGAACTTTTAGGAACTTTGGATCAATGTTAGACTTTAGGATTTGATTTTGATTGTTTTGATTGGATAATGAACTTTGTGAATCCCAAGATGATAGATGTTATCTTAGGATGAACTCATTCAAAAGGGTGATAATTTAACTAGGTATGTGAGGAAGGATTCATCCACACACACCTAACTAAATAGATGATTTTGATTTGGTTTAAGGATGTACCCAAGTCTAGAAAATGATGTTTCCAAAGCTCTAAAGTTGTTTGGTGGGATGGATTTTGATAGATGTTTGGGATGGATGAAGTGTTAGATTTTGATCCTAAATGAACCTAGAGAGACTTTGTTTTCAAGACTAAGATAGTGAAGAAAATGCTTTTCCCTAAGAGTGGTTCAAACAAAAAGACCAATATTTGCATGGAAAACCATATGACCAAAAGAGACCAAGCACATGTGTGGGGTTCAATTTGAGTTAATCTTAGTTAATGACTTTCTTTTTACCACATCCACTTGTCTTGCTTAAGTTTCAAACTAAATGTCTATGTCTAAATTTCTTTTCATCCCACAAAGTCCATTATGTGGAAATCAAGAAGTAAAAGTCATAGTTTCCTTATGTTGACTTTGGAGAAAACAAATTGAGAAATAGGCCCAACTATTTAGAAGCCTCTAAGGATAAATCCCTAGGGACAAGCAGTAATACTTGGACTTTTCAAAGGTATATGCCTCCTCTAAAGGGTTTGAAATTTGATGACCTTGTTAAATGTTTGTTTTCAAGATTTTGGATCCAAGCAATATGTTTAACTGACTCAAAGATTGCACAACCCTAGGATGGAAAAGAAAATATTTGTTGAATTCTCACTTGGATAAATACAGTTGCATTTATTCAAAGTGGATGATTAGAAGCTTGACCACACTAGCTCCCTTCCATGACACTCTCTTCTATGGGTCAGCTAAGCTTTAGTTCTCATGAATCTCCCATGACAAACTTTTCATCTCTACAAAGAATCACAAATATGTGGGACGACTTCGGAGGTTCGACCTCCTGACACCAACAAATATTGGGATTTTGGATTCTAAACAAAGGTTCGTAGTAAGGGCATCCAGTTTAGGGGGTGCAATGATAAAATCCTTGTAAGAGATCTCCCACCCCTTAGAACAAGGGATTTATGTATCATAAAGACACTGAGGGAGAGTTATCATGCACCGCTTCTCATTGTTTATGATTTTCATCGTAACCACTGTATCAATGGGTTCTTTTCAGGAAAGTTGAGCATGATTAGCATATAAAATAAACAAAATAAAACAAAACCCAAAGAACTATCGAGTACAATGAAATCAAATACAAGAAAGATTATACCAGTTATTCCTCGAAGCTTCCATGATTCATCTCCATAGCACCTTCTAGCTCGCAACAATCATATGATTATTTCCCTCAGATTTGTATGTGTGTGAGCAATTGACTATGACTATGTCCTATGCAAGTTTTGAAGGATTTGAATGGAAAATAATGACTATGCCTATGAAAAATGACTATGCTTATGACAAGTAATCAAATTGAATAAAACAAGCTAAGTGCAAAGTAAATTATAAGCATGAATGCCTATATTAATGAAGTTGTCCCGAGAATGTGAGCAAATTGACATTTTATAGAAAATGCAATTTTGGACGGACGGACGAGATTGAAAGCTGATGGAAGCCTAAAATCAGTGGATGAGATTTCATGTGACAATACCTAATCAAGGTTAGCTAAAAATCATTAAATGAGTAGTCAAAATGTCATTTGATAAAATAAAATCAACGGTCGAGAATAAATGTGACAATTAGCTAAAAAGATAAAGATTTTCAAAAATCAAGAAGATAAAGATTGCTTGATTTGTAAGATTCATAAAATCAATAAGATAAGAGTTGAATTGAAAACCAGATTTTAAAAATCAAGAATTTGCTCAATTACTCAATTTTTGGAAGAAGATTGCCATTTTAAATTAAATTAATTCAAAATATGGATTTTGTGAGACAGTAAATAATCGATTTTCAGATTATTTACTAAAATGAAGTGACAGTTAATAAAATGAAATCATTTTAAATAATTAATTTATTTAAAATGAGAGAAATGTTAAATTAGGTAATTAAATAATTAGAGATAATAATTTAATTTAGAGAATGGGCCCAATAATTAAATAAATTAATAAATCTATTTAATTATAAGAAGAGTTAAGAATTAGTTACATATTAAATAAATAAATAAGATATATTTATTTAATAATCAAGAAGACATAAATGAATAAAGGTAATTAAATAAATTAATAAATTAATTTAATTGTAAGAGGACAATAGACCCTTAGTGATGTATTGAATAAATAAATATAATTTATTTATTTAATAATCACGAAGAATAAAAGAGATATGAATTAATCAAAAAATTATGAATTATTTAATTAATAGTGGAAAGTGGACCAAGGATATAATTAAATATCACAATTATGCTAGGATGAAAGTGGTAAAATAGAGCTTGCAGGCCTAGGTAATTTTTAAGTGTCTACAACCACAAATTTATATAGCGGTTTCGAAGAGCTTGGCTTATGCTCGTTACCGCTTGGGTCGGTCCCTTGGGGTGAGTAATTTTTCCCACCAAGGAAGGCCCTCTAAAGGTAAACAAAAGCGAGTAGGTGCATTCGTAGTTTGATCAATCTTTGTTTGCGTGAACAAAGAGAGAACACACACAATGCCATTTCTCACACTAGCAAAATTTTGTTCAATTTTAAGAGCCCAAATTTGAAATGTGGAGGCAATATTTTGGACAACCTAATATCACCAAAATGTTTTTGATTCTCAAGATCGTTGTGAAGCTCGAGAGAAGTGCATACACATTTCAATGGTATTAGTTTGTAAAAAGGATTACAAAAAATATAAGAACATGTTCATTTTAGACCTCAAAAGGAATAATGGGTTCTTTTTATAGCACCAAAATGAAGTGTTTGAAGTTGCTTGTTCAATTTTTAAGACCCAAAATCAAATCTAGTGAGTTTCTAATTGTTCTTTTTAACCCTTTGAGAAAAAGAAAGCTTTTGTATGTTCTTTTTAAAGCCCAAACAAAATGTAGTTAAGTTCTAAAGCTGAAGATAACAATATCCAAAGACAAGATTATAAATGCTCCCAAAGTGTTAAAGAACACTTTTTTACAATTATGAAAAGGAAAGTGCCATAGGAAACTCTTCTTGTTTTCTTCTTTTCCTAGAAAATGGATATCAAATGCCTTGTCTTTCACTTCAATGCTCCATGGTCCTCTTAAAACCAGGAATCCATGCTCAAAATGTTAGATGAGATCAAGATACAAGAAGATATGAGGGTTAGATGAATGATTAAGCATAAAAACCCTAAAATTTAAACCATATTACAATGTGTTTTGACTTTAGGTGTAAAATTGAAAATTTTAACTCTACAAAAATTGAGAAACACTTACACCATTGCATAGCTTATGAAATTCTACCCCATTTTAAAAAAAAAGCTTCGAAAAAGACCTCTGTATGACCAAGATATGGTCATTTTAAGATTGACTATAAAAACAAAACAAAAAATAGAGGCAGTGTTGCTATTTGTAGTAGTGGGGCAATTTGAGACTTTCAGCGTTGCTATTTGAGACTTTCAGCATTGCTATTTAAGACTTTCAACATTGCTATTTAAGAATTTCAGTGTTTCTATTTGCAGTAGTGGGGAAATTTGACTTCCAGCGTTGCTATTTGGAATTTCAACATCACTTTGTGTCCTTGAAAGACAAAAAAGAGAAAAAAACAACAAAAATGGCCAAAAAATGTGTTAATTTTGAGATTTCTGCCCTCCTAGCACCAAAATGTGAATGCTTAGCTTAGACCTACTCAAACATGAACAAACAAGTGATCATAAGTCAATAAACAAGTGTAAACCAAACATTCCCTATGAAATTCTTTGAACATATGAATATGGAAACAAAGCAAAATATCTTAAACTATGCATATAAATCACAAATGCAACTACTATTCTAATGCTCAAACCAACATCCCATAGGGGGATTGGTGCTTATTTGATGTGGAAAGAATCCCTTGATAAGCTTTTGGATGGATGTGTGATTCTTGATGTAAAATGCCAATAACCTAGCAATGGATGATGAATTCTATGCTAACTTGGATGAAAGTGTGGATGAAATTCTAGATAATAAACTTGCATAAACTTGTCTCAACTTGTGTCCCCCAAATCAATAGAGAAGGCTTTTATTTATAAGGAAGAAGGATTGAATATTGAAGAATAGGATGGATGTGGGATTAAAATTTGAACCAATGTCATTGTGCCACTTGTCAACATGCTAATTAAGGAGAGTGGAGCACATTTTAAACAATGTGCATGTTAAATGCATGTAGGTGAAATTTGAAATTCAAAAGATGGCTTGTGCAAGAAGAGTTGTAAGAGGAGTTAATGCCAAGTTGGTTCAAGGAGAGGACATGTAAGAGCCTTTAATGCCAAGTTGGAGGACAAAAGTCCTTTAGGAGGGATAATTCAAATAAGTGGAATATTCCAAGAATATGTCATATTTGAATGGAAATAGGAGGAATTAATAAATCAAATAAATTGATTTACATGTGCAACTTGCAAAAGCTAGAGGAATAGAGGATTATTGTTAGGAGTTAATTAGGATTAATTAACTTAGAAGTTAGTTTGATTTGACATTTGATTTAGATATTTGAGTTTATTTAAACCAAATGAGAGGATATTGGAAGATTAGTAGTTTAATTAAATAAATTTGATTTATTCAATTAAATGAAGAACATTAGGATTCAATTAATTAAAATTGATTTATTTAATTAAATGAAGAAAATTAGGATTTAATTAAATAAAGTTGATTTATTTAATCAAATGAAGAACATTAGGATTTAATTAAATAAAGTTGATTTATTTAATCAAATCAGGAACATTAAGATTTAATTAAATAAAGTTGATTTATTTATTCAAATGAGGAACATTAGGTTTTAATTAAATAAATTTGATTTATTTAATCAAAGGAAGAACATGATAAAATAACCTAATAATGTGTATTATCCAATTAAGAAAGAAATTAAATTAAATAAATAAATAAAGGTTATTCAATTAATTAGTTAGTAGAGAAATGATTAGGGAAGAATTGGTGTTAGTTAGTCAAGATCGAGTGCATGATATCAATCAAGATATTTCGAGTGTCTACACCATGATATCAAATGTTGTATGTGCCTACGTCATGAGATATAGGATCACATCAATGATGGTACCATTCATCTTGATGGTACGAAGAAAAATACAAATAAATCAGTGGCAAAGGCCAATAGTGAGTTGTAGATATGCACGAACCCTTGTCTGTCTCACTCTGCTAACTTAATTATTGACCCCTTTGATTCTTCTACTCATCCCTCAACATACGTTAATATGGTCACGGTTACTCCTTCCCAATAGCCTTTGACTGGTTCACCAAATGTGGCATTCACTTTGCATGACATACTCTCGAATAACAAGCCCTCTCCCCTCTACATTCCTGCTCATCTCAATGGGAACATTGTGATGGGGGTCCTAGTTGACCCCGCAAGTCAAGTGGATGTTATTATAAAGGAGACATTATGGCTTAATTCATTACAGAGAGAGGATTATGGAGAAAAAAATTCCATTCGTACACACGATGGTCTCTCTCTCAAGCCATATGGCTCAATAAATATTTCCATCCTAGTTGGACCTAGGGTCGTGGATACTACTTTTGTTGTTATTCCAAAATATGATTTGTTCAGGGTGAAATTAGGCATCTTGTGGCTAGATTCCATGATGGAATCACTTTCATCATTCATAAGTGTTTAAAATTCTCCCACAAAGGTGTTGTGCACGTCGTGCATGACAATGGATATCAACCATTAGTATCCTGAGGGGGATATTCATTGGATAATTTTTGGCTTGCCCCGGTCGGTCCACTTCCCCCTAGAATGGACTTACTTTACCGAAACTATGTGAAGTATAAGACTAGGGGTAAAGGATGGCCAAAAGTGACCCCTCCAGTAGTGTAGCAGCAAGCTGCCTCTTCTTGAAAGGGAAAGGAGAGGCCTCCATGTCATCAGGGTTCCTCTTTTGCTCCCCTTTCTGAAGAATAATTTTGGATGGCTACTCCTGGATTTGACATAAGAAGTTTGATGGTGCCTACTTGGCACAAAGACAAGATTAAGCTATCGAACCTTCCTACTATTCCTCTTGGACCTTGGCCCTACTTGTATAGTAGAAGGAAGGAAACCCATGGGAAATCCTCAATGTATCGGCCTTCACGGCCTCCTACCGCTCCTACTCCTAAAGCAGTGAATGGGAAGAGGCCTGTCGCTGAGGTACTAGAGCTGACTCCCCCCATTGTCCCTCAACCTCTTCCTCCTGCTCCCATCCAAGAGTTTGTCCCTTCTTCAGAGAAGGATATGATGGAAACTCCTATGGCTGAGTAGGAGCCTTTTGTCCCTTCTTAGCTCCTGACCTCTAGCTCCAAGAGTCATAGAAACTACCTTGCACATGAGAAAAAGCACCAAAAAAAGGCTCTAGCAGTTGAGCAAGCCTCTTTGTAGAGGAAGGAAGGGGAACTAACCACCCCTATTTCAAGGCCTCTTGTTGTTGTATCATCCTCTCCCACTTCCTCTACCTCTGTTCAATCAAACTTAGTTTTGCTTCTAGCTCCTGTTGTGAGTGTGAAAGTCCTTGACCCTAAAAAGGTGCAAGTGCTCATTGCTCCTTCAGTCGAGCCACCTCTTTTGATGTCCCTCCCAGATATCCAACCATTCCCTAAACCTATGGACATTCCAAACACCTTGGTGGTGTCCACCACAGTTCTCTCCTCCTCCTTTGCGTCTCTTTCCTTGTCTATGCGGAGTTCACATCCTTTGATGAAGTAAAAGGTGGAGGTTGGCCCTTCTAGTAATGGGGGTCATAAGAGGATCCCACCTTCTCCAAAGGGTGGTCTTGCGCTAGCTTGTGTTGTCCTAGTGATGGAGCTAGTTCTGATGTCCCCTGAGTTCATCATAGCACCCGAGTCACTCGATGAGCCAAGTAGTGAATCTTGGGTGCCGCCTTCCTCACTCATTGAGGTAACACATGGCACTCCTGTGAAGTGCATGTTTAACTCTTTGGATGAGGTCCTAGCCTTGTTGGCGATTTTCACAAAGTCGTTGACCATTTCTCCATAAGAGCTAAGTGGAGAAGATTTTGCGAGGACTTCTTCCTTGGCCCTTGTTGCAGGAGGCTTGAAAGCTCCTCCCCTTAATATTCCACCATTGAAGGCTCATCCACTTTCCCCATATAATGATCTATATTGGAAAGAAAACAACCTCTTGGTCGATCAGTGTTAGGGGGAGGCGTTGTTGTGCCCTCAGCACACACGCCCCGTTCGGAATGGGGACCCTCTTTCTTTCACCTTACCAAGTCATTTTTTTCGCCACCTCATTTTGCGTGCCCCATTTTGGTGTCCTAAGTGGTCAACATACCTTTGAAGTCTCATCTTAAGTTGACCATGTTTCACCCCTTCGATTTTGTCAAGTTATGGTGCCTTGTGGGGTCCCCTTGGCAGTTTGCCTCTACCAGCGGCCTTGTGGCCTGCTGAGCTCGCCAGGGAGCCCCGTCAGGTTTCCCTAGCCGAGTTTCCCCTTTGTGTCTGCCGTCCCAAACGGCGGATGGATTCCACCTTCCCGGGGCCCAGGTCCCAGATCCCTATTTTCCCTCCGGTGAAAATTGCAAAAAAAAAAAAAATCAGCTGCTTTTGCTCCCTTTGAACCTGACCCTCCGGACTTCCGCTCCCGAAATTCCATGAGGACTTTGTCGTTCCTGACGGTGAACCTCCAACATAACTCCACCCTTTGGGCCCCGAGTTCCTCTTTGCCGCTGGTAGTTTCCAAGTTGGATTTCCAAAAATGGCCATCGCCTCGCGTCTTGCCGGCCTCCGGGCCCTGGACCTCCCGCCGCCGTCCGCAAATTCAAAATCCATCAACCAAATTGTTCACCGTACTTGCATTTAATGATCCCATTAATGGCAGGGGGTATAAGTATTGGACCCCAACCTGTCATTTTCACTTGTCAGGTTTGCAGAGAAGGATCAGAGAGCTTGCCAGAGGAGTCCAGTGCATCCGTCGACCACCGTCTTCGCGTCCGTGACCATCACTTGCTGATCCTTATTGGATTATGCGCCTTCTCTCATCAGATTCCCGAGGTAGGTTTGTTGTTTACCTTCCTGAGAAGTTATTATGCTTTTAAATGCCTAAAATGATGAAAAACATGGGTTAAAAAACACTTTTAATTGATAAAACACGATGAAACGTGCAAAACCCATGTATTAGAATATGTTTATAACTTCCAAAACGCCATCAAGGTCGATCCAGAATCTTCATTTTCCATGGCCATTCTTCATACAGAGAATTTGAGTCCTTCGGGCTCGAACCCTTCCACTGCCGTCGAGACTTATTAAATTAAACACCCTTTTCAAAACGGCCGCAACCCCTCCCAAGCTTGGTTCCTCTGGACTTCGTCGTCTGTCCGCCACCGGACTTGAAACCCCCCCATTCTGGCCTCCATTCTGGCCTCTCGGACCCATGCCCCTGGACTTTCGCATCTAGGATTCTACCTGGCTCCCGCCATTCTCGAACGGCAGATGAACCCCATCCGCTTGAGGTCTAGGGCCCGAGCCTCCTTTTGTTGTTCGGTCTTGCACGCATACCCACGTACTGGCTCCTCGCTGGGTCCCGATCCATGGGCGTCCGCGGGTGAGTCACTGTTTTGAATGGCGATCCATTGGCACCTTCCTGCCTCCCAAGTCCCGGGTGACCTTTCACCACGAGGGTTCTAAACGCCAACTTTAGCATCCTCACCCTTGCTAGGTTCCACCCCCTGGGACTCCGTCCCATCCCCGCCAGTCCAAAGGGGAGAATCGCTCTCGCCCTTCTGAGCTCTGGGCTTTGCCTTCCTGCTCACCGTGGGAACTTAATATGAAAATTTGATGTCCAACCTTAGTGCTGGGTTTGGTCCGCCGGGCCGCCCCCTCCGGACTTTCGTCCGACGATCACCGTCCTAAACGGCGAAAGCCTAACGGCTTCCTGGCCCCTAATTTCTGAGCGCTTTGATAACTAAAAATTACCAGCCGCCCTTGGACCTGTCGGGTCTCGGACCCTGAAGTTCCATCCTTGGAATGCCGTTTCTGCCCAGCCGTTTCAAATAGCCAACTCTGGATGGCTTTTCGGCCTTATACCTCTAGATGCTCCTAAATCGATCCAAATGACCTCAAATTTGAAATTTGATCTTGACCCATGTGCTGAAATTCAACCCTCTTCGCTACAATCCTTTTGAACCATTGAAATTCAGTTGGGAGAAGTCTCCCAAATTGTTGTACCCTGTTTTCCCTTTCAAAATAGCATTCCTGCTAGGGAAGTCCAACCCTTCGAGCCCAGATTGTCCGAAAGCCCTCAATTAAAAGAATAAATAACATCTGGAAGAAAGGGTATGATTTTATGAACGATAAATTGTTTAAAGTTGATTTCATCCATGGGATTTTGACTAACGTCAAGACTTTCATGATTAGTTGCACTAACTATGCCTTTGCTTACAGAATATATGCAATCGGGTGTAGGACCCTCGGGGGCAGCTACGGAAAAGGACAAAGGAAAGAAGTCGGGCAAGACTCCTCGAGGAAAATAGGACAAGGGCCAAATGAAGTACCAGTTCTAGGGTGAACCATTGCATTCAAAGATTACCACAAATTGGAAAGAAATCACTGACACCAATATCGACCATGTTGATATTGATGAATTTAAACAAAGGGTCAGGGTCAACTCGATGACCAAGAATGCGAGGCTTATCAGACAAAGTGGAATTGCAAAAGCTGTAAGCTTCCCTCCATCCCTCGTCGCCCATGAGCTAGACATGGCTTGTCGATAGGCATATCAACCAGATACAAGGACAATTGTTGACAGGGAAGGTAATATTCTAGCAAATATGTCAGTTGAAGGCATTACAAAGACCTTCCATATTCCCACTTTTCAAGAGATGGAAACACCTACCATAGAGGAATGCCAAGCAGCATGGGATGACAACCTAACAGGCTGCAAAAAGTTAATAAATCAACATTGGTGTAAAGAAAAATGGGGCAGCGCTATGAAGGTTCCTCATGAACTCTTCCGTAGTGATTTCCATGAAGATTACCATGACTTGGTCATGATGTTAAGCAGGGTTATGGGTCTTCCTACCATGGCCTTCTTTCAGGAGTGGATGGTATACTTCATTGAATAGATCCTCCATGGGAATGAGGATGTCACCACAAAGTCCTCGTTCTACTAGGGAGGTATAATAAGCAACTGCTTCCATGAGCAATTCGTCAATGTGAGGAAGAGTTCCAAGTTTTACATGACCTCATATCTCATCTACTCCTTGGCAGACCAGAGACAATTCAATGGGTTGTTTGTGGCACCCGATGAAGAGTAGGGTCAAAAATTGAAGGCCTATGACAGGTACCCCAGCTCTAGTACCAAAATTTCAAGAAGGAATATTGCAGGGTCAACAATGCCTTCATTGGCCATATCATCAGGATGATTGTAGGGGATTTTGAAAGAAGGGTCTCTCACAATGCTCAGGCATTCCTGAAGCAGTACGCCTTCCTTTTTATTCAATATCTGAAGTTCACATACATTCACGCCCAGGGCTTCACAGAAAGGCCAAATAAACTACCCCGATAGCCCAACGACTGAATCATCCTGTTGGAACTTTCTCGACAGCGCCAACACATACAGGTGGTCCTCACTGAAAAACACTTGGCAGGGATCCCCTATCCCCTAACTCTCAAACAAGGAATGTATAAATTACAAACTTCCCAGTGCATTGGGAACTTTGAGAAAGAATTGAAAGATTATCATTTTCACCTGCACACTGCTCGCCCGTGAATGGACCCATATGGGCATGTAAGGAAAGCACTAGGACTGGGGTTCGCTCATCTGCACCACATTGAGGACTTTTGGGGGGATTTTTAGGATGATAAGGAAGTGCGTGCAAGGCACTATATGCGGATGATTGCTTATTTTATAAGAAAGTTGGAGCCATTTCCCATACCAGATCAAGTTGAAGAGGACGAAAGCACCGTAATGGACCCCAGGTACCCCGCAGTCACCAATTTTTTGATACCAACAATAGACTAGGATGAGCAAGAGGTCGATGACCTCAATATTATAACCAAGCCAATCTTGGCCCGTACCAAGGAATGGATTGATGGATAGGTAGCCCAACTGAAACAGCAAGGGGTGGTCCTAACATACGAAGGACTCAAGAGTGAACCAAGTGCCATGGAGGAGGCCGCTGCCACTACTTCAACAAGCGGGACATCCAACTCTCCTCCAGTCACCAGATCCAAAAAGAGGAAAGAGACGGAAATGGAGTAGTCCCCTAATCCCAAAGTTTATACAAGGAAAGATCTGGGGGGCTCACCTTCTAAAAGGCTTAAACAAACAGGGGCACCATAGAGCAGTCCTTAACCCAAGAGGAAGGAGCAAAAGGTACAGACCAAGTAAAATCTCTTTCGGCTCTCCCTGTTGTGACTGCCCCATCATCTGCCTCTCTAGCATTGGTCCACACATCCCCGCCAGCAGTGGACATCTTCATCCATCTCGCCCCTTCACCTCCGGTCGAGCCTGTAATAGTCATTGATTCTTCCTATGCCGTAACTACTCCTCCTTCCTCCACTGCCATGTCACCTACCACATCACTCCCTTTAGCTATGGTGACGACACCAATAGTTGCTTCCACCTTTCCTAAGGCCTTCTCCAAGCATATGCAGAATCTCCCTTCTGAGCTCTCCCAAATCTTTATGGACCCCACTCTTCAGGTTGCCCTAGCGCAGGTCCTCGCTACTACTAAACCTTCACAACCTCTAGTAGGACCATCGGCTATGGAAGCCACCATGTTGATTTCCAAGGAGTGGGAGAAGCGAGAGCAAGAGGCCTCGAAGTCATTTGAAGAAGAGGCTGATGAATACCACGAGCACCCGGAGTATGAACACCAGACAATCGACATGGTGGCTTATGAGGAGGAAGGAATGGGCTCTTCAGAGAGTGGAGATGATGAGGATGTCGGTGATAGGGTCATCGTGCAGGCCTTTAATGATGATCTTGAGGAAGAAATCGCCCAGCAGCTGAAAGGCACTGAAAAAGAAGCAGAAAGGTCACCTCTTGGAGAAGAAGGACGACAACAAGAGGACAATCTAGAAGAAGATAAACCTGAGGGTGAGGCTCAAGCTGTCAAGAGCCTCGAAATTGAGCAGCCCAAGGAGCACATGCACAAGGTTGAGAAAACTAAGGAAAAGAAGGGGAAAGAAATGGAAAAGGAAGAAATTCCCCTGTAGCAATTATCTACCAAGCCTCCTATTAAGCACCTTGTGTTCATCCATGACTCTGATGAAGAAGAAGGAGATACTACTAAAGCAGAAGAAAGGGCCCTAGGAGATAAGAAAATAGAAGCCTTAGCCAAGGGGGGAGAAGGTGATCGTGAATCACCTAAAGAAAAGGCTACTATGCCTGAATGGCTAGAAAAACAGCTTGAAAAGAAAACTCCCGCACCAAAAGACCTGAGAGCAAGGTTGGAAGCCATCTTAGCCCAAGTGCAAATCACAACTAGAAAAGAGAAGAAGCCTAAAATCAGATCCAAGGTAATAATGGATGCTTTTGGGTCTCGAGCCATGCAGATAGCAATGCCTGTGGTAGGCCAAGCTGGTTTAAGCTATAACATCTCCACCCTTGATTTGGGAATTGCTACCAGAGAGCAGAAGGTGGGGCATCTTGAGGAATCAATGGCTACAGTGGTGCACCTGATAAAGCAGGACAAAGTTTCAAAGGACGAGCTCAAGGCACAAGTAGCCTTTTTGATGGATTACATCCAACAATGGTCCTCAATAGATGACCTGCCTACCACATCTGCGGCTCCACCCCAATTACTGTCCAAGGAACAAATTGACAAGTTGGAGAGAAGAAATAACTTGGACAAGGCTACAGAGAGCTGGTTCCAACAGGTCCTGTACGTCGGGAACATGGGTGTTAGCCAGGCTGTTCGAACAACCAACAAGTTCTTGGACCTACAACAGTATCTTGAAGGCACGAGGAAGCTCTACATTGACTTCCCTGCAACGTACGACTCTACCTATCCAAAGATCAAGGCCATCCTCTAGTTACCAAAGGCTGCATGGGAAAAGGAGCTTGCATTCAAAAGGGACAACCACTGGCTAATGGATGTATGGAGGCGGGATTTTGACAACAGGAAAGAAAGGCTGGAATAGATAATAAGTAGAGTGGATCTAGAAATTGAATGGATCAAGGAAATTAGAGTAGAATGTGCTCGTTATCTTAAGCTGATGACAGGGTATGACATGCCCGCAGTACAGATGGATCCGGAAAAGGTAAAACCTTACTTTCAGAAGAAGATGGAGGACAGGATTTCTAGTGAAATAACAGTGGAATTCATGAGTTTTTATGCCCATGCCTTCAACCAATCAGAGTTGTTCAGGGATTAGGGCACAAAGTATGATGAAGACTAGAAAAAGCTTGAGGATAATGCAAAGGAATGGAGCTACCAAATGCTGCGGTATGAGATCATTGAGGTAGACAAGCTCCAACCAGTCATTCTAAAATTTATGGAGTACACAACATTGAAGAAGTAGGAGGACAACCTTGTTGCCAATGAAGAGGTCCCCCAGGAGTAGCTACAATAAAAGAGCAATCAGTAAAGGACGAAATTGCTACAGTGACTGGCACTAGATGACAAAATAGGGAAAAGACAAAATGTAATTTTAAATTGTAATATATTGGGGGTTGTTGAAACCCTATTTTGTAATGAATCTTGGCCATACAATGAGAATTAATCTTGGCCATTCATTTGAATTTTTGGGCACTATAAATAGGGGTTTCCTCTCATTTGCAAAGGGAGTTGAGTTGTTGTAAAGACATGCTGCTGAATTTTTTTAATGAAAATACATTGACTTAGTGCATTTTCTGATTTCCTCACATGTTTCATGGTTCAACTTCCATTGTTAGATACTTTACTTAGATTTATATTGCTGCTTTAGTTAGCTGTGTTCTTAATTCGATAGATTTTAGAAATTTTGTTCTGTGGTTATGAAAATTCCTGCTGTGTAGATGCTTTCTTAGTCCATACTTTTTGTTGTTTGCTACTGGGAGATAGCTGTGCAAAGTTAGTCTGGGCTTAAATTCAAAGCTTCTCCACACTTTTATCTTTGTTCATGCATGCATATGGTGAATGGAAGGTGAAATATCTACAGACCTTAGAAGATAGCACAAGTTTCATGAGACTGTGAAATTTCTGGTTAAGTGAAATATTGTTTTGAGGAAGTTTGTCCATTGCAGGAACCCCATGATCACTGTTCATAGGTTAGTTACAGGTCCAAGAACCTTCCTTCTTCCCCGCTCCTTTTCCCTCCCTTTTTTTAGAAATAGCCTGTACTAAGGTTCATTGCACATTGTAAAGCCAAAATTGAAGAAAAAATTGAAGTCTTGGATTGCTGTCTGAACCTACAGCAAAGTGAAACTCGACCTCCATCTCAGAAACTTCATATTTGAAGATCCACCTTGCATCCAGCTACGTAAGTTCACCCTGTGATTCCCAAAAAATCACATCAACATCAAATGAGGAGTTCCATGCAAGTCATGAGCTGACAGCCGAGAGACCTTGGGGAGATTTTCATCAACTTGCCATGGGAGATTTCCTTTCAAAAGAGGTAGTGCACCTGTGTATTGCCTGTGTTGAGAAAGTGTGCAAAACACCCATCAACATGCGTCTCTTCTTTACCTTTAGATTAGGTGTGTGATTGTTGTGTTGTGTTCCCCCATTCTTGTGTTATGTGTTCCTAGATTACCCTTGTCACCCTTGTAGGTGCTTGGATACAAGAGTTTTTTTATGTCATACAACTTCCTCTATTTGTGGCATCATTATTGCTTTGTTATGTGTATTGTTTTTAGACAAATTGGGGATGATGCAATGTGTTGGGGGCATTTAGGCTTCCCTTCCATGTTGACCCAATTTTTTATTTTTACTTTGTCCTCTCATGCATTCTTCACATGGTCTGATATAGTAGGGGGTTGATGATAGTTCATCTATATACTACTACTATACCTATATATATTTATGAGCATATTTGACCCTGAAATATCATATCACCCATATGCCCCTTTTTTGTAATGTTGTTGTTTCTTTTCACAATCTTGGTTATGTTTCTCTCTTCTTTTTCTTTATTTGTCCCTCGTATGTGTGATAACGTCACTTTCATAATTTTTTGATTTTCAGAAAATGCATTCAGAGCCAACGAATCGTTTCTCAAAAATGCTTGCAAGCTTTTACCAAAAATCACATTCTCAACTTGGCCCCTAGTGCAACATGTTTCCTTTGTCATGGGTTCACAAAGAAAGAACTTGAAGAACTTTCCTCTGAGGAGGGAGCAACTTTTCCAATGGAAGAAGCCTAGATCTTCCCCTCGCGAGGGGGCATTTTCTTCCTTTTGAATTCCTTAATGAAGTGAACATATTTTGAAAGGATTCCTTGATGGTGAATTGATTTGTGGAAAACATTCTTGCACTTTCAAACAATGTGTTCCTTGCGAGGACCCCTCTTCTTTTGAAGGGTTCCCGAGGGATCCCTTAGAAAGCCTTTCAATTTGTTGACTGTTTGCATGAATTTTTGCTTGTTCACCTGCATGGTTGCTTTTTGTTTCTGACATGTTTTATCTACAGATTAACATATTTCTTTGTAGGTGTACCTATGAAGCCACTTTCTAGTCTAACTCTATGGAGTCCCCTTTTCACTAGGCTTCCTTCATGAGAGAGTACATGGGGGAATTCCTTCTTTATAAGTATCCGAGCTTGTGAAGCGCTTACATCCTATAGGATTTGTCCATCATTAGTCCAAAGGCCTTCGATGTACTTTGTACAACTTTGTAGTTCCATGGAGCTATGAAGTCATTTTGTTTGAACCTCCTCAAGAGAGAGTACCTATGGAGTCCTTTTCCTACCCTGTACTTTTGAGTTTTCCAGATTTTGGTCTACTTCCTTGCTAGTTCATGTATACATCTCTAACCCTTCGATCTACTTTACCAAACACTCATCAATACTCGTGCTTGTTAAAGTGGGGAAAAAATGTATAGGAGAAAATTTACACCCCTTGTGTAAATTCCCCTTTTTCATACCCTCACCTTAGAAAATCAAATCCGAAGGAAAAAATCTTCATCACCCATCTGCCTCCCATCCACATGGAATGTGTTTTGTGCATCGATGAGGGAATTTTCATCAAGGACACAAGCATAATGTGCAAACGTCTACGCGACACACTGTCATCCCTAGAAAATTCCTATGTATGGAGTTTGTAGGGACGTTACGCACCTGATTGGGGTTGAATTGTAACACCTTTGTGTTACCAATTGACCCAAAATAACTCCTTTTGGCCTCCAAACCCATTCTATTCACTATCACCTCATCTTCTTCACATGCTATAGTAATTTTCACTCCATTTTTCTACACACTTTTGGGATCTCTTGAGGATACTCTTGAAGCATTCTACTATCATTTTAACAACTCCATTAAGCATTGCAACAACTTTATACTCTGGATCAACTTCACTTTTGTATGTGTGAGGCTACCATAGAAGTTGCAAGCTTGGAGTCTTGCGAGACCTCCCTTCATTACCATTGTCATTGTGGTGACTTTTCCAAGTTCGTTGCTTGCATTCTCCTTTCATTGGCCTTGAGATCCTTTGGGTGGAGTTGGTAACTCTTCACACTCCCTTTTGTGATTTGATAGAGTAGCATAGTATTGTTTTGTAGTGTTCAACAATCTCTCTTTCTCTTCCATTTCCTTTATCTTACTTTCTACTCTATTTCTTTTCTGGCTGCCTATGGAGATGGAAACACCAAAGTGAGGGTTTGACTAAGGCAAACCAATATACATCCCTAAAAAATTTATCCTCTTTCTTGTGTGTAGGTGAATGTGTGCATGGAGGTAGCTGGAGAAATAGCATTTTAGTGAGTTAATATTCGTCACCCTAGTTTTTATCTACTTGCTTTATCATTTATGCCTTTACTTTTCATACTTTATTATTTTATTCTTTTTGTTAAAATCGTTTAGCTAGGCTATTAAGTAGGTTTTAGGGATTTCTTATCGTACTACACATTTTCTAACCATACAGACGTCAGCATGCTAGAGAGACACCAATGTGCCACACTATCATCCTAGACCTACCACTGTCATCCTCAAACAAAGAGCTATCTGAGGTATAGTATTGACTCCAAAAACCAGCTCGTCTATCCCCAACTAAATTTTTGGGTCTATAGAGTGATAGAAGCACTTGAGAGTGTTCTTCAATCTTGGTCCTCATCCAAAAACATATTTTAGAGTGAGGTAAGTTTGGGTAGCCTTCTGCTTTCAGCTCTTTGTGACCTGGAGCCTTGGTGTGGTTGTCTCCCCCTCTTACATGCACCATTTACTGGGGGAGAACCATTAAATATTGCTCAACACAATGATATTCCTATGGATCCCTTAAAATATTACCATCTTTAATAGGAGAAGATCAGACTACCCCTATTGAGTATATCCAAGATGTAGCTACCTTATGCCCTGTTCACAATGTCATAGTTGAGAATGTAGCAATTAGGCTCTTGGTTGCATCATTGAAAGGAAAATCCTTGCAATGGTTAAGGATTCTTCCATTTAATTCAATCAGAATGTGATATGAACTGGGTGATGGCTTACATAAGCAGCTTGAAGACAAGTCAGATCACTTGTGTCTAGTGGAGCAACTAAGTACCATCAAAAGAGTTCCACGTGAACACATGTTTGACTTCAACTACCATTTCCAAAATACATGGGATAAAATCCCACCAATGGTAAGGCCTTTAGCTCAACATGCATTTTTTTATTTTCTTAAATCCCTTAATATTGATATATCCAGGATGATTCAGTCAATGGGTGGAAATACTCTTCCAAATGCATATGATATTACCATTAGAGAAGAAAACAACCTCATACAAGCTGGTAAAATATCCCCGAGGCCTCCAATTCCTATTTTCTTGAGGTACAACCACCTATACCATTACCATAACCCCCAATAGCTATTGTCCCTCCTGTTCTGGCACTAAATTATTAATTTACATCCCAAAAGAAGGGTGTTTCAACCCAATCTCAAGAGCTTCAAGAGATTAGAAGCTTATTAAAAATTGTTGGCAATGACTTAGTGAATATTAAGAATCAGGTAGGCCAAAATCCTATACCATATCAACCTAACAGGCCACCTTATCAAGTTGATTATTAGGGTCAAAGAAGGAATTTTAATCCAAGGCCTTATCAACCTTACAATCAAAATGTTGCCAACAATTCTAGAGAGCTTGTACCAATGCAAAACAATATGGCACAAGATTATGAATGGTGTTTCCCATGTAACCAACTTCATAACCAAGTCACATGCTCAAATGGAGTGATTAGTCAAGCCCTCATGTCATAAAATAGCACTGTTGTTCCACAAGATAAAACACAAGAAACTAGTAATTAATAGGGTTCTCAAAATGAGCAAGGTACTCCTAATATTGCTCTATCGAATTGGAAAGGTAAAGATTTATGTGGAGTGAATCACACAGAAGGTCAAAATCAGTCATACAACCCTATATCAGCCAATACAAGGTCAAAGAAAAGAGTAGTTGATATAGGACAACAAGCTGTTAAAGATCAACAACAAGCTAATAAGGGTAGAAATCAGACTTCTACAAGTCAACAAGGCCAAGTTGGGCCTTCATCTTCTCAAAATATTCAGATATTTCCAAGGGGTTAGGTGGTGGCAAGTAAGGAGAAACCAAAAGTTCAAACCCACCCTCAACAAGCACAAACTGATGTTATTTCCAAAGGACAACAAAAGTGTTGGTTCATTTAATATTGTGGATCATATAAAGAAAGCTACTGTTAGTTTTTCAATGATAGATGCTTTGTATATCCCTGGAAAAAAGGACTTATTGCAAGATGCTTTAGCTAAGATTACTTTGTCAAATGAGCCTCCTAAAGAGCAGCCCAAAGTTGTGCTTGTAAAAAACCTCAAAAAAAAGAATGAATAGCCAACTCAAGAGGTTAAACCACCTCCATTTTATGTTAGTTTGATTATTTTACCACACTTAATTCACAATTGCATGATTGATTCAGGAGCAAGCAACTCTGTAATGCCAAAATAACTAGTAGATAAGCTGGGCTTAACATATGAGCCTATTTCAAAGGGGGTAATTCAGTTGGATGGTATAGCCATAAAATCAGTTGGAGTGATTAAAAATCTAGCCCTTACCTTACATGATTTCCCAAATTTTTCAATCCCACAAGATATTTATGTCATAGATCTATCACCTTTCTTTTCCATATGCCTTTCTAGGGATTTCACTACAAATTTGGGAGGATATCCATAATCTAATTGGTCACATCTATTTTTTAGAACAAGATATGGCACAAAAGTGACCATAAAATCAGAGCTTCTTGCCAAGGATCATATAGAGCCATATGTTCCTAATGCCATAAATGTAAACCTTTCCATTCATGAACAAGAATATCAATCCATAATCCAAGATCCCAACACTCCCATTGAAGTTATACCTAATCTAAACCTATATAAGTGGGAAGCTAAAAATCATGACATTGGTCCTTTCAATCATATGGATGAAGTAGGACTAGGGATATACATGATTCATGAGCAAGGTGCATCTATCACTTACCTAATTAAAGAGGAAAAATAACAGCCTAATTAGCTTTGGAAGCTTTATTTTTATGGCTCAAGAAATAGAGTTGATGCTTGTGTGGGTGCTATGTTGATCTCTCCTAATGGTGAGAGATATTATTCAACTATAAGGTTTTCTTTCAGATATTCTAACAACATAGCATAGTATGAGGCACTCATCCATGGCTTAGCATGGGTAAGAAAGAAAGGTATCAAGTGCTTATAGGTATTTGGGGATACTGAATTGGTAGCAAATCAGGTGAGAAATCTAAATGTAACTAAAAAATGATTTTCTCAAGTTGTATAAGAATATAGTTTTGGATCTAACTGAAGAGTTTGATGCCTTCAACTTGCTTTCCTTTCCAAGAAATTAAAATAAAGAAGCTAATAAGTTGGCCATCATAGGTTCACAATTTGACATCCCAAAAGAGGCAAAAAATGTTGAAGTACAGTAGTATGTAAAGGTGGTATTAAGGACATCGGTTCTAGATAGCAACAACAATTGGCAGGTATTTCAAAGTGATGAACAAATTTTAAATTTTCTAATTGAAGAGGTTGAATTTGCAGATGGGAATCAACAAAAATAGTAGTAGTAGTACGATAATGAGATTTTATAGTTGAAATCAAATAGGTTACCGAAAGGTTTGGTAACTTTAGAATCTATTTTCAACATTGATTATCAAGTGAGGAAAAACAAAACTAGCATGTTAGTCAAAGAGGAGCATTATGAACCCATTGAGATCTTCAGAGATGAGCTCATTAAGCTTGGCAAGGTATGCACAAAGGAAGAAAAGAGTGGTTTTATTTTACTTTTCCAGGAATTTAATGATGTTTTTTCTTAGGAATATGGAGATTTGAAATGGTTTAACCTTGGTTCAACACACCATTGAGTTGGAACCCAATGCAAAACCAGTGAGACAAAAATAAAGGCCTTTGAATCCAAAGCTAGAACACCTTATGAAAACAAAGCTAAACAAGCTAATCCAAGGTAATACCATCTTTCCTATTAAGCATACATCTTGGGTTTCAAATTTAGTACTTGTTAGGAAAAATAATGGTGAGTTCAGGTTATGTGTTGACTTTACAGATCTAAACAGAGCTTCCCTCAAAGATCATTATCCGCTTCCCTCAATGGAACAAATTTTTCAAGTTGTAGTTGGATCTAATAGATTTTCATTGTTAGATGGTTATTCATGGCACAATTAGATTTTGGTAAAAGATGAAGATTGGTTCAAAATTGTTTTTACCACCAAATGGGGAACCATGAAATATAGAAAGATTCCCTTTGGTTTGTCCAATGCAAGGGAAACTTTCCAAAGAGATATGGGCATGGATTTCCAAGGTCTCATGAACAATTTTGTACTTGTTTATCTCGATGACATAACTATTTTTTCAAAAGATGCTAATGAACATTTTGATCACTTAAGAAAAATCTTTGAGAGATACAAAGAATATGGTGTTTCTCTCAATCCTAAGAAGAGCATTTTCACTGTCCATGAAGGTAGATTGTTGGGTCACATAGTCTCAAAGAAAGGTATCACCATAGATCCTGAAAGAGTAAAACAAATTTTAGCCTTACCTTTACCTACTCACAAGAAGGGTCTACAAAGCTTCTTAGGAAGAATAAATTTCATTATAAGGTTTATACCTAGCATTGTAGCCCTCTTGAAGCTTATAACAACTATGTTGAAGAAAGATGTAAGTTTTAGCTGGGCAAGGGAAGCCAAGAAGAGTTTTGAAGAGATCAAAGAGGTAATTGCAGCTACACCTACTCTTATAAACCCAAATTTTGCTAAATATTTCATACTATATGCTTTTGTGAGTATTGATACCATTTTATCTATGTTGGTGTAGCAAAATGAAGATGGAATAGAGCAGCCAATATCCTTTTTCAGCCAAGGTTTAGAAGGTTATGAGGAAAGGTATACCTTTGTGGAAAAACATGCTTTAGCTATCATAAGAAGCCTTAAGAAATTCAAATATTTTCTTTCAAATAATAAGATTCATCTTATGGTTTCTCATCCAAGCATTACAAAAAAAAATTCTGAGTAAGGATCTAAATGACAAGAGGGCTAGTTGGATAACCAAATTCATGGAATGTGACATAGACATCAAAGTGACAAAGCTGGTAAGAGGTAAGGTATTATGTGAGAAGCTAGCTGGTAAGGTTGAGGATAGCAAAAAAATCAAAGAAGTTCTTCTTGTGTTAGATAATGAAGATCAAGCTACTATCCTAACTCCTCCTACAAGTTGGATTCAAGAAATGATGAACTACCTCCAAATTGGTGAGTGTCCACAAGGCCTAAACAATGCAAAAAAGAAGGTATTTCAGACTTCAATCCATTCCTTATGTCATTTTGGATAGAAATTTGTATAGGAGGAACTTTCATGGTGTTTTATTGAGATGCATAGAATCTAATTAGATTAACAAAGTGTTGGAAGAATTTCATAATGGAGTAGTTGGTGGCCATTTTGCACAAAGAATTACAGCTCTAAAAATCATGAGATTTGGTTACTATTGTCCCAATTTGTACAAGGATGCTTATGCATGGATAATAAAATGCAAGCAATGTGCCATAATTGTAGGAAAATAGAGATTAGTAGCCTTACCTTTGCATCTCCTTCAAGTAAACAAGCCATTCAAGAAATGGGGTCTCAATTTCATTGGACCCATAAATCCACCTTCTAGTTCAGGGAATAAATGGATATTTACAGCCATTGATTATTTCACAAAATGGACAGAGGATGTAGCATTAAAGGAGGCAAACAAAAGTGTAGTAGTAAATTTCTATGAGGACATAGTAGCAAGGTTTGGTACCTCTGAATCCATCATCTCAGATAATGCATTAGCTTTTGTAGGCATGAGAGTAACTGAATGGGTTGTTAAGAATAATATCTTTTTGAGCACTTCATCCAATTACTATCCACAAGGTAATGGACAAGCTGAGTCAACTAACAAAAATATGATTATGATCATTAAAGGAGAAATTGAAGACAATTAGAGAAGATGGAATAACAAGTTGAAGCTAGACTTATGGGCTGATAGAATTACAACCAAGATGTCTACAAGTAATTCTCCATATGTTCTTGTTTATGGAAAAGAAGCTAGGCTGCCCATCTCAGTAGAGTTGCCAACTTTAAGTTTGATCAAAGAGCTGGAAATGATGGAGGAAGAACCAATGGAGGTAAGGTTTGTTGAGTTGATGGAGTTAGAAGAAACACGAAGAAAAAGACTTCAAAAGCTTGAGATTCATAAAGTACTCATGGAAAAGACATTTGACATGAAGGTATTCCCAAGAACTTTCAATGAAGGAGATTAGTAGGTTGCAAGAAGGGGAAATCTTAGGTTAGGGAAATCAAACAAAGTGCAAATGACAGTTATAAGTGACTATGAGAGTCTCTTTAACAATGAAAGTTATCAACAATGATGAGGATATTCCTTGCTAATACGTATGTGACAAATATGAGTAAAAGGGCATGCATGATGGAGGTATAAGAACCTTAAAACTTATTCATGGCTGATAACCCTCATTACAGTCAAGTTAGGAATGACAGTCTAAGATGTACACACAAAGGATTGCCAAAGTCATATACATAAGGATAGTCAAACTATATTTATTTACAAGAAAACAATCATTTTTTATGAATGATAATATCTCAATGCATAATAAAGAGGAAACATTTAACAATCAAGGTAATATTATTCAATTTCATGACTTTCAAGGCTAGATCAAACATGGATAGTCATCATACTCCTTGAAAGAATACAATGATTGCAGAAGAGAGGTTCAGTAAAGGGAAGTCTACTTTAGGAAGGTGCAAGTGTGACCAAGCATGACTAAAGAACAATGGAAGAAAATTCAAACTTCTAGATGATAGATAAGCACAAAACCTTGCCTTGAATAGGCAATTATAAATAGAGGACATCCATTAATGATGCTTAATAGATAGCTAGTAACATGAAATGCAAGTAGTGGAAGTGATATCAATCAATCACCTTGAAGACAAGCTAATCACAAGTTGAGAGGTCTTAAACACTCAATTTTTTAAAGCACTAAGGAGCAGTTTAGTCTTGTTTTAAAGGCCCTCATGGTCATAACTAAGGTTGGTGGGAGTTAGAGCCTAAAATGGTGCAATTTGGTGAAGCTTGGAGTCCTCAAATTAAGGATTTTTTCCTTACACGCCCAACACTTTGAACACCATGCAAAGTATCAGTTAGGGACCTAAAAGGAAGGAAATTTGGGGTAGATAGAGTAGTTCCAATTCAATTCAAGGCCCCACATGGGTGCAACACCATTTGAAGCAACATTTCAGCCTCCAAACACTTTTTTTAAGCAGCTCTAAACACTTTTTTGAAGGTTTTTCTCTTGTGCACTACCAAAGATGATTCATCATGACAAATTAGAAGATATTTCAAGGAAGGAAGACAATTAGTTCATCTTCAGTCTTCTCCTTTAGTCACAAGCAAGCTCCTTTTGGTATATCTTCTTCTATTCTTCTTTTCTATAGTCAGTTCTTTCTTGTTGCTTGCAAACACAACAAAACAAAAGCATTGTAACTCAAAATATTTATAGTTTATAAGCTTTTTTCTAGTTGTAACCAAAATTTTCCTTTCAAATTCAATAAAATATAGTAGTTATTTGTCAATAAATCTTTTGTTATGAGCATAGCAAATGAATGATTTGATGTTTTATCGTGTTTTCCTTTAAAACATGTAAATTTGTCTCCTTTATAAACTATGAAAGCAGAAGAAATCAAGTTAGTGCAGGTTATGAGTTGTGTTAGAATGTTCAAGTAGTTGAATTTTTGAAACTTATTTTCCTTCTTTCATAAACTGAATACAAACCTTCTCATAAAACACTTGTGTATTTCATGATCATCTTTGAGTTATGAAAAAACAACTCTCTTTGTTTGAGTTTGATTGTGTGTTTAGAATAGCTAGTAAAGTTTAAATTTTGGTGCATCACCTCCTAGTAGTAGTAGAATTTCATTTCCAAAGAAGCCTTCTTCCCCTTTTTCCAAATCAGACCAAGTTTTAGGAGATTTTTAAAGAGAACCATCCCATAATTTGGAGGCTCATCCTCGTCTTAGGAAACCCACAGGCCTAAGGATGTTCCCATGTTGCATAGATTGTCGAGCTTAAAATCTTAGCATTCAGGGCACAATCCTTAGTGAAAACACATTGTACTAGGACATAAACCATACAAAATTAAGTGTTGTGAAATATTATTAATGAGTGTCAGGTTTTATCCCTTAGAAAATGGAATAAGGCTTGAGTTTGAATTTAAGGGGCCAAAACCTGAATTAACCTCAATTAATTAATTAAAGCCCTAGATTAGTGTGAAAGTGTAAATATACACTTTACAACACCTTAGATAAGGCATCGTTAAGTCCATTTTATTAAAAAGGATCCTAGACTTAATGTGAATGTGTAAAACACATTACAACACTAAATCAAGGCAACATTAGGCTCATTTATTGTTAATTATTCATGAATTAAGTAAGGAAAAGGGATACTTTTTCTGTTACTAGACTCAATTTTTGACACTTTTATTTATAATGTATTGCTTATTATTTATGGATGTTGGTTTGTATCTTATTATGGCTTATTTTGTTTATGTTTCTTTCCCGTTGTGTGCATGTTTAGTTTAGAGATTTTTTTAAATCAATGGATGCTTATATATGTACATGTGTTATGTCATGGTTTTTTTTTATTTTTATGATCCAATGTATGTATGGATACTATATATGTATCAATTTTCATGGATTAAATGATTTCTTACATGATTATTGTTTTTCTATGTATGATTTTATTATGGAATGATTTCATTTATTGATTACTATGCATATCATACTAACCAGGTTTAATATTTATAAGATATTAGACTAAGGAGATATCAAGTCAAATAGCATAGAAAAATTCCCCAATCGAATGTGATATAAAATATAGGATCAAGTTGGAATGGGAAATATTATAGGAATAGTTTTATCATGAATTTTACATAATCTAAAGAATAATGCTAACCTAGATTTACCATTTAAACTAACACTAAATAATAACAAAAAAATAATTTTTATGAGTACCATCGAGACTTATATCAATGATGGCAACATATCAATCCTAGAATAAAATAAAGCATCCTCAACAATGATGGTTTTTTTAATGCAATCTAATTTTTTTTCTCATATAGTTTGTGTGTGTGTGTGTTATTTTCTTATTGAATCATTATTATTAATGTCACCCTCAGATTTGATTGGGGTCTCCACCTAAGAGTATGGGAATTCTTAATTTTTAAAAATTTCTTTCTATTTTTTCTAAAATTACTTTATATAATTAGAGTTTTGAACCCCCTTGACCTAACCCCACACTACTAGGAAGAAGTGAGTGATCATCATTGAAGGTTAGGTAAGGAAAGTATAGGACTAGACACAAACAAATGTGTATAGGTGGCTTCTAGGACTTCCCACTTATTGAGGATAATTAGACTGACTTTCCTATTAGCTTGTATTAGGTACCGTGGACTAGAAATATTTGACATGTTTTTGACCTAAAATTGATGATAATTAAGATTATAATTAATTTAAAGATTTGATTAGAATCATTTTAAATTATTTGGAATGTAAGGGGTGAATAATGTGGATGGGTTTTTGAATTATGTGACTTAGTAAAGGTGGCATATACTAGCAACTAAACCACCTTCAAACTTCTCAAGCTTAACAAACTTACTCTAATCACCTGTCATGTGATTTGAGCATCCACTATCAATGATCTTGTTGTTCTTCTCTTCTCTAGCATGAAAATAAATCACCATTGCTCCTCCAATATTATGACCTACTTCTGGAGCACTTTCCTTCATAGATCTCTCAGAGTTAGGAAAATTAGTTCCAACATTTAGAACCATGAGCAAGTATTCATCATCTTCATCTTCATCATCATCATCATCCAAATAATCAAATTCAAATTCAGATATACTGACATCTTCTCTAACATAGTAAATTTTCTTAATTAATTTACCTTTATTCTCCTTAGGTCTATCTCTTGAAGATTTGATAGGACATCTTGAAGTATAGTGACCAATCTTTCCACAATTAAAGCATTTGAAAGGTAACTTACCTCTAAATTTTCTAGTGCCCTTTCTCAATTTCCTCACAAATTTTTCTTCCAACTCATCAAATTCATTCAAATAAAATTCCTCATTCTTCTCTACTTTTTCAACTTTAAAAATAGTCTCTTTCTTTGAATCACTTGAACTAAACTATCTTAATTCAAAAGAAGTTAAAGTACCCAAAAACTAATCGCTAGAATACTAATCTAAATTCTGAAATTCTTCGATAGTAGAAAATTTATGAATATAAAATTTAGGTAGAGTTCTTGGTACCTTCTCTACCACCTCATCTTCTTCAAGTTTTCCACCAAGGCCTCTGATGGAATTAAAAATTTCATCCATTTTCTGCATGTAGCTTGTAATATTTGTATCTTCTAACATCTATAAGTTATCAAAATTGATCTTTAGGTTCTGCATCTTAGCTTGCTTGACTTTTCCATCTCCTTCATAGACACTTTCCAGCTTCTTCCAAATCTCATTAGTATATTTAAGATTCATAACTTTCACAAGTTCAATATTAGAAAGACCACTCAAAATAGCATATCTTGCTTTCCCATTGTTTGCATATTCCTTGATCTCATCATCAGTACTTGGACCATTTGTAGGAATTTTATATCTATTTCCAACATAATTCCAAACTCTAAACCTTAGAGAAATAAGGAAACCTTCCATCTTGGTCTTCCAGAATGCATAGTCAGATCCATCAAATAGTGGAGCCTCCTTGTGCACCATCCTAGATCTACCTCAAGTGGTTAATCATTCCTCCAAGGAACCCTGCTCTAATACCAATTATTGAATGCATAAGAAAACTGTGGGGGGATGAATCCGATGTACATCAGAACATCAAAACCCTCATTAATATTCAGATTTGCATTAGTCCTTAAACCCTTAGCAACCATTAAACCATTATCATGCATTAACAAAATGTAAACATGAGAAATAGTAATGCAAACACATCCAAACACATGAGAACACTAGATTTACATAGAAAACCCAAGAAGAGAAAAATCACAGTGAGGATTAGCTCACAATATAAAGTATTTGCAACACTGAATATATAATAGGCTCACTACCTAGAAGAAATAAGGGCTCACTGCCAGATTATAGAAAAGAATAAAGAAGAATGTTACAATGATAAATCCATCTCAAAGCAACAAAAAGATCCACCACAACATCACTAATACATTTATAGCCTCTTTGAAGAATGTTGACACCTTCTGCTCACTGCTTCCAGTATTCTAACATATTAAAGCTCGCACTGCATTTCACACTTTCACACTCCATAACTCTGCACTTTGCATCAAACACTTTTCTCCCTTATTTTCCATCAACTCAATACTTATTTATACCATCCTCAACCTTGAAAATAATTGGCAAGGTTGGTTAAGCACCTCAATTATGAAAATTCAAATTAGGTTGGCACGAAGCATTCCTATAGTGGAAAGGAATGAAAGTGAACCACACCACACCTTAACTCAAACCTAAATACACACATACATGCCATACCACACTTTCACAAACACCAAAGCATATCCAAAATTAGTGTAAACACCCACCTATCATTTGAAACTGTGTAAACACCATTGATCATTAAGTGAATGCTTCCTTTGATCCAGATATGACTCATGAAAAACATACATCACTTGAACACAATCTATAATATTCCATAAACACCTTGAAATCCAAAGAAAATATTCACAACAAATTTCACTTGAAGAACATACTCATCCTATACAATCAGCTAACATTCCACACACTGCAACCCCCAAATCCAACCTTGGAGAGCACCAAAACACAAACAACTTAGACTAGAGATAGATATGAACAATATAAGCACACTTATAGATCTGCAAGACCAAAAACAAAATTGTGGAGAAATGCAAAGAAAAACCATTTCTCCCAGACACCACTACAACACATCTCACACACTGGTGAACACAACTTATTGCAAGTATGAAGGTGTTGTCATTGATGTCAACAAGCCTATGTTTTCATTTATGATAGTTTGATAGTGGTTGAGAAGAGATTATTGATTTGATTAGTTGCATTATGTTTTCAACAATTAAGTTGTTGATGTTAACCTCTTGTGTTTCTTTGATAAGCTTTTGTTTATGGTTCAAATGTTGAGGATACTAAGAAAATTGATAAAATAAGGAAACAAGGTGTTGCAAAGATGTTTTGATTTGTAAAAGTATTTTGGTTTTGCTTCACATTTCTTCTGTGTTGAATATCTTCTTGTGTGGTTTGGATATGTTGGTTAGAGGTGTTTAGAATTTTTATATCCAAAATTTTGGCTTCTAGATCAATGGATAGAGGAAGATATGTTCACTAGTGTGTGAACTAGTTTTGCAGTATTGTTTACAAAGATGTATGTGAGAAATTTATTTTATCTATATTTTTTTTTAGATCTTGCGATTTTGAAGGTATGTTGATGATGTTGATCTATTGCTTTTGTTAAGAGGATTTAGGGTTTGGTAATCTAGAAGTTGGATTGTAGAGTTGTAGTGTTTGGAAGTGTAGTTTGTGTGTACAAGTTGTGTACATTATGAAGGTATGAGTTGCTACGAAGGTGTTTGATGGATTTTAAAAGGATAGAAGATTGGTCTAGATCGTGATGAAGTGTGGTATGTGGTTTGCAAGTCATATTTGGATTTGAGGAAGTTTGTAATTCAAATTTTAATGGTGTCTGCATGGGTAACAGTTGACCTAGTGTTTACACTACATTCAAATATGTTTAAGCATTAATGAAGGTGTAGTGTAGCATGTGAGAATTGATTTGGGTCCCAGTTAAGTTGTGTTTTGTTTTGATTTTATTTTTATCCACCATAGGAATGTTTAGTGAAAACCTAATTCAAATTTGTAAAGTTTAAGAAGAGTGTAGCCAACTTGAAGATGTTTTTCAAGTTGTGAATGGTATAAATGAAAGGTGATTTGATGTGATATGAGGTGTGGAATAGATTTGAGTGGTGTGATTTGAAATTAAGTGCAGAGATGCAAATTGCAGTATGAGCTCTAATGAAAGATTGTTGAATGCAGTGAGTTGAGGTATCTTGATATCTTAGAGATTGCTAGTGGTGTTGGAGTTGTTGTGGTAGAATCTCTGTTGCATTGAGATAATGTTCTCTATGTAACATTCTATCTTCTTTCTTCTTTCTTCTTTATATTCTGGCAGTGAGCTTGGGTTGTGGGCCTTTCTAGATTGTGTTTCCTATTTTGGTAGTGAGCCTCTTTGTACTAGTTTTTCAATTACTTATATTGTGAGCTAATCCTCATCATGGTTTTTCCCTCATTGGGTTTTCCATGTAAATCTGGTTTTCTCTTGTGTATGGTGTTGGTTATTTTAATTTTTGTTATCTGGTTTTTGTTGGGATTAAGGTGTCTCAACCTTAGATTCCTAATATTCTTTAATTGATGTAATTAATGTATTTATTTGTATTATTTTATTTCCTATGGTGTCATGTCATTAATTGGGACCCACCAGCTGGGTGACATCCCTGTTGGAGGTGACTAAATGACACATCATCATCCCAAGTGGACATAGGTGTCCTACTTTGGAATCTATCACATATGACAGATTCTATGACACGTCATAAGGCATCTTTGAATGCATGGAGAAAATTGACACCCAAGATGGGTTATGATAGGATGTAAGAGAATCGACTATTTTTAGCTAATTATGATAGATTCTGTGGAAGATTTATGACATATTCTATGATAGATTTTATGGAAAATTTATGACATATTCTATGATAGTTGCAAGGCATCTATCATAAGCTATTTTTAGCATATTCTAGGTGCCCAAGTTTGGAAGAACAATATTTGCATGTTTGACCATTGTAAGGGGTGTAAGGGAATTTTGTACATGTGCCAAAATGCATGTCTAAGGATTTGGAAATTGTGCCATGTGCATTTAGACACCCGTCACCTTCTAGATGCTTTTTGAAGCTTGTAACACTATATTTATTGATTTCCTTGAGTTGTAGAATGCATAGTTTGTTTGTAGGTAATGAAGTGTTGTTAGGTTAACTCTAGAATAGGTGTTTGTGACGAAGCACTTGTGTAGAAGCTTTGTACTTGACCTATGTTGTAACTTCTATTTGAAGTAATATAGAAGTATTGTGCTTTTGGAGGGTGGGGTTTTTTACCCGAAAAGGTTTTACCCATGTATATATGGTGTATGTTATATTTGTGTACTTTTTGTTCTATTTCCAATATTCTCTATTTGTATCTCATATTGTAACAGAATAAGGTGTTAAAACATTTTTTTTGTAACTCTCCCTTACTTAGATTAGTGTAGGAAGTTGTTTCTATTCACTCGACTTCCTTTCAGTTGGTATCAAAGCCTAGCCAACCTTGGTTCCTTTGTTGGGTTAGAAGGTTTTTTTTAAGTTGATCTTTGTTTTAGTGGGAGTTTTGTAGAAGTGTGTGTTTTGTTACCTTGTAGGAAAGATGTGACAAAAACATCTGGGAGGATTGAGATGGAGAAGTTTAACGGTGGTAATTTAGAGTTGTGGAAGCTCAAAATGGAAGACATGCTTGTAGACTGTGATATATGGGCTGCTATTTCTAGAACCAAACCATCAGGAATGAAACAAGAAGATTGGGATCTCATGGATAGGAAATCCAAGTGTCTTACTAGACTCTGTTTTGTTGATTCCATCCTCCTGAATGTCCATGAAGAGAAAAATTTTGCTTATATGTGGAAGAAGCTTGGTGATGTCTATCAGGCTAAATCCATGGTAAACAAAATTTTCCTAAGAAATAAGATGTATTCTTTGAAAATGGAAGATGGGTCCATAGCAGATCATCTAAATGCATTTAACATGTTGGTTGCATGGTTGGGTTCTATTGGAGACAATACTGATGAGCAAGACTGTTGCATGCTAATTTTGTGTTTGTTTCCAGATTAATGGCTATTGGAAGCACTAATTCCACCTTTAAGATGGATGAGGTTGTGGAAGAGTCAAAATCATATTTCCTAATGGAAGAGTGAAGGGGATTGATGGTGTCTTGCATATCCCGGGTTTGGCACAAAACCTTCTTTCTGTAAGTAAACCAAATGATTCAAGAGAGAAAGTTGTTTTATTTGGCGGAGGATACAAGATGAGAAGAGGATCTATGGTGTTAGCTAAAGGAGTTCATGTTGGCACTCTATTTCAACTTGATGTAGGCACTATACAATGCAATAGTTCTTCTAATGTACCAAAGAAGAGATCTTTAGATTCTTCACCCTCACCATCAAATTGTGTAAAGAAGAAGCATGTTGTAGCTACATTCTATGGTCATGCATTTTGGGTACCTAAGAGTGCTCATTCCATGGAAATGAAGCTTCCTATAGAGAAGACAACGTTATGGCACAAATGACTTGGTCACATTGGTGAGAAGGGTCTTAGAACCCTAGAAAATAAGATCCTTGTTGAAGGACTTGATGAATGCAATATCGAGTATGAATTTTGCGAAAATTGTGTATATGGAAAACAACACCGTGTTTCTTTTTACTCTAGTTCTTACAAGTCTTCTAGGTTCTTGGATTATGTAGATTCAGATTTTTTTGGTCCTATAAATTTTCCTTCGTTATCAAAATCTATATAGTTTGTTTCTTTCATAGATGATCACATTAGAAGGAAATTTGTTTATTTCCTCAGAAGTAAAGTTGAATTCTTTAGTCGGTTTAAGGAGTTTAAGGCCTTGGTAGAAAATTAGACTAGCAGAAAGATTAAGTGCTTGAGGACTGATAATGGTGGTGAGTTTTGTTCCATAAAGTTTGAGAAGTTATATAGAGAGATTAGGATTTAGATACATAAAACTACTCCCTACACTCCATAGAAAAATGGAGTTGTAGAGAGGATGAACAAAACATTGATGGAGAGGGCTTGGAGTATGCTGAGTGGTGCTAGCCTTGAATAGAAGTTTTGGGCTGAAGCGGTAGCCACTGCATGTTATTTGATCAATAGATCTCCTACATCAACACTTGTTGGAAAGACACCCACAGGGGCATGGTCTGGTAAAAAGCCTTCGATGAGACATCTTAGAGTGTTTGATTGTGAAGCTTATGCTCATGTTATGATTGAGAAGAGATCAAAGTTGGAGAACAAGGTTGTTAAGTATACCTTTATCAGCTATGGTGTCGACGTGAAAGGGTACAAGCTTTGGGATCCAAAAGCTCAAAAGGTTCTCTATAGTAGAAGTGTGATCTTTAGAGAGATGAAACCTTCCACGGTTGAGTTGCAACCATAGAAAGAAGAGAAACAAAATAAGGAGGTAGTTCAGATTCCTCCTACTCTACAAAAAGAAGAACCAAGTACTCCTATTAGACCTAATGATGAGAAGATCTCAAATAGCTCTAAAATTTTTGAAGAAGGATAACCTCAACCTTATCCTTTGATGAGGTCTACATGAATTAGGTGGCAACTAGAAAGATTTGGTTATTCATTATTGGATTCTAGTTACATTTTTTTCTTGATTACTAATACTGATGAGCCTAGGACTGTTAGAGAGGCTATAGGTATGAATGATTCAGATTCTTGGATACAAGCCATGGATGAAGAGATGGCTTCTTTAAAGAAAAATAAGACTTTAGATCTAGTACCTTTTCCTATTGGACATAAACCTATTGGTTGTAAATGGGTTTTCAAGAAAAAGTGTGGTCTTGATGGTAGTGTTGAGAAGTATAAGGCATGGTTGGTTGCTAAGGAGTTTTCTTAGGTGGAGGGAATTGATTATGGGGAGATATTCTCTCTTGTAGAAAAGCTGACATTTATCTGGCTTCTATTGTAACTTGCAGCTGCATATGACTTAGAAGTGGAATGGATGGATTTGAAGACAACATTCCTTCATGGTGACTTGAAAGAAGAGATTTACATGTCATATCTAGAGCATTTCATTGAGAAAGGTAAAGAAAATTTGGGTTGCAAACTGAAGAAGTCTCTTTATGGTTTCAAACAGTCTACTAGAATGTGGTATCAAAAGTTTGATACCTATGTGTTGTCATTGGCATTTCAGAGATCTAAATCTAACCATTGTGTGTAATTTATAACTAATAATGGTCACATTCTCATTATTGTCCTATATGAAGATGATATGTTGTTTATTGGGAATTGTAAAAGTATGATTTCAAATTTAAAGTTTTAGTTGTTAGCACAGTTTGAAATGAAAGACCTAGGTGTAGCTAGGTACATTTTGGGAATGGAAATCACAAGAGATATAGCAAATAGAAAGATTTTCTTAAGCCAAAGCAAGTATGTCAGCTCAATGTTGGAGAGATTCAACATGTTAGATTGCAAATAGTTAGTTGTTCCTATGATGCAAGGGACAGAGCTTTCTTTGAATGATTGTCCAAAATCTCCTACTGAGATGGAGGACATGACCAAAGTACCATATGTAAGTGTAGTTGGTAGTTTGATGTATGTAATGGTGTGTACGAGACCAGAATTTCCCAAGAAGTGGGAGTCCTTAGCCATTTTATAGCTAATCCTAGACAGGTGCATTGGGATGCAGTTAAGAGGGTGTTCAAATATTTACAAGGAACTTCTAAGTATTCCTTTTGTTTTCATGGTTATCCTACTAGACCTCAACATTATGTGAGCATTAAAGGATATGTGGATTCAGATTGGGTAGGTGACATTGAATACAGAAGATCCACCAGTTATGTATTTATGATGTTTAGTGGTGCTATTAGTTGGATGAGTAAGTGGCAGGTTGTAGTTGCATTGTCCATGACAAAGACAGAGTCTATGGCAGCCACTCATGCATGTAAGGAAGCCATTTGGTTAAAATATTGTGTTCTAATATTGGTTTAGATGTAGGATAAATTACTATTTGTTGTGATAGTCAAAGTGTGATTTTCCTAGCAAAGAATCCTACCTTCCATGTTGGAACAAAGCACATTGATTTTTAGTATCATTTTTTTCATGATATGGTAGAGGATGAAAAGGTGAACTTGGAGGAGGTTGACACTTTGGTGAATTTTGTAGATGCACTGACAAAACTAGTGAGCATGGAGAATTTCAAATGGTGTTTTGATTCCATGGGTCTTGGGGCCTTGAGTAGATGATTTTGTATGACTTTCAGTAGGTCTTCAACAAGTGGGAGAATGATGGGATTAAGGTGTCTCAACCTTAGAGTTCTAATATTTTTTAATTGATGTAATTAATGTATTTATTTATATTATTTTATTACCTATGGTGTCATGTCATTAATTGGGACCCACTGGCCAGGTGGCATCCCTGTTGGAGGTGACTAGATGACACATCATCATCCCAAGTGGACATAGGCATCCTACTTTGGAATCTATCACATATGATAGATTCTATGAAACATCATAAGGAATCTTTAAATGCATGGAGAAAGCTGGTGCCCAAGATGGGTTATGACAAGATGTAAGAGAATCGACTATTTTTAGCCAGTTATGACAGATTCTCTTACAGATCCTATGACAGATTCTATGGTAAATTTATGAAATATTCTATGATAGTTGTAAGGCATCTGTCATAAGCTATTTTTAACATATTCTAGGTGCCCAAGCTTGGAAGAAGAATATTTGCATGTTTGACCATTGTAAGGGGTGTAAGGGAATATTATACATCTATCCAAATGCATGTCTAAAGTGTTGGAAATTATTCCATGTGGATTTGGATGTCCCTCACCTTCTAGACGCTTCTTGAAGCTTGTAACACTCTATTTATTAAGTGCCTTGAGTTGTAGAATGCATAGTTTGTTTGTAGACAATGAAGTGTTGTTAGGTTAACTCCAAAATAGGTGTTTGTGATGAAGCACTTGTGTAGAAGCTTTGTACTTGACCTATGTTGTAACTCCTATTTGAAGTAATATAAAAGTACTGTGCTTTTGGAGAAAGTGTTGGAAATTATGCCATGTGGAGTTGGACATCCCTCACCTTCTAGAGGCTTCTTGAAGCTTGTAACACTCTATTTATTAAGTACCTTGAGTTGTAGAATGCATAGTTTGTTTGTAGGCAATGAAGTGTTGTTAGGTTAACTCCAAAATAGGTGTTTGTGACGAAGCACTTGTGTAGAAGCTTTGTACTTGACCTATGTTGTAACTCCTATTTGAAGTAATATAAAAGTACTATGCTTTTGGAGGGTGTGTTTTTTTACCTAAAAGGGTTTTCCCGATGTATATTTGGTGTATGTTGTATTTGTGTACTTGTTGTTCTATTTCCATTATTCTTTGTGTATCTCATATTGTAACAATTTTCACATTTAAACATTATAACAGATTAAGGGTTTAATGAATACATGTGGATCTAATTACTGTTGAGGGTTTTGATGTTTTAATTTGGTACAACTGATTCACCCCCCCTCTCAATTGTCTTGTCCATTCAACAATTGGTATCAGAGTAAGGTTCCTTAGATAAAATTTTGATCACTTGAGGTAGATCCAGATGGTGAACAAGAAGAAGATCCCTATGTTTGATGGTACAAAATATGCATTCTAGAAGGTGAAGATGGAAGGACATTTGATTTAGCTTGGATATGGACTTGCAAAGGTAGTAAATATTGTATACACCATACCGACAAATGGTTCATGCACGAGTGATGAAATCAAGGCCTATGAAACAAATGGGAAGACAAGATTTTTTCTTTTGACCAATCTTGCACATACTAAATTAGTGAAAGTTATGGATCTAAAAATTGCTAAAGAAGTTTGGGATAAGCTAGAAAGTATCTATGAAGGAGATGATAAGGTTAAACAAGCTAAGTTATAGAATCTAAAGGCACAGTTTGAGACTTTGTGGATGTCTAATGATGAAACAATCACAAGTTACATGCAAAGGGTTAATGAACTGGTAAGTGTTATGAGAGGTCTTCGTGCACTAGCCAAAGAACCTAAAGTGGTAAAGAAAATTCTCAAAAATCTTCTTGATTCTTATAGTGATTTTTTTTTTGATATTGAGGAATTTTCTGATTTTAATGCATACACTAGAGATTAGTTGTATGGAACACTAACTACATTTGAAATGAGGAAAATTGGTTTGAAAAAAATGGTGCAAAAGTGGAGACTACATTCAAAACCAGAAAATCAAAGAAAGATAAAGATTCAGATGAAGATTATCTTGATGATATGGAAGCTACCTTTGTAAGAAGTATGAAAAAGGGAATTGGTAAGTACAAAGGTGAATTACCTTTCAAATGCTTTAGTTGAGGAAATATATGTCACTATGCTTCAAGATGTCCATACATCACTATGAACAATAAGGAAAAGGAAAACAAAGGAAAGATGATGAAGAAAAGCTACTATGTTAGAGAAGATGTTGGTATTTCTGATGATAACTATTGTTATGGAGATGTTGATGATAATGAATGTTTTTTTTTAGATTTAAAAAATGAATCTAGTTCTACTAACTCTGAGAGTTGTATGAAGGAATCTGTCGTAGAGAAAAAGGATAAAATTGGAAGTACCTGTGTATCTTCTTTTCATGTTAGACAGGACAAGAACTATTGGGTTATTGATAGTGGTTGCTCAAATAATATGACCAAAGATAAGAGTAAGCTTGTTAAACTTTAAAAATATGATGGAGGACTTGTTAAATTTAGAGATGATTTAGGTGCTAAGATTTGTGGAATAGGTTCAATCATCTTTGATGGAAAACATAATACTGAAGATGTTTACTATGTTAAAGGTTTAAGATATAACCTCTTGAGTGTTAGGAAAATATGTAGCAAAGGATACAATCTTATGTTTTAGGATGATGGATGTGAGATCAGAAAAGGGTCTAAAACTATAATTGTTGTTTGAAAGAGGATAGATGGAAATATCTATCAGCTCAAGGGTGTTGATGGTCACTGTTTTATGACTCAAATAAATGATAGCTAGTTATGGCATAGGAGAATGTGTCACATCAATTTTGATAACCTAGTTAGAATCAGTTCAGTTCAAGGAGTAAGAAATCTTTTGAGGATTACAAATCTTATCAATATTGTTTACAAAGATTGTCAATTTGGAAAACAAACTAGAAGTAGTTTCAAGGGAAAAGAAAAATCTTCTACCAGATTGTTGGAATTGGTACATACAGATCTTTGTGGTCTGAAAAGAGTGAGAATTCTTCAAGGTGTTAGGTATTTCATCCTTTTGATTGATTATTACTCTAGAATGACGTGGGTTACTTTTCTTAGAGAAAAATTTGAACCCCTAGATAGATTTAAAGCATTTAAAGCTATGGTTGAGAATGAAATGGATTTTAAGATCAAATGTTTGGGGTCTGAAAAAGGTGGAGAGTTCACCTCCAATGAATTTAACATATTTTGTGAGAATCATGGCATAAAGAGGAATTTGTCTTCCCCTAGGACTCCTCATTAGAATGGAGTAGTTGAAAGGAAAAATAAGATTGTTCAATAAGCTGTAAGGACTATGATGAGAGAATACAATCTACTGGAAGTCTAATGGAGAGAAGCAATTCATACTATTATTTACATACTTAACAGAGTTCAAGAAAAATCTAACAACACAAAAACTACCTATGAGTTGTGGTATGGAAGGATTCCTACTGTCAAGTACTTTAGAGTGTTTGGAAGCAAATACTATATCATAAGAGATGATGAAAACTTGGGGAAAATTTGATGCAAGCTCTGATGAAGGTATCTTCCTTGGAAATTCTACTAAAAGCAAAGCTTATAGATGTTACAGTAAAAGACTAAGGAGAATTGTTGAAAGTGCAAGTGTTAAGGTTGATGAAGATATGTAGAATTCAGTGGTAATGGATGGATATGAGTCAGATGAGCCTTCTTGTGGAGAAGAAAAAGAAAAATATAAGTAAAAAGAAGTGAAAAATGAAGAGGAAGAAGCTTCAAAAAGACCCATAAGTATGTGCAGAGAAATCATTCCAAAGAACAAATCATTGGAGACAAAAACAAAGGAGTATTGACAAGAAGAAGAGTTATTGAAGTAGAGTTAAATATGTGTTTACTCTCTAAACTTCAACCGAAGATAGTAAGTGAGTGGTGCAAGGGCACCATGTTAGTCATGTAAATATGGTCTAATAAGGTCATTTGATAGGTTTTGGTGTGATTGAGTCATTTTTCATGCAAATAATTTCATAATAGACCATTTTTCATGCAATTTGAGTCATATGGGGTTCATGTTGCAAAGGTTGTCAATATTTTAAATGTTGTCAAAATGCAATATTGTAAAAGTGCAAAACAATGCAAAATGTGGAAGTCCAACGGTCAGGGGAATTCAAAAGGTAGTTTGGTTAGTTGTGTTAGTTTTATTTTAGAGGGATAAGTTTAAATATGCTTCATGAACTCGATGTAATCTCTCTGTTGAAGTTTTGTTGAAGAAAAGCAGTACAAAACCATTACTTTCTATGTGTTTTCTGAAAAAGACTTGTTGCTATAGGTGACTGTACAAATCCCTACAAAGGAATATTGTTCTAAAAGTTGTTGAATGTGATGAAGGTCTAAATTATCTTTGTTTTGGTTTTTATTTGATTTAATTTCACAAAGATTTAAGGGTTTTATTAGCATTTTTCTATAGGCAGGGTGGAAACCTTGTTTTAAGGGTTTGAGAGTGAACAAAATGTTTTAATCACCCATTCCACCAGTATAATAGCTTGAAACTTGGTGGAATTGGTGCATTAGGGTAGGTTTAGATGTTAGTGTAGGATTTTGGAGCAGGGAGTAGAGTTTGGAGGATTTTTTTTTGCTGGCCTAGATGAAATTTCATGAGTTTTGCTTAGAAATGATGGCTAAGAGTTGAAGTTTGGTAAAAATGCATTGGGAAAGAGTGGATGATGATTTGAGAAGCTTGTGTAGACATATTATGATGGTTTTGAAGCATTGATAAGGTGAAAAGAGATTGGGAATGTTGAGTTTCGATAAACCCTCCTTGAGCATACCTGCAATGACTTAAACAAGGGTTTAATGGTTTGGTGACTTTGTAGGTTTCTCTCTAATAAAAGTTATTGATTTAGGGCTTTTGTAGTCTGGTTCTGACCCTGCAATAGATTTTTTGGGTTGGAAGAGAATTTTGGTTGGTGTTGCTTTGTAAAAGTGGCCTAATTTGGCCTTGGGGTAGCATAGCAGAAAGGATTTGGAGATGATGGTCCAAAGTGACCCTATGAGATTTCAAGATATGTTAAAGTATGCCTTAATGGGTTTCTTAAATGTCCATCCTTTGGTTGGTTTTAAAATTATTTTGGGAGATATGCAAGATTGCTCTATTTGATATGCTATAAGGAGATTATGAAGGAATTGTGAAAAGTTGTTAAGTTAGGGTTTAAGGGTAGAAAGATTGATTGAGTTTGATCAAATGATTGTTGGAAGGTTTTCCTCCCTACTTCTGCATCAAGTGGTATCATAGCATAGGTATTAGATATTTTGAAGGGGAAAGGTTGTAGTTTCAAGAAGTGAAGAGTTGTAGATTGAAGCACAAGATGCCTCCAAAGAGAAATCCAATGGCCAAAGAAGTCAGAGAACTAAAATAAAAATATGCAAAGGAGGTGAGACTTTATAAGGAGTCTCATGAAGCTTCCCTTGCTAGAATTGCAGTATGCAAAGGAGGTGAGACTTTATAAGGAGTCTCATGAAGCTTCCCTTGCTAGAATTGCAGCCCTGGAGAAGAATCAAAGAAGAGGAATGGTCAGTGGGGACCAAAGTGACAAAGAAGATGAGGGTGAGAGTGAGAACCCTCCAGTAGGAGTACATTATGATCAGGACTTGGACCCTGAAGAGATGAAAATGGTCAAGATGCTAAAGGCTATTAAGGAGGATAATACTCAAAAAGTGAAAGTTGAAGTGCCTATGTACGGTGGAAAGATGGACAGTGAAGAAGTATTTGGTTGGATAGATGCTTTGGATAATTTATTTGAATTTGAGGAGATAGAAGACAATAAGAAGGTGAAATTTGCAAAAACCAAGTTGAAGGGCCCTACCTTAACATGGTGGAACTATTTCCAAAAAGAAATAGTAAAGAAGGGAAAAACAAAGATAAGTTCATGGGATAGAATGGTAGCTAAGGTGAAGGCACAATTTTTTCCTACAGATTATGCAATTCAGACCATTAAGAAGCTGCAAAATTTAAGACAAAAGGAGGTAGATGTCATGGAATACACTGAAGAGTTCCATAGACTAAGTATTAGAGCAGGACATACTAAAGATGAGGTAGAAAAGGTTGCAAGGTATCTAAATGGGCTTAGACTCAACATTCAAGATGAAATTGGTCTCACAACACCTAGGATAGTTGAAGATTTTTTTCAGTTGGATGTCAAGGAAGAGGAAATGATAAAAATAAGGCAAGAAATACAAGGAAGAGGCAGAGACATTACCAATAGAGGAAGAGTTTCAAGGAAGTCCTATGAAGAATAAGAAGATGCAAGAAAAAAAAAAAAAGACCAAGTGGCTGATCAAAGAGGTGGATTCAGAGACTTCAGAGGAATATTTGGTGCAGGTAGAGGTTCAAGCTATTTTTTAGGAAGGTGTTACCATTGCAATTAGTTTGGGCATCAAGCATGGAAGTGTCTAGAGAAACAAGGTTCTACTTCAAGTGCTGGTGATAAAAGAGTTCAATTGGTGCAAGAGGAAGATTGTGAGAGTGTTCATTCTCCTAATCAACTTGCTTCTCCAGAAGTTAGGGAATCCTTTATGGTGAGAAGAACACTCCTTAAAGCATCCAAGGAGAAGGAGAAAACTATTTAGGACAACATGCAAATGCAATGGAAAGGTATGTAAAGTTGTAGTAGATTCAAGGAGTACTGATAATATGGTGTCTAATGAAATAGTTGCTAACCTAAAATTGGAAAAAATTCCTCATGAACCACCCTACAAAGTGTCTTGGTTGAATGAGATTCAATCTATTTTAGTGAGTGAACAATCTTGGGTTGAGTTTAATATTGGTGGATACAAGGAGAGGATACTTTGTGATGTGTTTCCCATGTATTGTTGCCATTTGTTACTTGGAAGACCATGATAGTTTGATGGACATGAAATTTATGATGGAAGAAACAATACTTATTAGATTGAAAAGGATGGTAATACTTTTACTTTGACTCCATTGCAATAAAATGTTAAAGAACAAACTAAGGAAGCTAAGGCGATCATGCTAGGTAAGAAAGAGTTTATAAAACTTGAGGAAGACAAAATTGAAGAGTGTGCAGCCACTACAAAAGAAGAAGATGTGAAGATAGAAAGTTTGAAGAGTGATCCAATGTTGGAAGGAAAGATTGATGATTTGGTGTCAAAACCTGATAAAGAGAAGGTCAAGGATGAATTATTTGTGGAAATTCAAGATTGGAATGATAAGATTATGATATGGAAAATGCTCTGTTCAGTGGTTGGAAAAGTGGTTAGTGGATAGTCAACTTTTGTTAATACAGAGGGTTGCAAATCTAATAGAACAGAGGTTCTAGAAGAAAATAGCTATTCAAGGTTTGATCAGTAGATGGAAGAGATGCTAGTGATGAAAAAAATGATGAAGAAAATAAAGAAAAACTCCAAGGAATAAGGGGAAAGGTTAAGCAGATACAAGGGGTGGAAAGGAAGGAAATTCAAGTGAAGAGTGAAAGAAGTTTGATAGCAGGTATAGGGATAGTTATGAAAAAAATTTGTAAGGAAATCTAGGGAGCGTATCCAATGAAAACTCCAAACAATAGTGCCTTTGGTAACTTCAATTTTGAAGATTACCTCAAAGACACAAACAACTATGTCCTAAAGAGGAAACAGACACAGTTATTTCCCACATTGATCCTTCTGACAGAAGCACATGTAATTCAATAGCAAGCAATAACATAAATGAAAGATACTACAGAAAATAGAACACAAAGATTTTACGTGGGGAAAACCCTTTCGGGTAAAAAACCCCTCTCTAAAGTTTGAGCCATTGTATTATTCAGTAACAGAAAGTTACAATACATTTTTAGGCTCTTAGCCTTTTTAGAGATTACATCTTGTTCATCTGGATACAACTGGTAGCAAACTATCCCTGAGAGATCACTCAAAGCAATCATGATCACAAGAGGTTCCTGCAACTTAACTTTTCCTCTCAATCCTCTGCTTCGACCTCATGGCTTCGGCCTTTCGGCCAGCCACTCGGTCCTCACTCTATCGTTCTCTCTCTGGCTCTCGGCTCTTCAGCTCCTTGGCTTATCAGCCCACCAGCTTCTTTTCGCTACAAAACATCCAATGCATTCATATACATTCATTCTCATTTGGCTCTGTGAATCGGTTCAAGATCATAACTGTCAAGCAACAACCTCTAGCTCAACATCCTTATCGAAACGTAGATGTTTCCATTTCCTCGTGTAGATTTTTCCCTTCCACACAGAAACGGTTGCAACAATTCACATCCTGTTTTCTTAGACTGGACCACATCGTACCACGTCAGACAGACTTCACTCGGTCAATAGTGATCAACTTGTGTCGCATGTCGGTGAGACACTAGAAGTGTCTCCATGATGCCACGAGACCCGTTTACATGTTGTCACCAAGAGTCATCTCCATTGGCAAGAGGTTCCACCGAGCTTACCATCGACCTCAGCATGCACATCAGTGAGACTATCGCTATCACCAAGAGATCACATCGAGCCTTCAAGTCATACCGAAACCCATTGTATCAGCATTCATCTATCGGCAAGAGTCTCCTCATCGGCATGATCGGTGAGACCTCTCACCGACCTCCAGTTGAACTCATCTTCCAACGCTATCGCTAAGACATCCAACTGTCGCCAAGAGGTTATACTGAGTCTCCTCAAGTTTCACCGAAGTACCCGACAGTTGGCAAGACATTCATCTTTCGCCAAGACCTCACATTGAGCAAAACATGTCATACCGAAATGGCAAGACTTATCGCTTTCGCTGACACGTTATACCAACATCAAGATTCCCATCGGAAAGACAACCACTCTTCACCAAGACATCATACCGATTCCTTCAAGTTACCTCGAAGTCTTCATGTTGTTTTGAAGCATCCACTAGTCGGTGAGACTCAGCGCTTTCGCCAGGACTTCATACCGAGGTCCTAAGTCATACCGAGCACCCCAATCACCAGTCGACAAGACTTTTGTCTTTCGCCGAAACCTCACATCGAGCACCCATGTCTTACTGAGTCAGGAAGACATTTGACCTTGGCCAAGACCTTTCACCGAAGTCTCCAGGTTACCTCGAGCCCACCTTTCACCAGGAGTCATGCCGAACACATCCCACACCGTTGGTAAGACAAACACCCATCACCAAGACTTCATAGCGAAGTCTTTTGAGTCACCGCGAAGACCCTAGGCACTGTCGCCGAGACTTCTCCATTGTCGTTGGGACATCATACCAGTCGCCTTGATTTACTCCGATGACTCCAATATTTTCCCCGTCGGCGTGACCTTTCATTATCGCTAGGACATCTTACCAAAGCCCTTGTGATTACCCCAATAGCCATATGCTATCAATGAGACTTTCACCAATCGCTGGTACTTCTCCCCGACGCCCGATAAGAGCATTCTCCCGAGTGTTCAAGTCACCCCAATGACTTCAATCGGTGAGACATCTCCCAGTCGCTAGGACCACATACCGACACACTTGAGTTACAGCGATAGACTTCATTCAGCAAGACATTCGCTCTGTCTCAGTGACATGAGCAAAACACAAGGTTATCAAACTGCCAGACGGCTAGACAACATGAATGTCACAGCGATCATGCTTTCTTAGAGGTTTTAGCCTGTGAGATTGAGGCACATTTTCCAACACATTTCCTAGTGAAAGAGCAATCAAAAGAAATTCATCAAGCGGAGGACAAAAACTTCAAGGGAAACACTAGTCAAGAGGAAGAGACAATGCATGTTTCCAACACTTAACTCATTGGAAAGGAGTACCAGATGTAAAGGCTATTGGAGATGAAAGAGATGGCATGGACAAGCTACAAATTAAATTCTCAAGAGACTTGAGTTCTTTTCAGTCCAGATATATGGTGTAGGAGAACCATGTTAGTCATATAAATATGCTCTAATAAGGTCATTTGATAGGTTTTGGTGTGATTGAGTCTTTTTTTATGCAAATAAGGTCATAATAGACCATTTTTCATGTAATTTGATCCATATGGGGTTCATGTTGCAAAGGTTGTCAATATTTTAAATGTCAAACTACAATATTGTAAAAGTGCAAAAAAATGCAAAATGTGGAAGTCCAACGGTCAGGGGAATTCAAAAGGTAGTTTGGTCAGTTGTGTTAGTTTGTTTTTAGAGGAATAAGTTTAAATATGCTTCAGGAACTTGATGTAATCTCTCTGTTGAAGTTTTGTTGAAGAAAAGCAGTACAAAACCATTACTTTCTATGTGTTTTCTAACAAAACTTGCTGCTACAGGTGACTATACGAATCCGTACATAGGCATATTGTTCTAAAAGTTGTTGAATGTGATGGAGGCCTGAAGTATCTTTGTTTTGGTTTTTATTTGATTTAATTTCATAGAGATTTAAGGGTTTTATTAGCATTTTCTCTAGGTGAGATGGAAACCCTATTTTAAGGGTTTGAGAGTGAACAAAATATTTTAATCACCCATTCCACCAGTATAATAGCTTGAAACTTGGTGGAATGGGTGCATTAGGGTAGGTTTAGATGTAAGTGTAGGATTTTGGAGTGGGGAGTAGAGTTTGGAGGATTTTTGTTGCTGCCCTAGATGAAATTTCATGAGTTTTGCTTAGAAATGATGGCTAAGAGTTGAATTTTGGTAAAAATGCATTGGGAAAGAGTGGATGATGATTTGAGAAGCTTGTGTAGACATATTGTGATGGGTTTGAAGCATTGATAAGGTGAAAATAGGTTGGGAATGTTGAGTTTCAATAAACCCTCCTTGAGCATGCCTAAAATGGCTTAAACAAGGGTTTAATGGTTTGGTGACTTTGAAGGGTTTTCTCTTGATAAAAGCTATTGATTTAGGGATTTTTTAGTCTAGTTGTGACACTACAATAGAGATTTGGGGTTGGAAGAGAATTTGGGTTGGTGTTGTTTTGTAAAAGTGGCCTAATTTGGCCTTGGGGCAGTGTAGCAGCAAGGATTTGGAGATGATGGTCCAAAGTGACCCTATGATATTTCAAGATATGTTAAAGTATGCCTTAATGGGTGTCTAAAATGTCTAGCCTTTGGTGGGTTTGAAAAGTATTTTGGGAGATATGCCCAGATTGCTTTGTTTGATATGCCACAAGGAGATTATGAAGGAATTGTGAAAAGTTGTTAAGTTAGGGTTTTGAGGGTAGAAAGATTGATTGAATTTGATCAAATTGTGATTTTTGGAAGGTTTTCCTCCCTTCTCTACATCAATGAAGCATGCAAAGATGGACATTAGATGAAGGCAATGGAAGAAGAACTTATGCATATTGAGAAGAATCAAACTTGGGAATTGATTCCTAAACCTAAAAATAAAAACATTATTGGAACTAAGTGGGCATTCAAAAACAAGTTGAATGAGAATGGAGAAGTGGTAAGAAACAATTCAAGTCTTGTGCATAAGAGATATGCACAAGTTGAAGGAATAGACTTTGAGGAGACATTTTCCCTAGTGGCTACAATGGAAGCAATCAAAATGTTTTTGGATTTTGTAGCTCATAAAGACTTTAAAGTTTATCAGATGGATGTGAAGTTTTCTTTCTTGAATGGAAAATTGGAAGAAGTTTACATGGAACAATTGGAAGGATTTCAGTTATCAGATAAACCTAATATGGTCTGCAGATTGAAGAAGGCATTGTATGGATTGAAGCAAGCTCCTAGAGCTTGGTATGCAAGGTTAGACAGATATTTGATACAACAAGGATTCAATAAGGCACCATAGATAGTAATCTTTACTTTAAAGTTGAGGAAGATTGAATCTTGATAGCGGTTGTGTATGTTGATGACATAATCGTTAGAGGCAATGAATCTATGTGTAGAAAATTTTCAAAAGATATGCATAAAGAGTTTGAAATGTCTATGAATGGGGAGATAAATTTCTTCCTTGGGCTAAAAATCAATTAAACAAATAAAGGAATATTCATTTCACAATCAAAGTATATTAAAGAGATTTTGAAGTAGTTTGGAATGGATGACTCCAAACAGTATGTACTCCTATGGTTAATGGTTACAAAATGAGTAAGGATGATGAATCCCCTAAGAATAATCAGAGCAAGTATAGATATATGATTGGTGGAATACTATACCTAATTACTACTAGATTGGATATCATGCATGCAATTTGTCTTGTGGCTAGATTTCAAGAAGATCCTAAAGAGACACATGTTGCAGCAGTGAAGAGAATATTCAGATATTTGAAGGGCACTCTGGATTTTGGCATGTGGTGTCCTAAGGATAAAGATTTTTCATTGAGTGCTTACACAGATGTAAATTGGGTTGGTTGTGTTGATGATAGGAAAGTACTAGTGGTGGTGCATTATTTCTTGGATGTAGATTGGTATCATGACTTAGCAAGAAATGATATTTTGTTTCTTTATCTACTGCAGAGGTTGAGTATATTGCAGTAGCGTCTTGTTGTACACAGGTATTGTGGATGAGGAAAATATTGAAAGATATCATAGTAGTGTATGATGAGCCTATTTCTATCTTTTGTGATAATACAAATGTAATAAATATTTCAAAGAATCTATCGATGCATTCAAGAACAAAGCATATATCAATTAGGTATCACTTTTTAAGAGAGAAGGTTGTAGAGAATGAAGTGAAGCTTGAATATGTACCTACAAAGGATCAAATTGCTAATATATTTACTAAGGTTCTTCCTAAGGATACTTTTGAGTATCTTCACGATAAGTTGGAAGTTATTTCCCCTCGTTCATTGAACTAGATGCATATGGAGATGCATCAGTCCAATGGATCTATGTATTCATTCTTTTTCTAGACTGATGTTGGTGGCTACCTCTCAGGGGGAGTAGGTAGTGACATTGTTGTAGTATGAAATTCATGCTATCTCGGTACAAAGGTTGTTGATTTGATTAGTGTGTACTCCTAAGGGGGAGTATTTAGAGCAGTTGCAAGTTTCTTGGTTCTATGTCAAAGGGGGAGAACAATGGAAAATACCTTATCCTTTTCCATTTATTTCAAAGGGGGAGAGAGAGAGAAGTCATGTGAAAAATGCAAGTGAAGTCATGAGAGAGAAAGAGAAGTCATGTGAAAAAGGCAAGTATCAAAGGGAGATAAAGTATAATGAGCTAGTTGTGCAAAAAAAAAGAGAAAAGAGAAAAGGAAATAAGAATGTTTAGAGTTGTTGTGTCTGATGGTTTTTCACTTCTTGTGTTGCCATCAATGACAAAGGGGGAGATTGTTGCAAGTATGAAGGTGTTGTCATTGATGTCAACAAACTTGTGTTGTCATTAATGATAGTTTGATAGTGGTTTCAAGAAGAGATTATTGATTTGATTAGTTGCATTATGTTGTCATCAGTTAAGTTGTTGATGTTAACCTCTAGTGTTGCTTTGATAAGCTTATGTTTAAGGTTTAGATGTTGAGGATACTGATAAAATTGATAAAATAATGAAATAGGATGTTGTAGAGATGTTCTAGTTTGCAGAAGTGTGTAATGCCCATAATTTTCCACTAAAAATAAATAAACTATTTTTTTTTTAAACATTATATAAGCTAATTAACACTCTAATTATGTGTTGTATAATACTAAACATGATGTTAGATGTACACTTTCAGAAGTCACAATATAATTCTGAATAATAGCATCGTTACTAGCTAATAAGCCTCAATAATATTACTAAATCTCATATTAATAATAATATTATTATCATTAAATCGAATAATATGTTAAACTTAAATCTCATATTAATACTACTTCCCTTTAATTAATTAAAAAATAATAATATCAACACGAGAAATATCATTGTCATAATTTAAAACATGAATACATTTATTTAATCTCATATTTATAGTGATATTATTGTTATCATTTAGTTGAATAATAATATTAATATTAAATCTCCTATTCACATAATTAATATTGTTTATTACCACTCTCAATGTAAAATATCACATTATGAAACTTACTACCCTACCTATTATCAACACTATTATGACTCTGTAATAATATTATTTCTTATTGCCTTCATAATTATTAACTTTATCCACCCATACTTAATTTGCTACACTTTAATAATATTCAAGAGTTACTATTGTATATATGTTTTTTAAAACTTTATTTCAAACAACAACTATATTTATATGTAATTATTTTGTGTGGGTCAAAAATTTACTTTCTCTTTTCATAAGCAATTGTTTTGGTATTGATCCAAAAATCCACTTTTTATTTTCATATGCCATTATTTTGTATTGATAAAAAAAATCTACTTTCTATTTTTATGTGCAATTATTTTGTATTGATCAAAAAATCTACCTTCTATTTTTATGTGCAATTATTTTGTATTGAAAAAAAAAGTCTATTTTTTATTTATTTTTTTATGCCTATTTTTATGCTATCTTAAATATGATTTAGAACAACTAGATAAATAAATTATATATAATCCTGATATTTTTTAGTAGCACAATATTAAGAAATTAAATACATATATAAACAATTTAGTAGTATTTACATGATTCTTTTATCTCTATGGTGGAACAAATTGAAATCCAAAATAATTACTACCTTCCACTTTACTATGTGCATCTGTTAGTTGCAAGGAAGCAATCTATATTTTGTTTTATATTATTTTATTTTTATTTTATCAAATTTAGAATACAAGGGTTACTCTCAAATATATCAAGAATGGTCTTAAGTGATAACTCAAAGTGAGGCTTCCTAGCCTTTTTCCCAACCATTGACATAATTTCCAACAAAATAAGATTAAATACAGAAATCACCCATTTAAAATTAAGTGACTGTGCAAGAAATCTCAGCCTTTGGATTAGAACAAGAGATAGCCCTTAGATCTTAGGGCATTTAGGGAAAACCCTAAGTTCATAAGGATTTTTTTTTCATTAACTTGTTTTCTTCTTATTTTGTTCATTTTTGTTCTGCAGGTTTGGAGAAGAAGAATGTAAGATGAGACTCATGCAATTGGAAGGATTCAATCTTAGTTGTTATTTGATGAAGGATCTCATTCTTGCTTGATTCGATTCATGCATTGATATCCATTGTTCATTCTATTTTTTTTAATTATTTGGAATGCTCACGGTATTTATGAACATTTAATAGACTATCATTTTTTTTCTCCTTTTTTTCATTCAACCAAGTTTGATCTGAGAGAACAATTTTATTATCATTCAATGTGTCTCTAAAATGGTGAACTTCCTATTACATCTCTAATTTATTTTGGTTTGTTTCATTATTATTATTTTCAAGCATTTTGCTGTCTATTTTCTAGCAGATATACGAAATCTGGATACATTTTCCCGTGCGCTATATATCCCCAAAATCTTGTTGGGCATTTGACAAGATTGTTTTACTTTTGTTTTTGTTAGAGATGATTCTTCATAGGAAAAATCATGGTTGCGAATCTGTTTAGCTATATTTATTTATTTATTTATTTATTTCCATAACTCTACAGACCAATAGATTTGGAGAATGACATTAAAGGAGGCGTGAGAAATAGTGCAGTAGAATCCCTCTCTTTTATGCTCATATTTGTGTATACAAATGTTGTTTATAAGCTATGAGGGACTGAAGAAAAAAAATAGAGAGTGGAGTGGAAGGTTCAACATGCAATGTGGCCTCCCTTGAACGTTTGGTAGAAATGGACATGATCTCAAGGGAATCACTTCAAACCTATGTGTTTTCTCTTTGTTTGAAAATTGTAAGGCAATGATCTAATTTCATGACAAGGGTTTACTGCTAAGTTTCTGTAAATTGTACTTTTGTCGCAAAAAAATGAGATTGTACATTTTTAATTTGATACAGGATATAGCAGATTTTTTACTCAAAATGCAAAAATTTGTAAAAACAACCACAAAGATATCTTTAAATATCATGCAAGCAGTCTCAAGAGAGGGTGACCCTTGTGGAGACTATGCCCATTGAGGCTATGAAACTACGGACTATGCTTGCTTCCTTAGTGTTTGGGGTCATGGCTCATAAACCAAGCCCTAAAGAAGCTTTGGATTCTTCAAAAAATATATATTTTGAATAAATGTACAAATGTTTTAAGCTTTATTAAAATGATTATTAGATAGAAATATATGTAGATCTTTTTTTTTTTTTAAAATAAAAATCTGTAGATAACAAATAATTATTCACAATACAAATATATAATCATTTGTTTCCAACATTTAATACATATTTGGTTATTTTCAGATTAATGAATCATATGTATATAATATATATTTAATAAAACGTTTCATATATATATATATTCAACATTGTTTTAAGAGTTCAACTTTTAGAGTGGAAAGACAATTTTTCTTTAGATGTCCATTAATTTATACCCCTTTTTTTTATTAGCATAAATAATTACCCATATCTTTTTGTCATAATGAATAAATTAAGTATACATCCCTTCACATAATTACAAATTCTTGACATCCCAACCATAGGAAATTATCACACTCTTGTCTACCCAAAAAGGGCTACAAGAATAACAACTTGTTTAAACAACACAAAAGGAAATATAACTAAATTTACACAGTGATTATCTTCAAGAACAACAAAAAAGATAACTCTTTGTTTGAAACCCTTCCATTTATAGCACAATAAAACATCTCATTATTTACATACAAGAGAAAACCAAATAACTAATACAATATTTCTTTCATTTTCTAAAGGTAAATCTTTCTTTACGCTATACATTTTTTTAGTGCAAATTTTATAGAGTACATTTTATTCATGGTAACAAGATACAAATACCATTATTTGAAATTTCTCTATTATGCATGAAACATAAAATTGATATAAACAAAATGCCAAAAAATAAAAATTTCTCTCCACCCTACCTTAATGGCATCATGAAGCTTCATGGGCTCTAGCCATACCCCTAAGCAAGGAAAATAAGCTACCAATGATTTTGGTATGAAACAAAAATTATCTCATGCACAATTTCTACTTACCCATTTCACAACCACTCTTCATTCATATACTCACAAACTTGAACTCTTCCTTTTAACAATAACAAAGTAACACAACAAACCCTCTAAAATAAGTTAACTTGATAGTAATAGGGAAGGAAAGAAAAGAGCTTATCTTTAAAAAATGCTTCTTGTTGAACTCCCTTGTCATATGTGAGAGCTCCTTTTTTTTCTCATCCTTCATTTTCTTCTTCTCCAACTCCAAACATGAATTCTCCAAAAGGAGAAGTGGATACCAAACTTTCCCTCTCCACAAAGAAGATATAAAAGAAATTTAACTTGAATCTCTTTGAATGAGGGAGTGACACTTGTCACTCTCTCATTCAATCTTCAAGCACAATCTCCCAGAAGTGCTCACGCATGTTTGAGCAAATTTGGGGAGATGGGAAAAGTAGGAGTGTACCCCACTCCATCTCAAAAGTCTCCATCTTCATTAAGAGTGGGATGGAGTACTTGTCACTCCCTCTCTTATGTCACATCTCTTAATTGGGTTTGGAGACCAAGACATTTCTCTTTTCTCCAAATCTCTTAAATCCGCCACTTTTCAAAAAGAGAAATAAATGAGGGTCATATCTTGGATATGGTCAAATATGTGGCCATAATTAAGCCCCTAACCTTTAGGTAACTGTTCTAGGACCTTAAAAAATATGTGACCACTTAAAAATATGCTTTTTAACCCATTTTAAAACCACCATAAAGAATGCATCCGAATTTCAACTCTAATTAAGTGTTTGCAACCCCTAATTTCCTACTTACCCTTCTAACTACCCTCACAAGGCATCTTAACACATAACCTCAAATATTAGGCCCTAAAACACATTCATTCCAACATTAGAAACTAACACCACTTTCCCATATTTTTTTAATGAGGGTTCACAACAATTTATTTTACAAAAAGGTTATTATCATAGGTCTATGTGGTCCTCCCTTTATCATTGACATAATTATTATACCTGCACATTAGCTCAAACCATTTATATCTATCCAAAATTCATCTTAAATCAGTCAAATTCTATAATTAGAAAGAATCATTCATCTATCCACTTAATTTGCGTTTATCTAATTATTCATTATTGTTGATTACAACTCAATTAAATCTAGGATATGCTATACTCACCTCTACCACACGCTTGTGGTCTTACCACACTTGATCGATGTTTCATCCATGCATATCGAGTTGTATTCCACCAACCTTTGTGTTCCATCATTCACAAGTGGTAAATCTTCTAGTCACACTCACTACTAGTATCCACCTTATGAGACATAAAACCCACTAGTATTCATCAAGTAAGGTCTAACTCCAATATCCCTCCTAACTTCATATTAAACTAACTATTTCATTGCAATGTGATTTTTAAATCATAATCATTCCCACCATAACATATTATCCCTAGCTAGACTAGATATTCATTTTTCAATTTACATATAGCTAAATCAATTGTCATAATTCTATAAGATGAAAATTTAAGAAGTTAGAGATTCAAAGTATAATTATTTAACTTAGATAGCAATCCTTACTTATAAAACAAAATATAAGATACAAGGGTTAATTATTCCCCTTCTTGAAACCATTCAAAGTCCAACAATTCCATTTTGTTATATAAATATGTTCTCGTATTGATGTATTAGAGAGTCCAAATAGGTTTGTTAATATAACACATTAATAATAACACCCTTCATTCATCATCTTCAATGTGATTCACTAGTAATCAATAGAATACACATAGTACATTAGGGTTGCATTAGTTTCATACAAGGCGGGGCCTTACAAAGTGTTCTGGTTTTGCTTCACATTTCCTCTAGGTTGAAGATCTAATTGTGTGGTTTGGATATGTTGGTTAGAGGTGTTCAAAGTTTCTATATCCAAAATTTTGGCTTCTAGATCGATGGATAGAGGAAGATATGTTCACCAGTGTGTGAACCGGTTATACAATATTGTTTATAGAGGTGTTTAGGAGAAATGTATTTGCTCCATATTTCTTTGTAGTTGTTATTTAGGTATTGTGATTTTGAAGGTATGTTGATGATGTTGATCTCTTTCTTGTGTCAAGAGGATTTGTGGTTTGGTACTCTAGAAGTTGGATTGTAGAGTTGTAGTGTTTGGGAGTGTAGTTTTTCTATAAAAGTTGTGTACATTATGAAGGTGTGAGTTGTTGTGAAGGTGTTTGATGGATTTTAGAAGGATAGAGGATTGGTATAGATCATGATGAAGTGTGGTATGTGGTTTGTAAGTCATCTTTGGATTTGAGGAAGAATGTAATTCAAAGTTTAATGGTGTTTGCATGAGTAACGGTTGACCTGGTGTTTACACTACATTCAAAGATGTTTAAGCATTAATGAAGGCATAGTGTGGCATGTGAGAATTGATTTGGGTCCCAATTAAGGTATGTTTTGGTCTGATTTTTGTTCCTATCCACTGTGGGAATGTTTAGTGCCAACCTAATTTGAATTTGTAAGGTTTAAGAAGAGTGTAGCCGACTTGAAGATAATTTTCAAGTTGTGGATGGTATAAATGCAAGGTGAGTTGATGCAAGATGAGGTGTGGAATAAATTTGAGTGGTGTGATGTGAATTTAAGTGCAAAGGTGCAAATTGCAGTATGAGCTATAATGCAAGATTACTGAATGTAGTGAGTTAAGGTATCTTGATCTCTTGAAGACTACTAGTGTCGTTGGAGCTATTGTGGTGGAATATTTATTGCATTGAGATAATGTTCCCTATGTGACATTCTATATTATTTATTCTTTCTATTCTAGATGTGATTCTGGGCTATGAGCCTTTCTGGATAGTGTGTCATACTTTGGCAGTGAGCCTCTTTGTACCAGTTTTGCAATTACTTATATTGTAAGCTAATCCTCACTGTGGTTTTTCCCTCATTGGGTTTCCCATGTAAATCTTGTGTTTTATTGTGTATGGTATTCGTTGTTTTAATTTATGATATCTAGCTTTCACGTTTAAAAATTATAATAGATTAAGGGTTTAATGAATGCATGTGGATCTGATTATTGTTGAGGTTTTTGATGTTTTAATGTGGTACAACTAATTCACCCCCCTCTCAGTTGTCTTGTTCATTCAACACAATTTTTTCTGCACAACTATCTAGAACCTGAAACTCTTGATATAGCATATCTAAACACCTTTGATCAAAATATCTAAACTGCACAAGTAGATCTTCAACTATGAATAAATGTGGAGAAAAACCTAAACACCACTCTATCACACTGAACACTCTTCACCATATTGTTTCCTCTCGTATTCAAATTTTCTCAAAATCACTTGGAAATCATGCACCATAAACACATCCTCATCACCACCAAACTTACTATAGAAACTCAAGCACACCCAAGAGGTTGAACATCCACCAACAAAACCTTACCCAAGAAAACTTACTAGAGGTTAAAATGGGGCTTGAAATCTTGTTGGTTTTTAATGAATATTCTTGATTTTGTATGGAAACCCTATTCTTATGTTATTTTTATTATATTGAAGTTTATTTGTGTTGAGGGTTATTTTATGTTAAGTGCAGATCTTCCCATTTGGGTTAAGAGCCACCCATGTATTGGGGTTGATATAGGTTTGTCCCTATTTTTGAAAAAAAATCTCTATGATATAGTGTTGTTTGGAATTAAATTCCTATATCTGGAGATCAATTAAGTTGTAGAGAGGAGATAGATATGCCATAGATTATGCATTTTTTGTGTATGTATTGGTTTATGTGGAAAGGTTTTGTGATGTGATTTAGTGATTGTGGTTATTTTGGTAATGAGGATATTGAAATAATTTTGTGTTTCCTCAAGAGGTTCGTGAGTCCCATAGACTCTCCCTTGCCATGGATTTTGAGATCTATTTGTGAGTGTTATCCTTTTGACTAGTTTACCAATTTTAGTGTGTTTGTGTGTTCTTGTGTTGTGAAAATTAGTTTCTTGAGGCCTTATAGTTCGAGGGTGGACTTGTATGACAAGTCTTATGATTGGGACATGAGTTAGCTTTGTTCATGTGAGGCTTTATGTATTTTTTTGTTGCAGATATAAACTAAATTTTTTGATATAATCCTCAATGTGATGGATTGATGTACATTTCTTATTTTTCTTTTAAATCCCCTATTGTTAATGAGTATGTAATTTTTATCATTTGGATGATGGCACTTTTGATTTTTTCATAAGGTTGAGCCATGTAAATGAAATTGTTATTCTATTTTTCATTGTATGCATCATTTTAGAATATATTTGTACATATTTACATAACTCTATTTAGAAGAAAATATTTATTTTTAAGCTTGTATGAATGTTGAAAATTTTGATTTAAACTTGATTTTCTAGTTATCCTTAATTTTTTGGTATAATTGAAAATGAAAAGGATTTAATGAAAATAGTGTATGAGATGTGTACATATTTATGCAAGTTCATAAAAATATAATGTGGTAATTTTTTTTTTTCATTTTCCATCTTTTAGAAATTTATGTGTACATGTAATCTCAAATATCTTTTGCAATATGTATGTTGAATAGGACAACTAAGAGGGGGATGAATCAGTTGTCACAAAATTAAACCTTTAATTGAATCACTAGAACTAATTCTCAATACTTCTTAAACTATTAATCATCAAATGCCAATGTAGAAACTTAGATCCAACACATAAACACAATAACACTAGAGTTACGTGGAAAACCCAATACTGGAAAAACTACGGTGAGGATTAAATCACACTATAGAGAATATCAAAATTGATTACAAGACGCTCACTACTTGTGTAAGGAAAATTGAGGGGGCATCTCAGAGAAACCTCCATAACAGTAGTGCCTTCAGTAACTTTCATTTCCATTAGGTTGCCTCAAAGACACGTACAACTATGTCCTAAAGTGCAACAGACAGTTTATTTCCCACATTGATCCTTTTGAGAGAAGCACATGTAAATTCAATAGCAAGAAAACACACAGATGAAAGATAAGACAAAAAACCAGAACACAAAGATTTATGTGGGGAAAACCCTTTCGGGTAAAAAACCCCACACTCCAAAGATCGAGCCATTGTATTATTCAGCAACACAAGGTTACAATACAATTTCAGGCTCATAGCCTTTTCAGAGATTACATCTTGTTCATTCTTGATACAACCTGGTAGTAAACTCTCCCTAAGAGATCAACCATGGCATTCATGATCAAGAGAGATTCCAACATAACCCTGCCTCTCTCTTCCTCTGCTTCAACCTTTCAGCCAGCCACTCAGCCCTCTCTCTTCGCTTCTCTTTTTCTCTCTGACTCTTCCTACACAATGTGCAATGCATATACATATGTTCTCAATAGGCTCTGTGAAACGGTTTGTTTCCAACTGTCGGATCACAACGATCGAATCATCCAGCTCAGCATCGTAGATATTTCCACTTCCTTGCATGGAAGATAATACATCCAGGTCACACCACATAGGATAGCCTTCAAACGGTCAAGGGAGTTCAACCTGTGTTGGCATGTCGGTGAGACACTAACCGTGTCTCCCTGATGCCAACACAACCAACATTCGATATCGGCATAGGTTCCAACAATCGGCAAGACGTTATAGCGAATGCCACAAGTCATATCAAAACCACCGAAATCCATTGCATTCCTATCGGCAAGAGTTTCCTCATCGGCAAGACTCATACCAATGTTCACAAGTCACATCAACCTCAACATTTCCATCGGCAAGACTACCGCAGTTCGCCAAGACTTCATACTGAAGTCTTCAAGTCATGTAGACGTGACTATTCCATTCGGTGAGACAATCGTCTTTCACCAAGACATCACACCGAGCTCTTCATGTTATACCAAAACATCCCAGTCGGCAAGACATCATAGCGAACATAACATGTCACCCCGAAGACCACTATTGGCATGACATCAACAGTCGCTGAGAGGTTATACCGATATCAGGATTCCCATCGACAAGACAATCACTCTTCGCCAAGACATCATACTAATGCCTTCAAGTCACACCAAAGTGCTCGATAGTTGGCAAGACATTCGTCTTTCACCAAGACATCACACTGAGCACACCATGTTATACCGAGTCGGCAAGACATTCATCTTTCACCAAGACCTCACATCGAGCACAACATGTCATGCTGAGTCGGCAAGACAATCGTCTTTCACCAAGACTTCACATCGAGCATCACATGTCATCCCGAAGACTACCAGCGTGACTTTCCAAGTCGCCAAGACTTCACACCGAAGTCTTTTGTCACTACGAAAGCACCAAGGTATACCCATCGGCAAGACTTACCACTATCGATGAGACATCACACCGAAGCAAGCCTTTTGGCCAAGGGTCTCCCCAAAAACATCAGTCGGCAAGACTTTCCACATTTGCTAAGACTTCATACCGAAGCCCATGTGTTTCTCTGATGACTCTTGAAGATAACTATCGGTGAGACATTCATATCGTAAGACCTCATACCGAAACATAACCCTTTCGACCAAGTCTCCCCGATATCCGATAGACACCAACTGTTGGCCAGACATCTCCTAGTCGCCAAGACTTCCTTCCAATAGGAGCAACTCATACCGATTATCACATCGGCTAGACAGACCAAAGGTCATGCCAATATCGGCAAGACTTCCTATCATCGCCAAGACATCATTCCGACAGTCCAAAGTTACGCTAAAGGTTTCAGATGCCGATCACCAAGACATTTAGGAGGTCACAGCGAGAGTCCAAGATCAACTCCCAGATCATCCAGACATCTCACCAGTCACAACGACCATGCTTTCTCAAAAGTTTCAGCCTGTGAGATTGAGGCATCAATCCCAACAATCTCCCACTTGACGAAGATCACACAGGCACCTCCAAAGGAACCAGACAATAAGAACACACTACCTCCACTAGTTCAGGCCTGCCACAGATAAGAGTCCAAGGGACAATCTGCAACAAAGACCAAGCATCCAACAGCAACTCACTATCCAAAAAAGAAAACAAAATGCAACCAATCATAGCCTTCCAGGAAACCACATAGATCTCAAACATGCTCTCATGCTCCATCAAGAATTCTGCTCCAACATCCAAGATGTCCACCATTCAGGCAACAATCCTTGTCATCTTCCAACATGGCACATGTGGAAGAAAGATACAAGCCAAGGTGAATAAGCACCATTCCAACGAACACAAGCAAAAGATCCCAGTGATACCATCAACAAGATACTGCTACCACTTCAATGTGCTCAAACGCTATACAAAATCAATATCAACTTCAAAGCTTCAAACAAAACACACCAGTGAAGTCAATCTCCAGAAACAAGATAAACAACACCAGTTAGAACAACAATCAGACTGATTGCTTCCATCCAACTGATAAACCCACGTGACTGAAAATAGCACCCACAGCTCGTGCTATTCTATCCAATCTCACATACCTCAACAGGTATCAACATTAGTAAAATTATGCCAAACTATAACCAACTCATTAACAGTAAATACAAGCTCCAAGTGTCAACCAGTCGAAGAAGACAAGACACATATAGGAACTCCCATTTCCTGAGTAATCCAGATCAGAAAGATCAAAGGCATCACAAGTCTACCAATACCAGCACATAGAAAATGTAACCCTGAAGTACCAAGGAAAAATCCACAATGATATGCACAACCTGCAACAACCTGCCACAAGAAACATTTCTCTCACCACAAACCTTCACAGCCACAGAGAGAAACTCTGCACATCATCTTCCTATAGAGCATCCTCCTACATACACTTCTAACAGCCAGCTGTGTCAAGAATGATCTCCTTCTCATCCCAAAAGAAAATCAAGTTACTTCATTCCCCTTTCAGGAAATCGGCCCATACATCATCTCCTACCAATTCTCATTAGTAAATAAAACAAAAGCTCTAGGAGATTAAACAAGATGTACATCTTCCACTATGAATCCTCCAGAACCATTAAACAACAATTTCAAGATCCATATCATGAAAGTGAACATAAAACACATCTAAAAAATATAATGGGCTAAATACCTTTCAGATAAACTACCGAGCAAACCAAGAGTGGGAACGAGAATACTCCTTCAAGATATACAAGTCATCTTGACTAATCCAAGAGCAATCTCCTCATAGGTCTCTTATTGAACTCACGTTCAAGCAAGGTGTAGGCTTCTCGTACTTTCTACTGAAAAAATTTAACAAGAGTAACAAGCAGCAATACTTCTCTCATAAGAGAAAAAAAATCCTCACCTTATTCTTCATGTATCAATGAGTACTAGCAATCGATCATCTCATGCTAAACTTCAAATGCATTACTACACTATCATGAAGTATCAAGCAAATAATCAAAGCACCCAATACACAAAGAATTACCAGACCATTGTCAAAGCTCCAATCATCTGAATCAGGAACTTATCATGACTTCACGATCTACACATCCCCATAGGAGATCCCATGCTTTAGGTGACTTCACCATGGTCTCAAGTACAATGCACAATGCCAAAACTCCAGTACACAAACAAGAGTATACCATCACATAAAGCAAACGGACTCAAAACCAACATCACCTGTCAAGTACCACCAACACCTTAGCCAAAGACTCCAATCGTCCTCCATGGATCCAAGATGTTGCACATCTTCAAATAATGTCCATGCAAATGCAAAAGAAACCCTTCTGCAGCAATAGGATCTAAGGGCTCCCCCAAGAAACATCTACAACACTAAAGAAGACCATTCACCACCATGTGATGAACCCACAGTCACTGCTAAAGCTCCCACCGAAATGTGACATCCGAGCTCTCCAAGCATCATGACCACCTACTTCAGGTTCCCATAACTGACTATTCAGGTACTCAAACAATATCCATCCTCTCATCTCAAAGCAATCACACCAATGCACAAGTGACCAAAGACAAGGCCAGCTAACAAGTCTGCACTAGCAATGAATCAACCTCATGGATAAAGACAATCCACATCCAAGTTATCTCACTGCAGCCAATGGGTAGCTAATCCACCAACTGCATAACTCATAGATCACAAACATCAAACATGAAAACCCATCATCGCATTGGAAACTGCAACATTGATATTTCAAAGAGAATAACCATGTAAACAACATGACTCAACCACCAAATCACAGCAAACCTGATTTTCCAATCATGTCCACAATGAGCACCATAATCAAGGAACTCACAAGAATCACCACAGGAATGTTGAGTGACAAATGACGTACCAAAAATCCCATGCAAAGAAGAAAAACACACCTCCTCAAACCATGCACAAAGCATGCATGCAGAACTGCAACTATCTCATCTAGCAACACCCCAAAAGCTAGGGTCTAGAAAATAGCTTAACAACAACTCCACATAACTACAAGTTTTCCTTAACCATGTAAAAACTGCAAAAACATAGAGCCATGCAAGTACAAAACATCCTTAAAAAAGGAAACAACAGTTCAGAAAATATAGGCCCCTTTCAGGCCAAATCTAAACCACCAATATGTACATGCATTTGAGAAAAGAGAAAAGCTATTCCAGAAGCTTGCAAATGATCTAATGATTAACTTCATAGCCTTCATGTATTCAAGGTTAATAGGAAACAGTGCCTTCCAACACCAGGAAACACCACCTAGCATAAGCACTCTCTTCCATGGTTGAGAAACAAACTAGGCTTCTCCATATCATCCAGGAGCCTCTCAGACAGACACCCAATATGAAAACTTTACTACTACATAGCCACAAAGAAAAGAAATCCACCTCATACACCAAGGTTATACCGCTACCATCCAGGAAATACAGATCACAACAAAACAACATGATCAACTCCCTTCTCCATCTCCACCATCCTTCAAGCTGCATGTTGTCTCCGAATATCACAAGACTTCCACTCACCAAAGGATCAATACACCAAATGATTCCTCCAGATTTCCTCCAGCCACAAGCTAAGAAATCTTCATAGGAGAAATACCCATAACCAACAACCAAAAGAAGGCTCTGATACCACTTGTAAGGAAAATTGAGGGGCATCTCAGAGAAACCTCCATAACAGTAGTGCCTTCGGTAACTTTCATTTCCATTAGGTTGCCTCAAAGACATGTACAACTATTTCCTAAAGTGGAACAGACATAGTTTATTTCCCACATTGATCCTTCTGAGAGAAGCACATGTAAATTCAACAGCAAGCAACAACACAGATGAAAGATAAGACAAAAAACCAAAACACAAAGATTTACGTGGAAAAAACCCTTTCGGGTAAAAAACCCCACACTCCAAAGATCAAGCCATTGTATTATTCAGCAACACAAGGTTACAATACAATTTTAGGCTCATAGCCTTTTTAGAGATTACATCTTGTTCATTCTGGATACAACCTAGTAGTAAACTCTCCCTGAGAGATCAACCATGGCATTCATGATCAGGATAGATTCTAGCATAACCCTGCCTCTCTCTTCCTCTGCTTTGGCCTCATGGCTTCGGCCTTTCAGCTAGCCACTCGGCCCTCTCTCTGCGCTTCTCTTTTTATCTCTGACTCTTCCTACAAAATGTCCAATGCATATACATACATTCTCAACAAGCACCGTGAAATGGTTTGTTTCCAACTGTCGGATCACAATGATCGAATCATCTAGCTCAGCATCGTAGATGTTTCCACTTCCTTGCATGGAAGATAATACGTCCAGGTCACACCATGTAGGATAGCCTTCAAATGGTCAAGGGCATTCAACCTGTGTTGGCATGTCGATGAGACACTAATCGTGTCTCCCCGATGCCAACACAGCCAGTATTCAATATCGACATAGGTTCCAACAGTCGGCAAGATGATATAGCAAATACCACAAGTCATACCGAAACCACTGACATCCATTGCATTCCTATCGGCAAGAGTTTCCTCATCGGAAAGATTCATACCGATGTTCACAAGTCACATCGACCTCAACATTGCCATCGGCAAGACTACCACAGTTCACCAAGACTTCATACCAAAGTTTTCAAGTCATGTAGACGTGAGTATTCCATTTGGTGAGACAATCGTCTTTCGCCAAGACATCAAATTGAGCTCTTCATGTTATACCGAAACATCCCAGTTGGCAAGACTTATCGCTATCACCAAGACATCATAGCGAACACAACATGTCACCCTGAAGACCACTATCGGAGTGACATCAATAGTCGCTGAGAGGTTATACCGACATCAGGATTCCCATCGGCAAGACAATCACTCTTCGCCAAGACATCATATCGATGCCTTCAAGTCACACTAAAGTGCTCGACAGTCAGCAAGACATTCGTCTTTTGCCAATACATCACACCAAGTACACCATGTTATACCAAGTTGGCAAGACATTCATCTTTCACCAAGACCTCACATCGAGCACAACATGTCATGCCGAGTCAGCAAGACAATCGTCTTTTGCCAAGACTTCACATCGAGCATCACATGTCTTCCCGAAGACTATCAGCATGACTTTCCAAGTTGCCAAGACTTCACACCAAAGTCTTTTGTCATCGCGAAAGCACCAAGGTATACCCATCAGCAAGACTTACCGCTATCGATGAGACATCACACCAAAGCAAGCCTTTTGGCCAAGGGTCCCCCCGAAAACATCAGTCGGAAAGACTTTCCACATTCGCTAAGACTTCATACTAAAGCCCATGTGTTTCTCAGATGACTCTTGAAGATAACTATCGGTGAGACATTCATATCGGTAAGACCTCATACCGAAACATAACCCTTTCGGCCAAGTCTCCCTGATATCCGATAGACACCAACTTTCAGCCAGAAATCTCCTAGTTGCCAAGACTTCCTTCCAATAGGAGCAAGTCATACAGATTATCACATCATCCAGATAGACCAAAGGTCACACCGATATCGGCAAGAATTCCTATCGTCACCGAGACATCATTCTGACAGTCCAAGGTTACACTGAAGGTTTCAGATGCCGATCGCCAAGACATTCAGGAGGTCACAGCAACAGTCTAGGATCAACTAGCAGATTGGCCAAACATCTCACCAGTCAAAGCGACCATGCTTTCTCAAAAGTTTCAGCCTGTGAGATTGAGGCATCAATCCCAACAACTTGAAATAAGGCTCACTTCCAAAACAAGGACTCACTATCCAGAATAAGGACTCACTATCAAGAACAAGGACTCATTGTCCAACATGGCTAACAACCCAAAGGGCTCACTACCACAAAGATACAAAGAAGACAAAGAATACTTGTTATAGAGAGACTACAATCCCAATGCAACAAAGGATTCCACCATAATCACTCACAGACATGCATGAATGATAGAGTTCACCTTCTGCTCATTGCATCTAGAAACTAAGCATTAACCTTCACACTAATCTGCCACACTCACATCACACACACTCATTGAATAGAATCAATGTCACATCTAACTGTACTTCGTCTTCTTCTTCACTCTTATATACTTCTTCACCACTAACTCATCTTGTATTTATATTGTCTTCAACTTTGAAACATATCTAAAGTTGGTCATCCAAATTCAAATTCAAACTAGGTTGGTGCCAAAATATCCTATGTGGAATTAGAATGAGGGTGACCCAGACACATGCTTCATCAACCTCAAAAGTATTATTTCACACAAGGTTGTCCAAATCAGTGTAAAACACATATAACCATTAAGCAAAAATCTTCCAAATGTCAAAACTAACTTCAATAGAATCAAGGCAACTCAATTCTAGAACCGAAAGTCATAAGACTTCATCAAAGAGAAATCTAGACTAGCAACCTTTCTCCTAGACCTCAACCAAAAACACAAAAAACCATAGTTCACAGCTGGTGAACATAACATGCACTGTACAACAAATCAACAACCAAAAATATGGATATAGCATCTTCTAACAACCATGAACAACATGTCTAAACCACATAAACAAAGGAGTAAATCCAAACCAAAACTTGGAGCAACCACTAAATACTTGCAACATATCTTCATCACAATTTTCTCAATATCCTCGACATATACAACCAACAACAACAAGTTGATAACCAGTTGACCAATTGACATCAATGACAACACCTTCAATCTTTCCATTCTTGCAACAATCTCTCCCTTTGTCATTGATGGCAACACATGATGTGAAAAACCATCAAAGACAACATACTAGCTCTGAATACACTTTTCTATTTCTCCCCCTTAGTAGATAATCTCTTATATGCTTCCTTTCCTTTCACATGCTTCTTTTCCCATTCTTCCTCTCTTTTTTCTTTTTATCACATGCTTCTTATCCCCCTTTGACATCAATAGAAAAGGAAAAATTAAATTTTACATTCATTTCTCCTTTAACATGAAAAAAAAAATATTGACAATGACAACACCTGATACTACCTTCTCCCCTAAGAGGTAGCCACCAAAACATTAGTCGAGAAGAAGGGTAGATCCATAGATCCACCAAAATGATGCATCTCCATATGCATCTATTTCAAGAAAGGAGGGGCAATAACCCCTATCTTCTCTCAGAGATACTCAAAAGTTTCCTTCAAAAAAGCCTCAATGAAAATATTAGCCACCTAATCCTTCATTGGAACATACTCAAGCTTTACTTAATTCTCCATGACCTTCTCTCTCAAGAAATGATAGTTGATAGATATATTCTTTGTCCTCGAGTGCATCACTGGATTCTTTTAATTGTTAATTACACTTGTATTATCACAAAAAATAGAAATGGGATCATCATATACCACTATGATGTCTTTCAATGACCATTTCATCCATAGAACTTGTGTACAAAAAGATGCAACAACAATATACTCAGCTTCAACAGTAGACAAGGAGACTAAATCTTTCTTTTTACTTGACCATGGCACCAATCTGCATCCAAGAAAGAATGCACCACCACTTGTACTTTTTTTTCATCTACACATCCAACCCAATCTACGTCTGTATAGGAACTAAGTGTAAATTCAATATCTTTAGGATACCATAATCCATAATCTCGAGTGCCATTCAAGTATCTGAATATTGTTTTAACAACATCAACATGTGTTTCCTTAGGATCTTCTTGAAATCCAGCCACAAGATAGATAACATGCATAACATCTGGTCTAGTAGTAGTCAAATATAGTAGTCCACAAATCATAGATCTATAATTGCTTTGATCATCCTTAGGTGAATCATCATCTTCACCCAATTTGAAACCAGTCACCATAGGAGTACTTATCAGTTTGGAATTATCCATCCCAAACTTCTTCAACATCTATCTCACATACTTAGACTGTGAAATAAATATTCATTTCTTTGTTTGATTAATCTGTAGTCCAAGAAAGAAATTCATCTCCCCAAATATAGACATTTCAAATTATTTTTGCATCTCTTCCTCAAACATCTTACATATATTTTCATTTCCTCCAAAGATAATGCCATCAATATACACTACTATAATCAAGATTTTGTAATTTTTAATCTTAAAGTACAAACTACTATTTGTCATACCTTTGTTAAAACCTTGCTGAATCAAATACCTGTCCAATATCGCATACCAAGCTCTAGGATCTTGCTTCAATCCATATAAATCTTTCATCAATTTGCACACCATATTCGATTGATCTATCAACTGAAATCCTTCTGGTTGTTCCATATAGACTTCTTCTAGCTCATCATTCAAAAATGCTGACTTGACATCCATCTAATAGACCTTAAAGTATTTATGAGTAGCAAATGCAAATAACATCCTTATAACTTCCATTCTTGCTACTGAAGCAAATGTTTCCTAAAAATCTATACCTTCTACTTGTTATGCAAGTTCATTTTAAGGTGAAGAGTTTCAATTTGTTATTGTAGATGTTTTAACCATTGCAAATGATTGAATTGTTGAGTTTTAAAGAAGTGCAATGTGTTTTCAGATGCTTTATATTATTTGTAACATTAAGTATTGCATAAGAAATAAAAGAAGTGCTTTCATTTTGTCATTCATTCACAATGTTCAATACATTGTTTGCAAGAAAAGGAAGTGCAAAATTGAACAAGTATTTCACAAATGTTGTTTTTTGTATTCATTGGAGTAAAAAGGAGAATCAAGTGTCCCACACAAGCCATGGGAGTAGCTAGAACAATGAACCATAAAGCATATCCTATGCTACTGAAGATTGAAAAGGAGAAAGAGCATGTAAGAAAGAACATAATCGTCATTGCCCGATGGTGTCTTCGATCTACCTCCAAAGTTGAGCTCTCCTTTCTACTTCCATGCTCCAAGTGAACCTACAAGTGGATGAAAGTTTTGTTAGAGCTCAGACTATGAAAATTCCTACATGGTCCATCAATAGTAATGTATAATATTTTCTATGATGCATTGAATCAACTGAGCAAAAACACGAGCAGTACAAGAGAATACCAAGGAGAAAACATCATGGGAAAATTTTGAATTTATTGTTTTAATCTAAAATTGTTTGTTTCTTGTGCAGGTATAGGAAAAAAAATGTTCCTATTTTTTTTAATATCATAAAGCATGCAGTTTGAATAGGCTCCCAAAAGGGTTGAGACCTGACACACTCTCCCTCAACATTCCACAGAGGGGTTTTCAAAAAAGAGACAACTCAAAATTTCTCAAAGAGATTTGCATCTAAAGGAGTGCATCAAGTGCCATGAGAACTCAAGCAAGTGACCATCTAGGACAATCAAGTCTGATAGTGCAATGAATTGAAGATCATAGAGGATCAATTTCTTAAGTGAATTACCATCAAGTGCATCATCACAGAATGTGATAGTGAACAGGCATACATAATGCCTTGTTTACAAATTAAACAATAACAGCTAAAGCAAATGGAGAAGCTTCTAAGTATCAACAATAGTTGTTTATATTTCAAAATGTTCCATGCAATGATTGTTTTCACATCATCATGTTGTTTTCTAGGAGATAAAAATGCATGAAGAGTGCCAAAAGGAGGCTTCTCCCATCAAGAAGATAGAGTTATCAATGGCTGCAAGTGAGCTACTGAAAGAAGAGAATGAATGAAAAGAGGCATGGTTGAATGTGGGTGCAACACATTAAGTGTTTGAGTTGAATGTAGCTTGAGGAAAACATCATCAATGGAGAAAATTTGCAGAATGAGTAAGTTTTGCTTCAAAATTTCTATGCTACTAACATAAAGGAAAATCACATTGCCTTGTTTCATTAAATGTGAAGCCAGATGTGTGTTTTTCCTAAAGCATTTAAATGCATGAAATAAGAGATGATGAGCATCAAAGTAATATACAGAAACACTATAGTGGTTGAGAGAAAATGTTTCATGATGAGAAGTCAAAACATGTCAAGGTAAAGTGCATTTGAGAGTGAATCTTTGTATGCTTCATCAAGCAAGTAAGACCAAATAGCATGATATGCATCTAAATGGTATAATAAAAGGTGCATAAAGGTATGAGGAAATGTTTTTCTTGGAAAGCTATTGAAAAGGTGTCAAATGGAGTTGAACTTCATTGTGTGATACATTTCAAGCAAAACATAAAACAAATAATTTTTGACCTATGCATTGAGCAAAGAAAATACAAGTGTTACTTGAATAACATGCCAACTTGCAACATTAAAGAAAATTTCTAAGTGGAGCAGAGCTACTACCTAAATGTGAACAAGAAAAGATATAGTAGCATGTGGAAAAATGAAACATTATTGTTTTCCAAAACAATGAACAATGCTCAAGTTACCTAGGGTTTCAAAGCAAATGAGACAGTGATGTCCAGTTTGTCATGTCAAGAGATGCATATGCATGAACAGAGGAAATAGGACATATTTTGCATATATTGGAAATGAGAGCACTAATCCTAACATGTTTTTCATCAAAAAATTTCATGGATAATATTATGAGTTTTCAAAAGTAGAGATTAAAGGAATAGTTTGAGCTCATAAAAATGCATAGAAAACCTAGTTCATGCTCTCATACCCATGGCCTGTAAAGGTAATTTCTCTACATAAATCACAATACCCACTTAGGGTTTGAGCTAAAAATGAAAATACAAGAAGAAATGGCAAGGGTTCGAGCCCTTAACAACAGAGAATCTTTCAAAATGAAGGAACCAAGCTACAGACTACGACCATGAGGGGTTTTGAAAACCCATAAAATGGAAAGCATGTATCTAAAAAATGTTTTCATTTGCACATTGTGGGTCGAGCCCCATAATCTCTTATTCTATAGAAAAGAAGGAGAATGCATAGTGATGGCCACGCCCTGTGTAATGGACGAGCTCAAAGGGCATAAAGAACTTCATCATTTTTTATGAGAAAAGATTGAACAAAGATTTATTTAAGAGGGAAATGCCTTTAAGAGTGAGAAGAGAAGGTTTACCTTGAATGTTGATATGGAGAAGCACAACAAAGCCCAAAGCCAGAGCCTTCAAAGAGATCAAACAGACCCTCCAATGGCCACCACAAAGAGTGGAGATGAATGAAAACACAGTAAAACACATAAGGTATCAAAAAACTAGTCACAACCATGGCCTTTAGGCCTTTTCTTTCTCATCGAATGGAGTAAAAAATGTATCAAAATGCAGATAAAAGTGCTTACCATTGAATGCAGAAGAAGGAATGAAAGAATAGAGAAGAAAAGAGCTCAAATGGTGGAGTCTCTGCTCCAAACCCTAGTCTCCCATGGTGGCGCCCAATAGAGCCCCATTTTCCCTAACTTGATCGATGCAAATGGTAACCAAATATGTGTTTGAAGCATTTTTGTGTTAAGCTTTTCCCATTTTTCAATTCAAATGTGATTTTAATCACATTTATTTTTAAAAACAAATTCTTTAATTAATACTTTGCCTCATGTGTTGCCTAGGTCAAATGCCTTAGGCATTTCTTTTTTTTATTTTTGAAGAAAATCACAATGTCGTATGTGCTTTGGACCCTTTCATTCTAGGGTAGGCCTTTTCATTCCTTCAAAACATTTTATGCCCATGAATTTTTCCTTAGGAGAAATTGAGTAATGACCTTAGGTTCTTTGTATTTTGCCTAAGTCTTGAGTAGTTTAGGGTTTCCCCTTGGATTTTGAGTCACTTTATGTGATGGGGCTTTTAATTATTTTTATGATTTTTTGAAGAAAAATAAAGTATGTAGATAACCTTATAATGTTTTGATTTTTTGCAAGCATTGATGCAAAAATCAAAATATTTGGAGATAGAAAAGAAAAAATACAATAACTCGAGGTGAATTGAAAAAATCAAATGCAATCAGGCTTTCTGTATTGTAATTCATAAACTGCATATGATTGTAAAACAACACTAATGGTAATGTCTCTATAAATTACCTTGGTGTTTGTTAGTGTTTAAAATGCAGTTGATACACTCGATTCTTCTTGGAAACCTTCTATTTTGAGTTTCAGTTCCTAGGTGGATTTGGAAAAGAGGTGGCAGTTAGAACTTTCTATTTTCAGTTCTGGGCAGTTTTGGACTTGATTTTGTGGAGTTTTTGGATCAACTTGTTGGATATGAGAAGTTTCCATTTTGGTAAAGTTGTTTGGAGCAGTTCAAGCCCCTTCTTTTTAGGTTTTTTCCTTGAACTTGAAAATGTAGAATGAGTTGCTTTTTGATGATGCAGTGGGCCTATTTTTTCTATTTTTGCACCATGGATGTCACTTGATGCCTATAAGTTGGAGAAATTTTGAATTTCTCAGGGTTCATAATTATGTTTCTTGCTCTCTTATTCTTTGCTGATAGTTTTGTAAACTTGTTTGAATTAGATTTTGATGTCTTGCTCCTTCATTGCAATAAAAGCACCATAATTTTCATTTCCCTTTTCTTGTCATGAGCTCACAATGATAATCTAATTTTGTTTGTGATTCAAAGTAGTTGATCCTTGCCTTATTATTGTGGGTTATAGTCAAGAGTTGTAGTTAGTTTAGGTTGCATACTATATTCATTTTTCAAGAATCTTTATGCAAAACACCATTGTGCTAAATGTTCTAAAGTGTACTGTGAGAGAAAATTTCTTTGAAAGAGGTGTTGTGAGTTAAGTTTTGTCAAAATTTCAGATATCTAGTTGATCATCATTAGCTGTAGATTTTGTTTTGTACCTTCTTTCTTTCCCCTTTTCCTCAAAAAAATCATAGGTTAGGTGACTAGCTAGAGGGAACCATCCCACTCTAGAGATTCACTCCCACCAATTGATTGACCCACAAATTAGGGAGTGTTTACATGTTGCAACATGATAGCCAAGCCTAGCTTGACTGAGGATGCAATCCTGGTTGCCAATAGTTTTTGGCACACTCGATGGGACTCTGGAATTTTGTTTCAAAGTTAAATTTCTATATTTTAAGCTACTGTTTTGGTATGCACAACAGAGTTTTAGCCTTTGAAGGTAAAAAAAAAAGCATACCTAGTGACTATGTTCTCTAATTTTCAACCAGATCTAGTATGAACAACACATGGGCAGTGCACATGTTGAAGGATCTTGTGTTTCCTTTAGTATTATCAGCCTTTGGAGGAAAGATCATCAAACACCATGACAACTCCGGGAAGCATTTTTCTAGTTTTTGAATGATCAAGTGTTGGTGTATTTATTTTAAATATTTTGATTCTTTCTTTTTAGCCTTTGAATGAACATGCATGTCTGTGCTTCATGATAATGTGTCATATCATCTACCATATGATGAAAATCCTACTTATCCATCTTCATATCAGCCATATCAGCACAATCATGTTGTTGGTTTCAATTCAATGACTTTTCAAAACCAACATCCACAATATAACTACCACCCACCCACCCCTGCTCAACCTCCATCTCAACCATCATATGCACAAAATTAGCCCCAAAATATTGAAGACTTGAGTTTCAGAGATATAAGGTTGAACTACGAAAGACAGATGAGTAAAATAGAAAAATAAAAAAATCAATTAAATCAATAGGAGGAGATTACAAGCCTAAAGAGTGAGTTGCTTAACTTCATGCTTGATTTCAAAAGGCAATTGGAGGAGACCAAGAGGTAACATGAATATAACCAGCAACAGGAAGAGATGGCTTGTCAAGCCTATCTCTATGAGCAAGAGCTGGAGACTCAAATGCATGAAGTCCAAGCAGCCACTGTAGTACCATAGTAGCCTACTCTGGAAGAGGTTTGTAAGTATCACATTCCAAGCTTTAGACAAAGCAAACCTCCTAGATCTTCCCAAGATGAAAATCTAATTTTTAGAAGCCTCCCTTCATTTCAAAAGCCTATCATTGAGCAAGAAGGTAGTCTTGTTGCTAATTTTCCAAACCCATTTTTTGGAAAAGACATTCCTAGATTCAGTACACTATGCTTCGTCAAAGATGAGCCTACTTCTGAGTAGATCTAGCCTAGTATAGCTTCGAAGTAGCCCATTGAACAACAACTTTCCTTGCAAGAAACCCAAGAAGCTCCCCAAGTTTCTCCACCTGATGAACCAAAGGATGAGCCCTTTGATCAAAGTACCCTACTTTGCATAGAGAAGCTTAAGAAGGTAAATCCATTACGCTCAGCCCTGGAATTCTACCATTTGCAACAACAAAAGATTGAACAACAAAAGTATTTTTCAGATGAGTCTTTGTTGGTTTTTACTAATGAACTTTTTGGTTTTGCTAAAAATGATCGATTTTCTATAATAAGTCCATCAGGGCAGCAGGATGAGGTAAAGAAGGTTGATCAAGGGGATAATGAGTTACCTAAGAATGATGATGTTTTTGAGCAGCAAGAAGAAAAAGAACAAGAAGAGGTAAAGGAGGTTATTCAAGAGGATGACTCCACATTTTTATTTGATGAACTGCCTTCTTTCTTGGACCAAGATGAGGAAATCATGCTAACAGTCATAGTACCTGCAAGTCAAGGGAAAGATAAAATTTTGGAAAAGCAAGACCAACTGGGACAACATGATATTGACAACTATTTTGAGGTTTCTAACTGTTACGGTGATAAGGAAGATTTAGAAAATTAGGAACAACTGCTTGTAGAGGTGGAGAAGAATGTTGAGGTACCTATTTTAACTAATTTATTTGAAGAATTTCCTTTGTTTTTTCCTATTGATGAAGAAAATACATGTGAGCTAAATAAATCGACAAGTTGTGATCAGCAAGGACATGCAAATTGCATTGATAGGAAGCCAATTTGTTAACATATGAATGAGGAAAGCGTTGTTGTGGAAGTCCAAGAGTGTGCTATGCATGATAACACGCCAAAAATCGAGTATAATCATGATATTGAAGGAATGGTTTAGATAGAGCAAGGTAGGGTGATGGTTGAAGAGTCAATGGATAGAGGCGAAGCTGGCATAGAAACATTGGAGGCAGCTTCCTTTGAGGAATAGTTAAGTGAACTGATTGGAGAAAATCAACCTTTCCAAGACACTTCAACTCTCGAGTGTCAAGATTCTAACTATTTAGCTTGTAGAGAGCTTGCTACTCTATTGAATCCTTGTGATGATCACGTGAATGAAGAGGATTGCAAGGAAAGTATTCAACTAAAACCCTTGGGAGAAGAGGTCCAATGCGAAGAAATTTTTCATGTAGCTGATTTGCATGACCATAGCTAGTCGGAGGAGCTTCCTTTCTATTGTACAGAGGAGCTCAAGGTTGGTGTTTCAATTAAAGGTTTAACGGAGGAGGATGGTCCATTGACCATAGAGGAGGGATTGACACAATAAGCTATCATGCAAGCTGATGCTATTGTTATTGATCACCCAAGATATTTTCCCTCCAACCCAAAACATTCAAGGGTATGTCCTATCAAGCATCTAATCGGGCTATAGATCAACAAGAAGGAGCAGCCTCATGACAATGTTGATCTCGAGAATCAAGGGAGGTATCATTTTGAGCACAACCAGTTCATCCTTTCACTTGATCACCACTGGTTCACAAATCAAGAAAGGTGGGTAAGTGATCTCACTTTTCTCCTTGGAAGGATGTTGTGGAAAATGGTTGAATACTTGATTTTTCTCATCCTTTGGTGGATTCACAAAAAATTAGAGCATTGCAAGTTGTTTAGGAGGGGGAGCTATTTTTCAAAACTAGTTAATGGTTTTGTTTGAGTATCTTTTTCACTGGCTAGTGTAGGGTAGAGTTAGTGTCCACTACTAATAAGTGTTGTTGAAGTACATTTCTTTTCAGTTTTCATTTCATAAGTGCCTCTACGCCTTGTTTTCTAGACACCAGGGCCTTGTTTGTTTACTGATTTGCTTTACTAGTGTTGTTTTTGCGGCTATTTAGAGTTGCAAGTTTTTGATTTTTTAGAATTCTTGAGTTTCAGAAGGGCAGAATTGACTCCATAACCAATGGATATTCATAAGGCAACTGGCCTAGTGCTTAGCAAGCAAGCATCTAGCAGAGGTCACCAAAAGTGTTATCAATTTTTCACACAGCTCAAATTGATAGAGCTGGTTATGCAAGTTCATTTTAAGGTGAAGAATTTCAATTTGTTATTGTAGATGTTTTAACCATTGAAAATGCTTGAATTGTTGAGTTTTAAAGAAGTGAAATGTGTTTTTAGTTGCTTTATATGATTTGCAACATTAAGTATAGCATTAGAAATAAAAGAAGTGCTTTCATTCTATCATTCATTCACAATGTTCAATACATTGTTTACATGAAAAGGAAGTACAAAATTGAACAAGTCTTTCACAAATGTTTTTTTTTGTATTCATTGGAGTAAAAAGAAGAATCAAGTGTCCCACACAAGCCATGGGAGTAGCTGGAACAATGAACCATAAAGAATATCCTATGCTATCAAAGATTGAAAAGGAGAAAGAGCATGTAAGAAAGAACATAATCGTCATTGCATGATGGTGTATTTGAGCTGCCTCCAGAGTTGAGCTCTCCTTTCTGCTTTTGTGCTCCAAGTGAGCCTACAAGTGGATGAAATTTTTGTTAGAGCTCAGACTATGAACATTCCTACATGGTCCATCAACAGTAATGTAGAACATTGTATATGATGCATTGAATCAGCTGAGCAAGAACAAGAGTACAAGAGAATACCAAGGAGAAAACATCATGAGAAACTTTTGAATTTATTGTTTTAATCTAACATTGTTTGTTTCTTATGCAAGTATAGGAAAATCCATGTTGTTGATTTTTTTTTAATATCATAAAGCATGTTGTTTGAAATGGGCTCCCACAAGGGTTGAGACCTGGCATGCTCTCCTCAACATTCCACAGAGGGGTTTTTAGAAAAGAGACAACTCAAAATTGCTCAAAGAGATATGCATCTGAAGGGCTGCATCAAATTCCATGAGAACTCGAGCAAGTAACCATCTAGGACAATCAAGTCCGATAGTGTAATGAATTGAAGATCATAGAGGATCAATTGCTCAAGTGAATTACCATCAAGTGTATCATCACAAAATGTGATAGTGAGCAGCATACATAATTCCTTGTTTACAAATTAAACAATAACAACTGAAGCAAATGGAGAAGCTTCTAAGTATCGTATCAACAACAGTTGTTTATATTTCAAAATCTTCCATGCAATGATTGTTTTCACATCATCATGTTGTTGTCTAGGAGATAAAAATGCATGAAGAGTGCCCAAAGGAGGCTTCTCCCATCAAGAAGATAGAGTTATCAATGGCTACAAGTGAGCTACTAAAAGTAGGGAATGAATGAAAAGAGGCATGTTTGATTGTGTGTGAAACACATTAAGTGTTTGAGCTGAATGTAGCTTGAGGACAACATCATCAATGGAGAAAATTTGTAGAATGAGTAAGTTTTTCTTCATAATTTCTATGCTACAAACATAAAGGAAAATCACATTGCCTTGTTTCATTAAATGTGAAGCCAGATGTCCATTTTTCATGAAGCATTCAAATGCATGAAATAAGAGACAATGAGCATAAAAGTAATCTATAGAAACACTCCAGACACTAAGAGCAAATGTTGCATGATGATAAATCAAAACATGTCAAGGTAAAGTGCATTTGAGAGTGAATATTTGTATGCTTCATCAAGCAAGATAAAATAGCATGATATGCATATAAATGGTGCAATCAAAGGTGCATGAAGGTATGATGAAATGTTTTGTTTGGTAAGCTATTGAAAAGGTGTGAAATGGATTTTAACTTCACTGTGTTATACATTTCAAGAAAAATAGAAAACAAACAATTGTTGACCTATGCATTGAGCAAAGAAAATACAAGTGTTACTTGAATAACATACCAACTCGCAACATTAAAGAAGATTTCTAAGTGGAGAAGAGATACTACCTAAATGTGAACAAGAAAAGATATAGTAGCATGTGGACAAATGAAACATTATTTTTTTCCAAAACAATGAAAAATGCTCAAGTTACCTAGGGTTTCAAAGCAAATGAGATAGTGAAGCCCAACTTGTCATGTCACAAGATGCATATGCATGAATAGAGGAAACAAGACATATTTTTCATATATTGGAAATGAGAGCACTAATCCTATCATGTGTTTCAACAAAAAAATTCATGGATAATATTATGAGTTTTTAAATGTAGAGATAAAAGGAAATAGTTTGAGCTCATAAAAATGCATAGAAACCCTAGTTCATGCTCTCATACTTGCGGCCTATAAAGGAAATTTCTCTCCATAAATCACAATACCCACTTAGGTTTTGTGCTAAAAATGAAAATAGAAGAAGAAACAACAAGGGTTTGAGCCCTTAACAATAGAGAAGTTTTCAAAATGAAGAAACCAAGCTACAGACCGCGACCATGAGGGGTTTTGAAAACCCATAAAATGGAAAGCATGTATCTAAAAAATGTTTTCATTTGCACATTGTGGGTCGAGCCCCATAATATTTTGTTCTATGGAAAATAAGGGGAATACATAGTGATGGTCGCAACCTGTGTAATGGCTGAGCTCAAAGGGTGCAAAGAACCTCATCATTTTTTATAAGAAAAACTTGAACAAAGCTCTATTTAAGAGGGAAATACCTTTAAGAGTGAGAAGAGAAGGTTTACCTTGAATGTCGATGTGGAGAAGCACAACAAAGCCCATGGCCAGAGCCTTCAAAGAGCTTGAACAGACCCTCCAATGGCCACCACAAAGAGTGGAGAGGAATGACAACACACTAAAACAAATAAGGTATAAAAAAACTAGTCACAACCGCGGCCTTTTATTTCTCATCAAATGGAGTGAAAAAAGTATCAAAATGCAAATAAAAGTGCCTACCATTGAATGCAAAAGAAGGCGTGATAGAATAGAGAAGAAAATACCTCGAATGGTGGAGTCTCTACTCCAAACCCCAGTCTCCCATGGCCACACCTAGTAGAGCCCCATTTTCCCTAACTTGGCCGATGCAAATGGTAACCAAAAAATGTGTTTGAAGCATTTTTTTGTTAGGGTTTTTCCCATTTGTCAATTCGAATGTGATTTTAATCACATTTATTTTCAACAAAATATGCCTTAATTAATACCTTGCCTCATGTGTTGCCTATGTTGAATGCCTTAGGCATTTCTTTTTCTAATTTTTAAAGAAAATCAAAATGTCATATGTGCTTTGGACCCTTTCATTCTAGGGTAGGCCTTTTCATTCCTTCGAAACATTTTATGCCCATGCATTTTTCCTTAAGGATAAATTGAGTGATGACCTTAGGTTCTTTGTCTTTTGCCTAAGTCTTGAGTAGTTTAGGATTTCCCCTTGGATTTTGAGTCACTTTATGTGATGGGGTTTTTAATTATTTTTATGATTTTTTGAAGAAAAATCAATTATGTAGAGAACCTATATAATGTTTTCATTTTTCACAAGTATTGATGCAAAAATAAAAATATTTGGAGATAGAAAAGAAAAATCAGAGTAACTGGAGGTGAATTGAAAAAATCAAATACAATTAGGCTTTCTTTATTGTAATTCATAAACTGCATATGATTGTAAAACAACACTAATGGTATTGTTTCTATAAATTACCTTGGTGTTTTTTAGTGTTTAAAATGTAGTTGATACACTCAAGTCTTCTTGGAAACCTTCTATTTTGAGTTTCAATTCCTCAGCAGATTTGGAAAAGAGGTGATAGTTAGAACTTTCTATTTTCAGTTCTAGGTAGTTTTGGACCTAATTTTGTGGAGTTTTTGGATCAACTTGTTGGAGATGAGAAGTTTCCATTTTGGTGAAGTTGTTTGGAGTAGTTTGAGCCCCTTCTTTTTAGGATTTTTCCTTGAACTCAAAAATTTAAAATGAGTTGCTTTTTTGATGATGCAATGGGCCTAGTTTTCTTTTTTTGCACCATGGATATCACTTGATTCCTATAAGTTGGAGAAATTTCAAATTTCTCAGGGTTCAAAATTTTGTTTCTTGCTCTCTTATGCTTTGCTGAGAGTTTTGTAAACTTTTTTGAATCATATTTTGATGTATTTCTCCTTCATTTATAATAAAAGCACCAGAGTTTTCCTTTCCCTTTCTTGTCATGAGCTCATAGTGATAGTCTGATTTTTTTTGTGATTCAAAGTAGTGGATCCTTCCTTGTCTTATTATTGTGGGTTATAGTCAAGATTTGCAGTTAGTTCAGGTTGCATACTGTATTCATTGTTTAGGAATCTTTATGCAAAACACTATTGAGCTAAATGTTCTAAAGTGGACTGTGAGAGAAAATTGATTTGAAAAAGGTGTTGTGAGTTAAGTTTTGTCAAAATCTCAAATATCTAGTTCATCATCATTAGCTGTAGGTTTTTTTTTCTCCCTTCTTTCTGCCCCCTTTTCCTTAGAAAATTCATAGGTTAGGTGATTAGCTAGAGGGAACCAACTCACTCTTTAGTTTCACTCCTACTAATTGATTGACCCACAAATCAGGGAGTGTTTCCATGTTGCAATAGGATAGCCAAGACTAGCTTAACTAAGGGTGCAATCCTGGTTGCCAACATGACCAATTCCTAAGTTTGATTCTTCTCAATTTGCATAAGTTATTCTTTCATTGATTCCTTCTAATGTTCATCTTTACAAGCTTCACTTACAATATTCAGTTAAATCTTAGAAAGTAAACATAGATTGACTTCAATAGAAGCTCCACTTCTAGTTAATACACCTTTTATCTTGTCACCAATAATCTAGATTTTTGAATGATTCTTCTTTACATATCTAGGTGTCTTAGGGGACATCACCGGAGCATCTTCTTCTCTTTCATTTCATTCATCCTACTTCTCTTACTCATATTTTTCCTATTCTTCCACAATCTCCTCAATTCTTACCCAACCACGTTCATCATATTCATATCCATCAATGTTAATATAATTCTTCATTTTCTCATCAACCTTGACATTTGAACTCTCTAAAATATTTCTCAATATTTTATTGAAACATTCACATGCCTTGCTTTTAGTAGAATATCCAAGGAAAATTCCTTCATCACTTCTTACATCAAACTTTCCTAAGTTTCTTCATCTCTTATGATATAATATTTGCTTACGAATACCTTGAAATACTTAACAGTAGGAATTATTCCATGTCATAGCTCATAGGGAGTCTTTGTACTATTTTCTCTTGCTTGAACTTTATTGAATACATAAACAGTAGTATGAATAGCTTCTTTCCAATAGACTTCTAATAAACTAGCCTCAATAACCATTGATCTAACAACTTCTTGAAATGTTATATTTTTCCTTTCAACAACTCCATTTTGTTGAGGAGTTCTTAGGGCAGATAACTGTCTCTTTATTCCATGCACTTCAAAAAAAATTAAACTCATGGGAGGTGAATTCTCCACCTTTGTCATGAATCTATCTAATGCATTTGGTTTCTCTATAAGAAATGTAACCCATGTATATCTAGAATAATCATTAATTAAAAGCATAAATTACCTTTCACCAAGTAGACTTCTCACACTTGTAGGACCACAAAGATCTTTATGAACTAAATCTAGTAGTCCAATCTTAGACTATTCCTTTGATCTATAATTATTTTTGTCTTGCTTTCCAAATAGATATTTTTTGGAAATAGCATTAACAGGCTTTGTAATTCTCAGTAAATCTCTCACCTCCTAAAAAACACTAATCCTTGCTAAGTTATCAAAATTCATGTGATAGATTCTCCTATGCCATAACCAATTGTCATTAATCTGAGTCATAAAGCATCTCCCATTAACACCCTTAAGTTGATAAATATTTCCTTTAGATTTATTTCCTATAGTAATCAATGTTTTTGATCATTTCTAGATCTCACATCTCTCATCCTTAAACAAAAGATCATATCCTTTTCTGCACGTTTGAAAAACACTCAATAGATTATGCCTTAAACCCTAAATATAGCAGACATCATCAATATGATGCTTTCCATAAAAACTCATTGAACCTATCCCACATATTTTAGCAGCAGTATTATCTCCAAACATAACTAAGCCTCCATCATATTTTTCAAGCTTAACAAAATCTTATCACCAGTCATGTGATGTGAACAACCACTATCAACTACCCAATATTTTTCTCTTACTTAGCATGTAGGGAAAAGATAATCATACCTTCATTTTTCTCCTTCTCTGGAGGGCTTTCCTTTACTTTTTTTTAGAATTAGTAGAAGTAGGTTCATCCTTAAATGCCAAGAACAAGAATTAATTGTCATTAGGATCTTCATATTATGAATCCTCATTAGATATACTAGCATTCTCATTCACATATTAAGCTTTATTAATCTTCTTTCCTTTCTTTTCTTTCGCATATCTTTGTTTATTCCTTTTAGCTCTTTCTGGACACTTTGCAACATAATGACCTATTTCTCCACAGCTAAATCATACCTTCATACTTAACAAAGCCTTTCCTCATCCTTCTTACAAAGTTAGCTTCTATGTCATCAAGGTTTTCTTCATCTGGATCTTTAGCTTTTGTAGCTTTTGTAGCTTTAAAAGCAGACTTTGTTTTGCATCCATTCCTTAAAATCAACTTCCTCATCTCATACGATGTCAAAAATCCTAAAATAAAATCCTTAATACAGGTCTTATAATCTATAGTCTGCTCAATATCACTCACCTTCTCATTGTAAGCATCAAGAAGAGTTCTAAGAATCTTCTTTGCAATCCTGGTTTTAACTATAGTAGCACCAAGTCCTCACATTCTGGGCACTATCTCATCCAATCTTTGTACATAAGATTTAACATTCTCACCTTTAGACATATGTAGAAGATCAAACTGTGTCTCCAAGTTTTGTAGTTTTTCTTCTTTAACTCTTTCATCACCATCGTGTGCTCTTTCCAAGGCATTCCAAACTTCCTTAGCAGTCTTCAAATTTTGAACCTTAATCAACTCAAAATGTACCAGAATATTCTTCAAGATGTACTTCGCCTTATTATTCACTTCATGTGCTTTGATCTCTTCAGGCATACTCAAACCATTAGTAGGAGGAGTGTAAGGATTCTTGTAATCTTTCTCAACATCATATCCGCAATACTCCAAATATTCTTCTGTCAATACTTTCCAAATACCATAATTAGTTTCATCGAACCTTAGATAATCATAAATCATTTTTCCAGCCATCCTAGACCTTCCTCAAGTGGTTAAGCTCTTCACCAAGGAACCATGTGCTAATATCAATTGTTGAATAGGACAATTGAGAGTGGGGGTGAATCAGTTGTCACAAAATTAAACCTTTAATTAAATAACCAAAACTAATTCTTAATACTTCTTAAATGATTAATCATCAAATGCCAATGCATAAACTCAGATCCAACACTTAAACACAATAACACCAAATTTACGTGGAAAACCCAATAAGGGAAAAACCACAGTGAGGATTAAATCACACTATAGAGAATATCAAAACTGATTACAAGAGGCACATTTCCTGAAATAAGGCTCACTGCCAAAACAAGGACTCACTATCTAGAACAAGGACCCACTTTCCAGAACAAGGACTCACTATCCAACAGGGCTAACAACCCAGAGGGCTCACTGCCACAAAGATACATAGAAGACAAAGAAGACTTGTTATAGAGAGACTAAAATCCCAATGCAACAAAGGATTCCACCACAATCACTCACAGACATGCATGAATGATAGAGTTCACCTTCTGCTCACTACATCCAAAAACTTAGCATTAAGCTTGGCACTGATCTCCCACACTCACATCACACACACTCACTGAATAGAATCAATGTCGCATCTAATATCTAATTGCACTTCCTCTTTTCTCTTATCACTCTTCTTCTTCACTCTTGTATATTTCTTTACCACTAACTCATCTTGTATTTATACCATCTTCAATTTTGAAACATATCAAAAGTCAGCCATCTAAATTCAAATTCAAATTATGTCGACACCAAAACATCCTAGGGTGGAATTAGAATGAGGGTGACCCAAAAAAACACTTCAAGGTACCCAAAAAGATCCAACATGCTTCATCAACCTCGAAAGTAGTATTTCACACAAGGTTGTCCAAACTAGTGTAAAACACATAGAACCATTAAGCACAAATCTTCCAAATATCAAAACTAACTTCAATAGAATCAGGGCAAATAAATTCTAGAACCACAAGTCATAAGACTTCATCAAAGAGAAATCTGGACCAGCAACATTTCTCCTGGACCTCAACCAGAAACATAGAAAACCACAGTTCATAACTGGTGAACACAACTTGCATTGTACAACAAATCAACAACTAAAAATCTAGATATAGCATCTTCTAACAACCATGAACATGTCTAAACCGCACAAACATAGGAGAAAATATTGACCAAAACCTATAGCAACCACTGAATACCTACAACATATCTTCATTACAATTTTCTCAATATCCCCGACATATACAACCAACAACTAGTTGATAACCAATTGACCAGTTGGCATCAATGACAACACCTTCAATTTTTCCATTCTTCCAACAATGTATGTATGTATGTATGTGTATGCATGCATGCATGCATGGATGGATGTATGCATGTATGTATGTATGTATGTATGTATGCATGCATGCATGTATGTATGTAAGTGCATAAGTATGTATGTATATATATATATGTATGTTTGTATGTATCTATATCTACATAATGTATATATGTATACATATATGTATGGTTAAAAACTATATAACTCCTTCATTAAAAAATGAAATGGACATATAATAGAAAAATAAATTATATAAAATAAAAATTAGATATATAAATCCATAAGAAATTAGTTTTCTAGAGTTTTGATGAGGGGGTCTACACCCAACACCCACATAGAACACAACAAATATCAACACAAAAAATTCAAGAAAAAAACCAACCCACTTTCGATTACTTTCAGAAGATAAAATTACAAATTCAAAAATTATAATGCTACAACCACATGGGCTTGATTCATTACGAATAAAATAAAATCTCTATGAAAATCTATTATTCAAAGCCACAATATTCACTAATGGAGCCACCTCCTATAGCCTCATTTCTACCCTTTATTTGACACCAATAACTACCTTAGAATGTTCTAGAAAGTGTAACTCCCCTTGTTTTGGCACCAAAATTCCAACCATTCAATTTTGTACCTAGGAAGATATTTTATTGAAATTCAATTTTTGGTGGAACAACTTCTTGTAGCCATAAATTTTTACTCAAGTGTCTAATTTTCTATTATAATATATCATTGGAAAATTTTCAAAGAGATATACAACATTGAATTTATATGAAGATAATTTCATCCATTTTTCAAGCTTTTTTGAGGATTCTAAGGGTTTCAAATTTGAGTTTGAAGTTGTATTAGAGAAATTCTCGGGATGAAAACTTTAATCTCCCAAATGGTACATGATATTGCAATGATTCTTCTCCCATTGAATACATTTTATAATACCACTCCTTGGGGTTAATTTTCAAGTCCATACAAGACTGTTTATGCCAACTTACTAAAAATATTAAGTGACTATTTTTTATCTTTTTTCCTTCTAACTATCTTACACCCCTTAAGTATCATCATGGGACTCAAAACCACAATAAAATAAGGAAAAAATATATATTTTGGTGATGCAATATTTCCCCTACACCACTAAATGCTCTTGCATCAGACACCTTGGGTAATTTGAGAAGTGACCTTGTCACTTCTCTAGTGATGGAGGAAAACCAAGTCAATCAACCTCTACCTTAGCCATGATGATTCTTCAACAAGCCTTCCTTTATATTTTTAACTAGATATTCTTCATACTACCCATTTCTTGTACTTCTACCTACATGACTATCCAATATTTCTTCTATCTCTTCCTTCTTTGAAGTAGGTGATGAATATTCAACTTCTTGATTATTGGTCCATCCTCCATATCTCCTTCATGATACTTTGTCAAATAAATAGTGTTGAACACAAGAGAGATGTTTATTCCACTCAACAACTCTACCTCATAAGCATTTCCTCTACCATTATTCTTTAGGATCTTACATGGTAAAAATTTCATCATTTTTAACTTGTTATATGTTCCCATTGGGAACTTTTATTTTCTTAGGTGAACCACGACTTCATCTCCAACTTGGAATTCCTTAAATATATGATTTTGATCTATCTTAGCCTTGTACTAAGAATGCATCTTATTAAGATGGTTTCTTACCTCTTCGTGCAATTTCTTCAAGTGCTTTGCAAAATCTTTAGCCTCAACACTGCTCTTTTCCCCTTTATCAATATTCCTCAACTCATAAGTAGTCCTTGAACTACTCCCATATATAATATAGAATGGGGATTTACCAATACTCTTTTTGATAGAGCTATTGTTAAAAAAAAATCTTATGGTAAAATAAAATCCCATCTCTTGGGCTTACCTGCTACTAAGCATCTTAGAAGGTTTCCCAAACCCTTATTCACCACCTATGTTTGTCCATAAATCTATAGATGGTGTGCATAATTGAACTTCAAATCTGTCTTAAACTTCTTCCATAAGGTCCTCTAGAAATAACCAACAAATTTATTTTTTGAAACCATACTCTTTGATATACCATGTCATTTCACCACCTCTTTGAAAAATAACTCTGAATTGTGAACATCACTATTCTTAGGACATAAAATGAAATGTTACTTTTTGAAAATATATCTACTACCACAAATATTGAGTTGTGTCCTCTCTTTTTCCTTGGTAAACCAAGAACAAATCCCATGCTAATATCTTCCCATGGCCTCTTTGGTATAGGTAATGGCTTACATAGCCTATTATTTTGACTTACCCCTTTAGCTATCTCACATACTTTGAAAATTTGTACAAACTTCCTCACATATTTTCTTTAATTATGATCAATAATAATTCTCACAAACAAGATAAATTATCTTATCTCAACCAAAGTGTCAAGCCAATCTTCTACTATGCTTCTCCTTGATCATATTCTCTCATAGAACTCCTCAAAATGCACAACTAGCTTCCTCTAAACAAAATCCCATCTTGGATTAATAAATACAACCATTTTGACATATTCAAAGTAAGAGGTTACAAACAAACCTTTTAGGCCTCTGTAAAATCTAGATCTTCAAGATACAAGCTCCATGTTCATCTTGATCAATAAATTTTTCCTTTTACTTAAGGCATACACAACTATGTTTGATATTCCACTCTTGTGATTCAAAATAAAGTATAACTCTACAAAAAATCAACCCATTTTAAGTACCTTTGATTTAACTTTCCTTGACTATTAAGATATTGTAAATCCTGATGATCAATATATAAAAAAACTATTTTGGAAACAAATGGTGTCTTCATTTCTTTAAATCATAGCATAAAACTCTTTTGAGCATCATTTCTCACTAAAATAGGCAATGAGCTTATCTTATTGACTCAAAACAACTCCTATTGCACTACCACTAGCATCACAGTCTACCTAAAATACCTTACTGAAATTTGGAAGTTCCAAAGTAGGTTTCTCTATGAAAATTTTCAACATATCAATACTCTTGGTTGCTCCTATTGTAACAACCAATATCCTTCTAACACAGATTAACTGAGATGTTTCACCCAAAGGTTAAACTAGGAACAAGAGAAGAAATTTTTTTTTTTTATTGAAACAAGTAATTAGAAACCTTCATGCTACTACATTTCATTTGTATAATCATATAAAGAAAGAAAGTTGCATCATTATTTTCTAATTGATAACATCAATATCAAAACATGATACAAATATTTTCATCAGTTAATTGTTTAAGCTAAATAAAGAACTATCAGAGAATAGGGTTAGAGAACCTTATCTAATTCTTTCTCTCATCCAAGACTGGGCATGCCACTGAAGAGAGGGAAAGCATCATCTGGATGCTTTACCTCTAACCTTAGACTCAAGTAGTCCCCTGCACACTTCTTGACTGGAAGCGGCCCTACCCTTCAATGAAAGGTTGTGTTGGGAACCCTCTCAGTTTCCATGTGAGCTCTGGTGTGTACCCCCACCTAACTAACTTTTTCACACTACTAAGGATACCCTCCTACTAAGTAAGACATCTCCAGTTAATTAAGTGTCTGGAGTATGATGAATTGACAAATGCATGTGGTGGCAATGGCACTCACTATGGCCATATTTTTTGTACAAATGTACAACCACTACAAGAGTGTAGTCAAGGTTCACCACCCTACTCGACTTGGAGAAAGCTACTAACCTAGGGCTTACTAGACTACCTATCCCGTCCCAATAAACATGCTCTAAATATAATACAAATAGAGAGGAGGATGCATTCAACCTCCCTATGATGTCAATTTGAATCCTTCTTAGAACTTCTACATTATGGGGCATATCCCTTGAGTTCATGGCTTAAGTCACAAGGTTAAACTACACTCATACTCTTAGGTTTTTCTTCCTCCTAGCTCAACCTAAATGGTTGAGGCTTTAAGATAAAATATTTCTTATGTAACTTGGTTAAAGGACCCTTGATACCCTCGATGTTATTTCTATATTCCTTAAAAAAAGTAAAGCATGAAGTAGTAACCTCTTTTTAAGATATTTATATATTTCTAACTTTCAATCACTTCCAAGAATGCATTTGGTTAACATATTCAACCCAAGAATAGATTATGAACACTCAAAGAGTGAAAAACCTTGGGTCTGCTCTCATTGAACTATGATGCCAATCTTATCTTGATATCAATCAAAATACGAAGCAAGAAAAATCATACCAAATAATTTCTCCCATCTAGAAAACAATTTTGTGCATCCCTTTATATTATATAATACCATATAAATAATCCAAAGACCATTCTTGTTACCCCAACAAGGCATGAAAGCAATACATAATACTTTCCATGAAGAAGACAATTTCTGAACATTAATGTCCAAGAAACAGTAGTGAACTAGGAAATAAAAGAAACAAAAATTCACAATTAACAAAAGATAAAGTTTTCTTTGAGCTTAGCAAGAAAAACGAGTTCAAGACTCTTCCCAAAAATTAGTAGGTTAGTATCATAAAATTTAGCAAGAATGGAAACATATGCTGCTCAAGGTATAAAAAATGATTTATCATACTAGACTAGACTATTAAGGATGAGTTTGTATAATTAAAAAATTGATGAATACAACTAGCTTAGTCTTAATTCATTCAAGCCTGTACGATCAAGCAAGTAATTTCAATCAAAATTTTGGCTTCTTTCTCCTTCAATTGAGAATCTAGTGCAAGATTAGACTCATTTTTTAAATACACCGAGAATAGTGTGTAGCAATTCCTTTTGTTTTCTAAGAATAAATTTTTTCCAACTCATAAAGAAAACCTACTAATCCTTTTGATAGAATTTGAAGAGAGTCTAAAATCATTTACCTGCCCGTTCAACTTGAGGTGTCAATAGTAAGTGTTCCCTGAGAGAAGCTCAAATACGTGACTACTTCAATTAAGCTCCTGGTAATGTCCAACCTTTCCCATCAAAGAAGGTGCTTCTAAATCTTGATACCCATCCAAGAAAAATGATTCATGTACTTAAAGGCTTCTTTTTTCTATATGGCAATGTCGTTCAGATTAACCAACCCCCGTCTCTTCCAGATTTGGAGTATAAATAATATGCAGATTGAAACAATTTTAAGATCATTTCAGAAACAGTTATCCTGTGATTCCCAATTTGGTTCCATTATTTTACCATATCGCAAAAATATTTACTTGATGATGAGGAGCATGAAGTGGTTTAAAATTGGGACTCCTCATATGCTATTCCCCCAGTAATCCCCTCTATTCATGGTGAGAAATTATTTGATAACTTGAAGAATCGATTTCAACAATAACCAATCACCCAGATTCCCAAAAGATGGTAATACCAATAGAATTAAAGTTATTGTGGCATTCTCATGAGGATAAGGCAGTTAGATTTCATTTCTATCCACCACCTTGCCCAAACAAAACCACATTTCCCTATTTATTCGTCCATGAATGAATTTGTTTAACGTTATTCCTTCCAGATTTTGTGTTACGAAGGAAATAGCTTAAGCAACCTTGATGGATAAGATTCATCAGTTGAATAACACATATATATTAGCACATAATATTAATTAAATCTCCAAAGTCATGGTTAGAAAATTTCATATTTAAATATATGCACACCGTGCCACTACATTAGCACCATGATTTCTAAATATATTTCTAGGGGTCATAGATCCCTCCACATCAAAAGGATTTAAGTATAAATTACTCACACCCCCAAGATAGATAAACTATTTTAAAATATTAATAAAGGATAATAATAATCAGTTCATAAGGAAACATTATTATCAAGAAGGGTGATGTTATCTTTTATGTCAAGATGTGGCATTATTCCCAAAGTAGATTCAATGCCTAAATACATTAATTACTAATGTGAATATATGCATAAATAAGAATAATTATATTCGCTCATATGGTTATTTATATAGAAAGAAGTGAGGTGGTTTACAAACCCTAAAACCATCCCCCACAAAATTGGGGAACAAAACAACCAACGCAAGATGACTTACCTCCAACTAGTAAAACATGCCCTAGACTTTTTAGGTTGGCCAAATCTCACCCAACTGGCTCGAACCCAAATGGAAACACTGGAGACTTCACAACTCAACCTCTCTACCAGATGATACTTTCCCTCTTTTGCCCTATTGAAACTTGGTTTGTCTTGCATCATCACTCATGAAGAGCAAATAGTTGGCCTGAAAATATTTCAATACCCTCATCATATCACATTTATATTCATAATTTCTTTTTAAGGAAGAAATTATATACATATCATCCTATTTGAATTAGGGCATCATGCATCCATAACTCAATCGAAAACTTAAATCAAAATTTGCATATTTCATCATAACATCATGGTTTTTTTAAAACTTATAGCATTTCATTGCAAATTCATTGCAAAATTTATGAAAAGTAAAAGCAGACTTTTCAAAACTAGGGTGGGATGTAATATCTTCCCCCCCTTAAGAATCATTGTCCTCGATGATGAGAAGTTTTAAAACATAAGTATAAAGTAAGGTTTTTAAAGAACGTTTTCATAGTCTCTTAAGAGATGTGGAAATCTGTGTTTAATGTCCTAGTAGTCTTCCTAGGTAGCACTATCTCAACATAATTGTCCCATTGAACCTTGCATTGTAACACATCCCTATTATGTAGGCAGGGCCTACGTGTTTCAAGCACCCTAAGTGGCTCAATCATAACCACACCTAGATCTTGAACCTGCAGTGCATTCCAATCAATCATGTGACTATTACTAAGTATATATTTTTTTTTATATGACACATGAAATACATTATGCATCCTAGCAAGTGTTGGTGGTGGAGAAATTCGGTAGGTGACTGGGTTGAATTTCTCAAGAACCTCAAATGGTCCAACATAGTGAGGAGATAGCTTGGATGATTTCCCAAACCTAACTACACTTTTTTGTGGCTTTACTCTCAACAAAACCTTTTCCCCTACTATAAAATGTCTAGGTATTCATTTGGCATCAATGTAACTTGTCTATCGATCATTGGCTTCTGCAAGTTTTTTTGATCATCCTTATTTGTCCCTCCATTTCTGAAAGCATTTCTAAACCAAGGCTAATCCTATCTTCTAACTTATCCTAGCTTATAGGAGTTTGGAACTACCTTCCATATAATTCTTCAAATGGATTCATCTTGATCGCTGAATGATATGAGTTGTTATACGAAAATTCCACAAGTGGAGATAATCCTCCCACTTGTATTGTTGATCCATATAGTAAACACTCGAAAGGTCTTATAGAACCTGATTCACCCTTTTTATTAAACCATTTTTCTTAGGGTGGTATGCAGAACTTATGTTTACTTGGGTCCCAAGGGAGGTGAAAAGAGTTTTCCAAAATCTGGAGGTCATACTTGCATCCCTATCTAAGAAAATCTTCTCAAGAACACCATACAATCTAAAAACCTCTTGAACAACCTTATGGCCTATGATGGGTATGTTGAACAAGACAACTGAGATGGGGGATGAATCAGTTGTCATAGATTTAATCTTTTAACTCAATCACTGGAACTAATTCTTAATACTGCTTAAATGATTAATCATCAAATGCAAATGCAGAAAATTAAATCCAACACATAAACACAATAACACCAGATTTACGTGAAAAACCCACTAAGGGAAAAACAATAGTGAGGATTAACTCAAACTATAGAGAATATCAAAATTGATTACAAGAGGCTCACTATCAAAACAAGGACTCGTTTTCCAATAGGGCTATCAACCTGGAGGGCTCACCACCACAAAGATATAAAGAAGACAAAGAAGACTTGTTATAGAGAGAAGACAATCTCAATGCAACAAAAGATTCCACCACAATCACTCATAGAAATGCATGAATGATAGAGTTCACCTTTTTCTCACTGCATCCAAAAACCCAACATTTAGGCTTCACACTAATCTACCACACTCGCATCACACACACCCACTGGATAGCATCATGTTGCATCTATCTACTCTTTTTCCTTTCGCTTATCTTTCTTCTTCGCTCTTATATATTTTTCACTACTAACTCATCCTATATTTATACCATCTTCAACTTTGAAACATATCCAAAATTTTCCATCCAAATTCAAATTCAAATTAGGTCAGCGCCAAAACATTCTAGGGTGGAATTAGAATGAGGGCGACCCAATCACACACTTCATAAGGACCCAAATAGGTCCAACATGCTTTTGAAAGTAGTGTTCAACACAAGGTCGGAAAAACTAGTGTAAAACACATAGAACCATTAAGCACAAACTTTCTAGATACCAAAATTATCTTCAACACAATCAAGGCAACTCAACTCTAGAATCTCAAGTCATAAAACTTCATCAAAGAGAAATCTAGACCAACAATATTCCTCCCAGACCTCAACTAGAAACACAGAAGACCATAATTCACAACTGATGAACATAACTTGCATTGTACAATGAATCAACAACTAAAAATTTGGATATAGCATCTTCTAACAACCAAGATTAACATATCTAAACCATACAAACATAGGAGCAACTCTGGAGCAAAAACTGGAGCAACCACTCAACACTTGCAACAAATCTTCATTACAATTTTCTCAATACCCTCAACATAGACAACCAATAACAACCAATTGATCAATTAAAATCAATGACAACACCTTTAATATTTCCATTCTTGCAACAATCTCCCCCTTTTTCATTGATAACAACACATGATGTGAAAAACCATCAAAGACAACATACTAACTCTAAATACACTTCTCAACATTTGTCTATCTATTTTTCCCCCTTAGTAGATAATATTTTGTATTCTTCCCCTTCTTCTTTCCATGCTTCCTCTCATTTTTCCTTTTTTCATTTATTATTTTCACATGCTTCCTCTCCCCCTTTGACATCAATGGAAAAGGCAAAAGATATTTTACATTGATTTCTCCTTTGACATAGAAAACATAATACTTACAATGACAACACCTGACACTACCTGCTCCCCCTGAGAGGTAGCCACCAAGACATTAGTACAAAAGAAATATAGACCCATAGATCCACTAGATTTATGCATCTCCATATGAATCTACTTCTAGAAAGGAGGGGAAATGAACCCTAACTTCTCCTAGAGATACTCAAAAGTATCTTTAGGAAGAGCCTTTGTGAAAATATCAGCCACCTGATCCTTCATCGAAATATACACAAGATTTACTTCATTCTCCATTACCTTCTCTCTCTCAAGAAATGATATCTAATAGATATATGCTTCATCCTTGAGTACATCACAGGATTCTTTGAAATGTTAATTGCACTTGTATTATCACAAAAAATAGATATAGGATCATCATACACCACTGTGATATCTTTCAATGTATGTTTCATCCATAGAAATTTTGTACAACAATATGTAGCAGCAATATATTTAGCTTCAGCAATAGACAAGGAGTCTGAAACTTTCTTTTTTCTCAACCATGCCACTAGTTCGCGTCTAAGAAATAATGCACCACCACTTGTACTCTTTTTTTCATCTACACATCCAACCCAATCTACATTTGTATAGGCACTAAGTGTAAATTCAGTATCTTTAGGATACCATAATCCATAATCTAGAGTGTCATTCAAACATCTAAAAATTATTTTAAGAGCAACAACATGTGTTCCTTAGGATCTTCTTGAAATCTAGCCACAAGACAGACAACATGCATAATATCCGGTCTAGTAGCAATTAGATATAATAATCCAAAAATCATAGATCTATACTTTCTCTGATCAACCTTAGGTGAATCATCATCTTTACCCAATTTACAACCAGTCACCATAGGAGTACATTTTGGTTTGTAACCATCCATCCCAAACTTCTTCAACATATTTCTCACATACTTAGATTGTGCAATAAAAATTACTATCACTGTTTGATTAATCCGTAGCCCAAGAAAGAAAATCATCTCTCCAAACATACATTTTAAAATCTTTTTGCATCTCTTCCACAAACATCTTGCACATATTTTCATTCCATCCAAAGATAATGTCATCAACATACACAACTACAATCAAAATTTTTTCATTTTCAATCTTAAAATATAGATTACTATTTGTCGTAACTTTGTTGAAACCTTGTTGAATCAAGTGCATGTCTAACCTTGCTTACCAAGCTCTAGGAGCTTGCTTCAATCCATATAATGATTTCTTCAATATGCACACCATATCCAGTTGATCTGTCAATTGAAATCCTTCTGGTTGTTCCATGTAGACTTCTTCTTCTAGCTCACCATTCAAAAATTTTAACTTGACATCCATTTGATAGACCTAAAAATATTTATGAGCAGCAAGTGCTAGGAACATCCTTATAGCTTCCATTCTTTCTATTGGGTCAAAAGTTTCCTAAAATTCTATTCCTTCTACTTGTGAGTAGCCTTTACACACAAGCCTTGCTTTGTTTTTGACAACTTCTCCATTCTCGTTCAACTTATTTTTGAACACCCACTTCGATCCACTAATGTTTTTATTTGCCAGTCTTGGGACCAATTCCCAAATTTGATTCTTCTCAATCTACATAAGTTCTTCTTTCATGGCTTCCATCTAATGTTCATCTTTACAAGATTCACTTATAGTCTTTGGTTCAATCTCATAAAGTAAACATAGATTCACTTCAGCAGCATCTTTGCTTCTAGTTAATACACCTTTTGTCTTGTCACCAATAATCTAATTTTTTGAATGATTCTTTTGTACATATCTAGGTGTCTTAGGGGACATCACCATAGCATCTTCTTCTCTTTCATTATATACATCCTCCTTCTCTTTCTCATCCTTTTCATGTTCTTCAATCTCTTCTATTCTTACACAATCAAGTTCATCAAATACATATCCATCAATGTCAATGAAATTCTTCATTGTCTCATCTACCTTGATATTTTCACTCTCTAAAATATTTCTCATTATTTTATTGAAACATCTATATGCATTTCTATTAGTATAATATCCAAGAAAAATGCCTTCATCACTTCTTTTATCAAACTTTCCCAAAGTTTCTTCATCTCTTCCGATATAACATTTTCTTCTGAATACCTTGAAATACTTAACAGTAGGAATTCTTCCATGCCATAACTTATAGGGAGTATTTGTATTGTTTTCTCTTGCTTTAAATTGATTGAATACATAAATAGTAGTATGAATAGATTCTTTCTAGTAAACTTCCAATAACCCAGCCTCAGTAATCATTGATCTAGCAGCCTCTTCAACCATTTTGTTTTTCCTTTCAACAACTCCATTTTGTTGAGGATTTCTTTGGGACAATAACTGTCTCTTTATTCCATGCACTTCACAAAACATGTTAAACTCATGGGAGGTGAATTCTCCACCTATTTCAGACCTTCAACATTTTATTTTCAAGTTTACTTCATTTTCAACCATAGCTTTGAATGTCTTGAATCTATCTAATGCATTTGGTTTCTCTCTAAGTAATGTAACCCATGCATATCTTTAATAGTCATCAATTAAAATCATAAAGTACCTTTCACCAAGCAGACTTCTCACTCTTGTAGGACCACATATATCTGTATGAACTAAATCCATTAGTCCAGTAGTAGATTGTTCCTTTGATCTATAATGATTTCTTGCTTTGCTTTCCAAACTAACAATTTCTGCACATAGCATTAATAGGCTTTGTAATTCTTGGTGAATCTCTCATGGCTTGAACAACACTAATCCTCACCAAGTTATAAAAATTCATGTGAAACATTCTCTAATTCCATAACCAATTTTCATTAATCTAAGTTATAAAACATTTTCCATTAACACCTTTAAGTTGATAGATATTTCCTTTAGATTGTATTCCTATAGCAATCAATGTTTTGGATCCTTTCCAGATATCACATATCTCATCCTTGAACACAAGATCATATCCCTTACTGCACATCTGACCAACACTCGAGATGATTCCTTAAACCCTTAACATAGTAGACATCATCAGTATGATGCTTGCCATCAAAACTTACTGAACCTATCCCACATATTTTAGCACTAGTGTCATCTCCAAACATAACCAAGCCTCCATCATATTTTTCAAGTTTAAAAAACTTACTTTTATCACTAGTCATGTGATGTGAACAACCACTATCAACTACCCAATAATTCTTTTCTTGTTTAGCATGTAGGGTAGAGATAACCGTACCTTCATTTTTCTCCTTCTTTGGAGGGCTTTCCTTTACCTGTTTTTCAGAATTAGCAGAAGTAGGTTCATCCTTAATCGCCAGGAACAAGAATTCATATTCATAATCTTAATCAAATATAATAGCTTTCTCATTCACATAATATGCTATGTTAATCTTCTTTCCTTTCTTTTCTTTCTCATATCTTTGTTTATTCCTTTTAGCTCTTTCCAAACACTTTGTAGCATAATGACCTATTTCTCCACAACTAAAGAATTTAAACTATAACTTACCTTCATACTTCCTAGAGAATTTCCTAATTATTCTTACAAAGTTATCTTCTATTTCATCAATGTTTTATTCATCTGGATCATTAGCTTTTGTATCCTTAAAGGAATTCTTTGATTTGCATCCATTCCTTGGATTTGACTTCCTCATCTCATAATATGTCAAAAATCCCAACAACAGATCCTTAGTGCAGGTTTTATAATCTATACTCTACTCAATAGCATGCACCTTCTCACTGTAAGCATCAAGGAGAGTTTCGAGAATCTTCTTCACAATCTCAGCTTCATCTATAGTAGCACCAAGTCCTCACATACTGGCCACTATCTCATCCAATCTCTATACATAGGCTTTAACATTCTCATCTTCAGACATATATAGAAGCTCAAACTATGTCTTCGAATTCTACAATTTTTCCTCTTTAACTCTTTCATCACCTTCATGCACTCTTTCCAAAGCACCCCATACTTCCTTAGCAGCCTTCAAATTTTAAACTTTAATCAACTTTAAATGTACCAGACTATTCTTCAAGATGTACTTCACCTTATTATTTGATTCATGTGCTTTTATCTCTTCAGGTGTACTCAAACCATTAGCAAGAGGAGTGTAAGGATTCTTGTAAGCTTTCTCCACATCATAACCACAATACTCCAGATATTCTTCCATCAATATTTTCCAAATAGCATAGTTAGTTCCATTGAACCTCGGATAATCATAAATCATTTTTCCAACCATCCTAGACCTTCCTCAAGTGGTTAAGCTTTTCACCAAGGAACCAAGCTCTTATTCTAATTGTTGAATAGGACAACTAAAAGGGGGGTGAATCAATTGTCACATATTTAATCTTTTAATTCATTCACTAGAACTAATTCTTAATGTTGCTTAAATGATTAATCATCAAATTCCAATGAAAAAACTTAAATCTAACACAAACACAATAACACTAGATTTACGTGGAAAACCCAATAAAGGAAAAACCATGGTGAGGATTAACTCACACTATAGAGAATATCAAAAACAATTACAAGAGGCTCACTGTCAAAACAAGGACTCACTATCCAACAGGGTTATCAACCCAGAGGGCTCACTACCCCAGAGATACAAAGAGGACAAAGAAGACTTCTTACAAAGAGAATAGAATCCCAATGCAACAAAGGATTCCACCACAATCACTCATAGAAATGCATGAATGATAGATTTCACCTTTTTCTCATTGCATCCAAATACTCAACATTTAGGCTTTGCACTGATCTACCACAATCGCATCACACACACCTACTAGATAGCATCAATGTCACATCTATATTCTTCTTTTCCTTTCACTTATCTTTCTTCTTCGCTCTTATATATTTTTCACCACTAACTCATCCTATATTTCTACCATCTTCAACTTTGAAACATATCCAAAGTCGGCCATCAAAATTCAAATTCAAATTCAAATTAGGTATGTGCCAAAACATCTTAAGGTGGAATTAGAATGAGGAAAACCCAAACACATGCTTCATAGGGACCCGAATAGATCCAACACACTTCACTAGATCTAAAAGTAGTGTTCAACACAAGGTCGACCAAACTAGTGTAAAACACATAGAACCATTAAGCTCGAACTTTCCAAATGCTGAAATTATCTTCAACACAATCAAGGAAAATCAACTCTAGAACCTCAAGTCATAAGACTTCATCAAAGAGAAATTTGGACCAACAAAATTCCTCCTGGACCTCAACTAGAAACACATAAAACCACAGTTCACAACTTGTGAACATAACTCGCATTGTACAATGAATCAACAACTAAAAATATAGATATAGCATCTTCTAACAACCAAGATCAACATATCTGAACCATAAATAGGAGAAAATAAAGAGAAAAAACTAGAGCAACCACTCAACACTTGCAACATATCTTCATTACAATTTTCTCAATACCCTCAACATATATAGCCAACAATAACTAGTTGATAACCGTTGATCAGTTGACATCAATGACAAAACCTTTAATCTTTCCATTCTTTCAACAGGGTGCCCCATCAGTCAAGTTTCCTATAATAAAGTGTGCCATCTTGGTGAGTTTTCCACCACGACTAAGATTGCATTGTGCCTATTTTTGGACATAGGAAGTCCTTGCACAAAATCCATACTGATTACTTTCCATTTACATTCAAGAATTTCATGTGAGTAAAGCAGTCCTACCAGGTGTTGATGTCTAGCTTTCACCCTGAGGCATTCTAGAAATTCTATCACATATTTAGTTTAATCCATTTTCATTCCCTTCCAAAGGTATAAAGGCTTGATTTCATCCAAAATCTTTGCCACCCTAGGGTGTCCCGAATATGGTGCAACATGAATTTATCTTAAAACTATGTTCCTTAACTCGCCTGAGTCAGGAACACACATTCTTCCCATATATGGGTGAAATCACAATAGTGTGTTTCATTTTTTTCCCAAGATGGACATTTACATCAATATTTTTAACTAAATCTTCATCTTTTGAGACCTATAGCAGCTAAACCTTTAAGAATTTGAAGATGATACAAACTAGATATTTTTGGCAATTTGTGTGTAGATTCTAAATAGTTGTTTATTTAAAATTTTCAAAATAAATCATGAAATTTTCAACATCTCCTTTAATAACTAGTTTTAAACAAACAAAAAAATAAAATTAGAAAGTAATGTTTGTGTCGTATAACATAAAAAAATTTCTACAAAGGATAAAATTATAATTTTTGAAATATAGATTCTCAACATCAATATCTAGGGAAAAGATATATTTTCATAATTTTTTGTTACATATATTTTTTTAATTAATTTATGGAGTCATGATAACTATAATTTAGACATATGTGTGTGTCATACAACCTAATGTGTTATATATATATTGAAATATAATTTTTAGTTTTTTGGTGAAACAAGGACATCAATACCCAGGGAAAGGGTATCTTTTTATTTTTTTTACAATGGTTTACTATTTTTCCACCTCTATAGAGTGAAGAGCTTGATGTTTATAGAAAAACCTATGTTCAGTAAAAATTGAAAATTAAATAAATGACCAAACAAATACATATCAAAACTATACTTGTTGGAAAGGACATTTTGAGTGCTACAATCTTGCAAAACATAATTTCTAAATGATGTTATTTAATCCCTCAAAAGGTAAAGAAAAAGTGTTTTTTTGCAAGCATTTTAATAGATGTAAAGGAGACTCCATTCTGGGTATGATTTAATACTAAAGGGGTTCTATCCAAGGGGTTTTGATCTAAGGGGTCCTTATCTATCCCTCTTCAATGAAAACCCTTTAGATGAAATCTCTAAAGGATTAAATAATTATTTTTTCTAAAAAATGTGATTTTGGGAAAAAATCAGCATGTCCCAAAAGTGAGACACACTATTGTGACAACACCTATATCAGAGTGATCCATCTAATTCAAATTGAAACCCATCATATCTAGAGTCTTGAGGGTTATCCAATAGGGATTTCCTGACTTTCTTCTAGTATTCGTCCCCACTGGACTATTGTAGCGCTTGACTATGGAAACTAGTTCGTACTGACATGGAGGAAACATGCCTCCTATTGAGACCATCTGCTACTTGGTTCTCTTTCCCTTTAATATAACTAATTTCAAATTCATAATCATATTATAACTCAAGCCATATTCTTTTCTGAGTGTTCAAATTAGGTTGAGTGGACAAATAATGCAAACCCTGGTGATCTGACCTTAATTCAAAGGGTTTACCCAACAAATAATGTTTCCACATCTATAGTGCATGCACTATTGCTACTAATTACAGGTCTTGAGGTTCATAATTTTTCTCGCAGTTCTTTAGTTTTCTAGACTCATAGGTTATTACTTGCCCATCTTGCATGAGTACACCTCCTAATCCTTCACCTGAAGCATCAGTGGTGGCTACAAATTGTCCCTCAAGATTGGGCACTTTTAGAATTAGTATCGTAGTCAATTTCTCTTTCAGTATATCGAAAGCCTTCTAACATTTTTCTATCCATTTGAACCTTCTCCCCTTTCTCTGAAGTGAGATAATAGGACTTGCAATTCTGGAGAAATTAGCTATGAACCTCTTGTAATACCTTGCTAGACCCATGAAACTATCAACTTCATGCACATTTTTAGGCTCTGGCCATTCCAAGACTGCCTTTATTTTTTTCAGATCTACCACAATCCCTTCTACAAAGATGATGTGCCTAAGGTATTGTACTTCCTTTTGAAAAAAATTAACACTTGGATAAATTTCCATATAACTTATTCTCTCTCAAACGCTGCAATAAAAATTGTAAGTGCAAGAGATGTTCATCATTTTTTGAGTATATCAAGATATCATCAAGAAAAATGAGCATAAATTTGTCAAGGCAATCCCAGAACACACTATTCATTCGATTCATGAAAGCTACTAGTGCATTCGTCAGACCAAAGGGTAACATTGTAAACTCATAGTGCCTGTATCTTGTTCTAAAAGCAGTTTTATGAATGTCCTCATCCCATAATCTTAACTAATGGTATCCTGATTGTAGGTCAATCTTGGAGAATACCATTGCCCCTCACATTTTATTGAAGAGATCATATATGCATAGCAAGGGATATTTTTATTATTATGGCCTTGTTGAGCAATCGGTAATCGATCCACAACCTTAGAGTGTCATCCTTCTTCTTGAAAAAAATTATTGGTGCCCCCCCCCAAGGTGAGACAGTCAGTCGTATCATACCCTTATCCAAAAGTTCCTACAATTGTGCGTTCAATTACATTAACTTAGTAGTAGTCATATGATATGGAGCTTTGGAGATAGGTTTCATCTAGGTATGAGATAAATGGAAAATCAAATGCCCTTTTGGGGGATAGACCAGGTAATTCATCAGGAAAAACATTTGGAAAATGATGAAGGTAAGGATACTTGTCCCATTCTGAACCCTTATTTTCTTAAACTTCCCCATTCTCCTCTACTAGTGGTTTTTGGGCTTCATAAAACATTAGGTCATCAAAGAAGATAACATCTTAGTTTTCCATAGGCTCTTCTAATTCTTCGTTTGGCTCTCTTGAGTTACATTGTGGAAATTTTCCTTAACTTGACCATTCTTGCAGTTCCTTAGATGAGGACTTTTTTCCCTAGGTCATCTAAGCATTCGACTATTTTAGTGAAACAATCCACCTTTTCTCTATGTCTCCATAGCCAGTTGATCCCTAATATGGCATCATAGGATCCTAGGGGAGCCACATAGAGGTTAATTTCTATCAAAAAACTTGGTAAGTCTACCCTAGCCTCAAATAGACATTGCTCTACCCGAGCCCTTGACTAATTTGCATATTTGACTGACCAAGAGTTTTGCATAAATCCCAACCGTTTTAGAAATTTTACTTAAGACTTTAGGCAATACTAAGAATTTAGTTTCTCCAATATCAATTAAAATTGAAATAGGTGTACCATACAATGTACCTGAGGTCTTGATAGGAGCTATCTGGTACTTTGCTTGTCTGTTATCCAGTGCGACATGGATCTATTGTTGAAACACGACTTAATGAGGTGGTGGAGGATTTCCTTGAGGTGGAGGACCTGATGTTTTGGTGGGGCACTAATGGCATGATGGTCCCTACCACAAGTAAATCAACCCCCAAGTAGTCCTTACTTCTCAACAAGTTTTCCAAAAAATTCTGAATTCCTCTTACCATTATTGTTTTGATTGCCTCCATTCCTATTGTCCTTATGACCTTCACCCCTATTCTCATGGTGACCCTTGCACCTTTCTTGCTGAAAATATTATTTCTCTCCCTTCTTCTTGAAGGATTGGGAAGATTGATTCCAGTTGTACTTTTTTTTGGTTTTTCTCCCTATAAGTTTCCAATAGGATTTAATTCTATGTTCTTTCTTAACTACTTTTTGTAAACTTGATCCATTGTGGTGCAACCATGAATATCTGCAACCATGAATATCTACCTTGCAACAAATCTAGGAATTTAACCCCATGATGAACTTCTTGATGCGAAACCTATCATCTTCTTGATACTGGGCTATTTATTTAAGGAGATGAGTAAATTTTTCCCAGTACTGAATAACTGTTAGGTCCCCTTGTTTCAAGTTCTAGAAATCCATCATTTTCTATTCATAATACAATTGGGGAAACCACCTCTATCTGAAAATGGAAAAAAATTCACCCCATATTAATCTTTTTGTATTTATTATAAATTCCATTTTCTTGTTCATCCACCAAGTGGATGCTTCCCCAACTAATTGAAAAGATCCCCATACTGCTTTTGTAACTTCAAAGTAATTTTGAATCTCAAAATATTTCTCCATCTCAACTAACCAAGCATTTGCAACATCACTAGATTCTGACCCATCAAACTTTGGTTGAGTTACCTTCTTCATTTCCCTAGATAACTCTTGAGCCAAGTGCTCTCTATCCATTTCTTGTGATTTGGACCCCAAGTATGAGTCATCCTGATCACTCTAATTTGTATCCACATGGCAACTTCCTAAGTCACCCTTAAAATTAGGCTCATTACCAAGCCTTTCTCTCTTCAAGTGGTCAACTCTCGTCCTTGTTCCCTATAAAAAGGGCCAAAATTTGATACAACTTTACTTCCACATTTTTTATGGTTTGATCGAATTCATGGTTGTGCTCATGGTTCCTCCAAGTACGCACCATGTTCTTATTAACTCTTACCTAAAGTTTTCCATTTAAGATTTTTAAATAGTTGATTCCTTTTTAACACATATTTGATACCTAGTGTGAGATGAGGAAATTCTGGTGAGGGTCGATTACGCTTGATTCATGATGAATCAAAACACAACTTTTCCAAACAAACCTGCATCTACAAACAAGATCATTTAAATTGGAATTCTAAACTAAGTATTTTATTGAAATTCAAAGCTACAAACTAAGAAAACAGTTAAATTCCTAATCTAACACATTTGAAACTTATCCTATTTTGGAATTAGTGTTGTTTTGATGTGAAACAATGACCCTTTCCCAATCTCATGATTAGTGAGCCTATTTCAGTCAAATCTATGGAAGAGAATCGATGAAACCATTGTGATTGATGTATGAAAAACTATTTTATGCTAAAAATGAACATGATGTAAGCTAAGTTACCATGATTTTATGCTGAAAATGCATTGATTATGCTATTTCTAAGCTAATCTAAGCTAAAGCTATGCTAAAAGATGAAAAAACCTAATTTATAAACAAGCTAAGATGGATGCAAGGAAGCCATTAATGGATGTTCTAAGATATGACGCAATAAAAATTAACTAAGATAAGTTAAAATGTGAGTGAATATGAGTGTGAGTGCATATGAGATTCAACAACATAAGTTTGCAATTGAAAAGATGGATCCATTTTTCTCCAAATAGTGACTTATTTATAGGAAAGCAAATGAGGAATTAAGGGTTGAGATCAAAAAGATTAATCAATGGTCCAAGATGACAGAGATGAGAGGCATGGATCATGGATTCTCATCAATGGATGAGAATGGATGATGGGACTTTAATCAAGGGTTCACACTTGCCTCAAACAAACACACTTTTTACTTGCTCACACAAGTCAAAGGTGACTTGTTCAAAAGGTTGAAGGTTAAAACTTTCTTAAGAAGCCAAGTGAAAATATCCCTTTTTAAAATGATGAAGGAATAAGAATATTCCTTTGGGTGAGGAAAAGAGGAAATTTTACAAATTAAAACAAAGTTTTAATTGTGCAAAAAAGGGATAAGGAATATTCCATGGGAATATTCCCTTTACTTAGTGGAAAGTTAGTTTAATTTCTAATTGTTATGCCCTGCATAACCAACCCATTTTATTCTGGAACAAAATGGGTCCCCCCTTGTTCTTTTCTTTCCTTTGGGCTTTGGTTTTCTACCTTAGGCAGTTTTCCTTTTGTTCTGTCGGATTCGGGTCCGGACCTAAATCAAAATGTTGAACTCTTTGAGGTTTCTGATCCATGTTCCATCCCGGCCCAACTCCGCCTTTCCCTTGGTCTCTTTCTTTGGTTGGTCATTTTCCTTTCCATTTTGTGTCCCGTGTCTTGGGGGTTTCCCCTCTTCCTTGGGTCTTTTCGTATTTTTTCTGGTGGACCCAAAACCAGAACTAGAACCGAGTCCTGAAACTTTCAAAAGTTTTAGGCTCAGGTTCTGTTATGATCCCAGTTCCGCTTGGCTTGTTCTTTTTCTTTTGTTCCTTTTGTTTTGTCATGGGGTATTTTCTCCCCTTTCTTCTTCTCTTTCTTGTCCCTTTTTTTGTCTTTTTTGGGTGTTGTCGGAGGCGGGTTCGGAATGGAATCTGAACTTGAAACTTGCAAAAGTTTCTGGTTCAAATTTGGTTCCGGTCCCGGCTCCACTTGGTTCGTTTCCTTCATTTTCCTCCTGGGTCTATACTTTGTTTTATCTAAATTTGGTTCTACCTCAGTTGGAATTCGGGTTTTCTCCTGAGTTTGGGATTTTCCTGGATCTCACTCGAACTTCGGCTAAGCGCTATTGTTCGGGGATTTTTGGTCTTCACGGAATTCTTCGTGGACTAGATTTTCCCGATTTCTTTCCCTCCTCTGAATTTTCCCAAAATTCCTGAGGCCTCCGGAGATGCACCTTCTTTGTGGATTTCTTTCTCCTCTGGATTTTCCAAAAATCCATTGTTCCCTATTTTTTCCGGGTTTGCAGGAATGTCTCCTCCTTCGCGGAAATCCGTCTCGTTCGGATTTCCCCAGAATGTGGTGGAATGTGAAGAAAGAGGGAGTAGTAAGACTAGTTAATAAATGATGATGCATTTTATGATTAATTTATGCTATTTTGAGATCTCACATGTTGTTCCTTGATTGATAATGATCGGATTAAGTTTCTAATGGGTGTTTTCATGTTTATTCCGCTGGAATCCACCTGGCTCGAAATTCTCTAAAATTCCTCCCTGGCTTGGATTTTGCAGGTCGACCTGAAACCCGAACTGTTTGTATGATCATTTTGTTTGAAGATTTAACAACACCTTACTGACACAGGATTTTTTTTAATGATGATTTTGATTAATTAACTTCTCTTTGTGTGATCTTTACGGTGGTTTTATTTGTTGAATACAAGATTAAATCCTGCACATGGTGATGTCTCTCAAGAAGGTCGGCTGTAAAGCGTGCTTCAGTCCCATTCGGCATAAAACTCCTCAAGGAGAGGGTTGTTGGGACCCTCCTATTGTCTAGCCGACTGGAGGTTTGATTATGTCCATTTGAAATCCACAGGGTTGCCAACACATTTTGGTCGCTATGAGTTTCTATGTCTCTCGCCGATCGGCGTGATGTCTGGGCGACTGCGAGATATCTCGGTGAAAGAAAGTGTCTTCGGTGAAAGGTCTCGCCGATGGTTGTTGGTCTCGGTGAAAGAGGTTTTCACTCGGTGAAAGGTCTCCCTGACCTTGGAGAGTCTTGCTAACAAAATGAAATCTCACCGAGGCGAGATGAGTTCGCCAAAGGATTTAGGGTTTGATATAAGGTCATGCCGATTGGCGATGGTCTCGTAGACATGTTTTCTCCCTTCGGTGTGATGGAACACGCTCGATGAAAGGTCTTTCCAACCCAGAGATATCTTGGAAATAGGGCGTGAGTCCAGGGTAAGGTCTCCCCGAAATGAAGAAGTCTCCTCGAGATGGAAGGTGCTCGCTGAGAAAATTGGGGGCTCGATATAGGGTCTTCCCGACCGCTTTATCTCTTGCTGACAGTGATGGATCGGCTCAGGTGATGAAGTTCAGATCTAAAGAGAAGCTCGATGCTACTTCCAGAGGTGGTCAACATGCAGAAGGGTTTAGAGCAGGAAGAAAGAGGAAGTTGTGAGTCACAGGGACAGTTGTGGTGTCCGTTGACAGAAGGGGATCGACATTAATGATAATGCTTTATAGCATTCAAGGCAGCCATTTGGAGGGAGTTCGGGTATGGACACAAAGACAAGAGAAGTTAATTTTGTAGTAACAAAATATCTAAAGGCTTCTCCTAAGGGCAGAAATCTTTCATCAGCATGGACAACTGGGGTACGCATTTATTGCAGAATCAACTTTATCTAAAAGATCTTAGCGCCGACCCTCTTGCAACCAACAGATATTTTGTAAAACCCTAAAATCAGGGGCCAACACATTCTTTTTGACACACTCTATATATATGGCATTCTTGCCTCTTTGTAAAGGGTTAAAAAATGTGAGAAAAAGTTAGCAAATAATAGAGAAGAAATAGAGTAGATAGGTCTAGGGATAGATTTTCAAGAGTAGGAATTTTCTAAAGGATAGAGGAGACAGAGCTGCATCCTGATTCTTTGTAATAGGAGCTTCTTTTGCCTTCTTAGTTAGGAGTTATATTCAATAGAAGCCAATAATGTATCTTTCCAGTTTTCTTAATATAAATGGAAACAATTTGGAGTCATGGATTTTCTGTACACTGGTGATTGTGCTAGATTTGTAAATGTTGCTTATCTGTTTCACCAGTAGAAGCAACTAGATTAAAATCTACTTTAGATTGTGTTTCAGAATGTTGTTTGTCTTGGTTTAATCATTTGATTTGAGAAACTTTCAAGGAATGAAGTTTAATTTGATGTTTTGTTTAAATGATAACTTGCAATCTGCTGTTGAAATTAGCACTATGAATGAATGAAACAGTGTGTTAATCACAAGTTTATTTTGTTCTGCAGTTTTAGTTATGAATTCCTTGGAAGGTATCAGGTCTGGTTAATTCAGATGAACAATCATTCTTTTCTGTTCCAAAACTCTGATTTATCTTTTTTTGTTTCTTTAAAAACCCCAGTTAGAGTAGGTTTAAGTTTATGTTTGATCTTAGAACAATCCAGAAGCTCAACACCAGCAGGCCCCTTAAACATTATAGTTCACATCAATCACTGAGCAACATCAGCACAGTTGAGAACCAACTACAAAGACCTTGGGAGCTAAGATATCCATGTGTTGTCTTTCTCTTTCAGGAGAGACAAAATAGCAATATTTTTTTTGCATGTTGTTGTGCCACCTGGACCATCAACAAAAACTAGTGCTAGAAGGAGGGCCTAGAAGGGAAAACTGGATAATACTAGATTTTCTCACCAGAAAGGTCCTGCAGAGTTCTTCAATCAGCTGAAAATCCACCGCCTTTGATAGAACTCAAGACCCCAATAAGACACAAGAATCACAAGATTGGGGCAATCATCATACCACCCTTGTCAGCTCCGCTCACTCCACCAGGATTTTCACCAATACCCCAGTGGATACCTATCAATCAACCACCACATCCATCTCAATTGTCACCACAGCTGGTTTGACCCATCCAACAACTGGCTCAACCACCACCACCGCTACCAATGGCATTTTTTCAGAATAATCCCTCTCCATTAGGGACTATTCCTAGAGGCTTTCATGATATGCCTAAGAATCCTAAAAAAAAATTCCCGAAATACATTCATGGCGAATCAAGGAGTGTTGAAGAGCACATACAAGCTTTTAAGGATGCTTGTACCAGAGCGTAGATAGCTCACCATGATGTAGTTTGTAGGTTGTTTCCTTATTCCTTTGGAGACATGGCGTATAACTGGTATCTTAATCTTCTGCAAGGTTCCATTCTAACCTAGACTCACTTGGAGAATGCTTTCATCAATCAGTTTAGGGTTTATGTGGATCCAGCCCTTTTGTACCACCAATTCGCTACCATTAGGAAGGAGCCAGGTGAATCCTTGCCTTTATTCAATACCAAGTTCCAACGAATGTATAGGAGATTGAAAGACCCCTATCTAGTTACTGAGAACAGTGCCATTCAAGCATACTTTAGGGTTATAGACCCTTTGCTAAGTTTGTTCCTACAAAGAACTTATCAACCGACTGATATTGATTCTCTATCCAAAGTTTATCATTTGGCTATCCAGCTTCAACAACAAATTAGTTCTCAACAAGGAAGTCTGGGAGGAGGTTTCCCTTCAATAGGATATCAGATGCATAGCCCAACCCCTCTATTCAACACTGTCCCAGGGATATCTTCTTCCCATTACGGGCCTGTGTCTGAATTGAAAACTCAACCACCTATTCCATTCTTTGCTAATAGAACTCCTGACTTCTTCCAACAACCACAGGTTCCTCAAAGTTCCCATGGTCATCATAACCAAATTGGAACACCAAATCATGGTGGTCAGCCACCTGTTGCTAAGAATGTGGAAAGTGAAAAGACAATTCAACTTACAAATGAGGTAGAAACCTTGAAGAAAACACTATCTCAAGTTACAAATGACATGGCTCAGCTTAGACTGAACCCTTCCCAAAACCAAGGTAATTATCCTAGTTAGAGCAATAACAATCAGGGTAATTATCAAAATCATAACAATTACAACCAAAGGGGTTATTAGGGCCAAAACTCCTCTAGCCAAGGCTATCAAAATCAAAATAGAGGATACAACCAGAGGCCAAATAATGGAATACAGGGCCAAACAATGGTGGATTTTCCCATAATTATCAAGCTAATGAGGAGAGGTCACATACTGCAAGTGTGGCTGACCTCAATTTCATGACTAACTGGTGCATGCTGCATGATACTACAACCCATTCTAAGTTAAACTGCCTTGAAATGGAAAATATGGTCAAGATGGTACAGGCGGATGCCCAAACATTCCAAGGGAATTCAAACAAAGGGGGTGACTCAGTAGATATAGTGATGACTTATGACCTCTTCGAGGAAGAACCTTCATTCCCAAGGCAAGATGAGAATGAGCCAGAGGAAGATTCATATGATGCCCAAGCTTTTCAGACAAAGGGAGGACACTTCCTAAGAAATCAGAGTAAGGGTCTGTTTACCACATCAACACCACCTAATCACATGGTTCCTCCAAATCAAAGTGCTGATAACAATCCTCCTCCACCAAAAGGTGCACCTGACTTTCATAATAGAGGTAATTCACTTGGGGTTGTCAAAAGTAATTCAAGTTATAATACATAATTTGATATTGTTTCTGAGATGCAGAAACATAAAACTTCTTTGTCATATTTTGACATCCTAAAGTGGTGCCCTGCCCAACGGGAGATAGTGCTGAAAGCCTTGGAGCAAGCTGATAAATCAAAAGGGAAAAACAAGGTGACACCTACTGGGGACATGAACGTAGCCTTGTACAAAAACAAGGTAGGTACTCCACCATTTCTTTTGAGTTTAAGAATTTGTGGGAAGAACCTACATAATTGTCTATTAGATTCAGGGGCTTCAGGCAATGTTATGCCATTTTCCATATGCAAGAAGTTGGGATTGAACCCTGTCCAAACAAATAAGAAAGTCATCCAACTTGACAAAACAGAGGTTAATGTAGTGGGAGAGTTGAGAAACATACATGTGCAAGTAGGGTCAGACCCTAGGGTTCAAACCAACATAGAAATTCAAGTAGCGAATATTCCTGAGACCTATGGTATGCTGTTGAGCAGAGATTTGATGAAAGGTATAGGGGGATATCTCTCCCTCAACTTTTCACATATGTGGTTACCATGGAGGGGAATTCCCACGTAGATTAGGATTGAAAGTGAACCTCACCTCAAGCATGTCATCACTGAATATGACTGCCCCAATGAGGTAGCTTACTTTGAAACCGGGATAGGGGTTTATAAGGGAGAGGAAGTTTTAACCTTTTATGTTCTTGATCCTAAAGAACTGCCAATACAAAATTTTCCTGATTCTATGACTAATGAAAATCAACAAGCATTGATCAAGAAGCTGTAACATGATCAGCTAGTCTTAGGGGAAGATACCAATTTGCAAAGTCTTCTACTCCCTAACTGGTGCAGGGTGCATTACCAAAATCATTCTGAATTGACTTGCCAACCCTGCATTGACATTTTAAATCATGTTTCCCAAGGTAGGGAAGCTAGCTTAAGTCACCCTAAGACTATTGTAAATCACTTCTTGTTTGAAGCCAAGGAAGCAATAATGTTAACTAGGGATAAGATACCTTCAAAGGAAGTTCCTTCTCAAATTGAACCTACCCCAGACATATTTCTAAATCAGCATATTGATGAGGAGCAACCCCAAGGTTTGTTTGACACCCCTGCATTCACGAATATACCAAAACCCAAGAGGTTAACCAAAGGCACAAGTGACTATCAGAAGGATAGCCACAAATTACATGATATATCTATGCAACAATTGGAAATTACACCTGAGGAACCTATTGAGCACCCTTTCCCTATATCTGATGCAAAAGTTCAAGGAGCCCCACCTGTGGCTCATCTAACCCAAGCACCCATAATAACTTCAAAAGGATCAACCCCAGCTTATGATCAGCTGTGGACCCTCACCTTTGATGGATCCAAATCCAGAACAGGTAGCGGTGTCGGAATTGTATTAACCAGCCTGAAAGGGAAGATTTTCTTTGCTTCTTATAGGTTGCAGTTTGAATGCACTAACAACGTAGTAGAATATGAAGCTCTAATCCGAGGGCTGATGTTCGCACACAAGAAGAAAGTCATAGCCTTAATGGTCAAAGGAGATTCAGAAATTGTTATCAAGCAAGTGTGCAGCCAATACACATGTCACAATAGAAGGCTGGAAGCTTCTAGAAATCGGGTATGGAACTTGATTGAAGACTTCGATGCTTTTGGGATTAGTTTAATCCCAAGAGAGGAAAATCAGATAGTTGATTCATTAGTTGTTGCTGCAAGCACCCTGGAACCTATGCAAGGCTCCAAGGTTTAGAAATTCTCAGTGGAATTGATTTCCACCCCTGTAGTCCTGATAATGTTAGGAGCTTTCAAGTCTTTGATGATGATCGTCATATTCTTGCTTTTCTAGCAAGCTCGGATGTTTTCAAAGGACAGATCATTGATGAGTCCAACAGGGATCAAGGAGATTAGAACCCTGAAGATTGTGACACAAAAGGGGTCCTCAATTTAAAAAGCAATAGCATTCCCAAGGGAATGGTGGCCTTGGAAAGAATTTTTGACTCAGACCCAAGGGCTCAAGAGAAGATATCAGCTGAAGATAAAGGAGGTGAATATGAAACTGTTAACCTAGCTGATTATGGCCTTGAAAGAAGTGTTTACATAGGGAAAGCCTACCCTGAAGCAATCAGAAAAGACATATTGAGGGCACTGAAGAAAGATATTGTTGTGATATCCTGGGGATATGAAGACCTAAAGACATTTGATGCTTCTATAATGACTCATATTATTCCTTTGAAGCCTGAAGTTAAGCCATTTCGACAGAAACAGTGCCCTGTCAATGCCTTGATTGAACCATTGATATTTAAAGAGGTTCAAAAATTTCTTTCTGCAAGGATAATTTTCCCTATACGCCATTCAACAATGGGTGGCTAACTTGGTCCTAGTCCGTAAGAAAAACAGAGAGATCAGGCTATGTGTAGACTTCAAAAATCTAAATAGAGCTTCAGAAAAAGATAACTACCCACTTTCTTCTCTGGATGAGGTCTTGCAGACTGTCAATGGATCTTAGATGATATCATTCCTGGATAGTTACTCTGGGTACAATCAAGTAATGGTTAACTGTGAAGACAGGATGAAGACAACCTTCACTACAAAGTGGGGAACATTTGCATATAGAAGGATGCCATTCGGTCTGATAAACACTAGAGCAACTTTCCAGCATGCCATGGACATAGCATTCAAGGATCTAATTGGTAAATGCATTATTTTTTACATGGATGACCTGATAGTGTTCTCCAAGGACCGACAAAACCACATTGCAGACTTGGCTAAGGTTCTCAAGAGGTGTATCCAATATGGCGTCTCCCTCAATCCCAAAAAGTGTGTATTTGGGGTTTCTAAAGGAAAGCTCTTGGGACATATAATTTCAGAAATGGGAATATCAATTGACCCAGATCGAGTTGAGTTCATTCTCAAGATAACTAGGATAGGAAGCAAGAAGGAGATGAGATCTTTCTTCGGAAAGATCAACTTTGTGAGAAAATTCATCACGGGCTTTAGAGAAATTGTAAAACCACTAAATGAAATGATGAAGAAAGATGCCAAAATAGAATGGAGTGAGGAGGCAAAGGTCACGTTTTCATAGATCAAGTGATCTATTTTAGAAGCGCCAGTCCTCATCAGCCCTGACTATTTAAAACCATTCTATATTTATTTCTTTGCTTTTGAACATTCCTGTGCAGCTGTCTTAACTCAACGAAGAGAAGAGGGAGAGGAGAGGCCAATCGCCTTCATGAGCTCTCCATTTAAAAATGTTGAAGTTAAGTACCCACCCCTTGAAAAATAAGCTATTGTGCTAGTTAGAACCATCAAGAAGTTTAGGCACTACATTCTCTGAATTCAGATCATTGTTGTAGTTCCTGACACTGCTGTGAAGTCTCTACTTATGCAGAGAAAATTGGGAGAACGAAGAGGGAAATGGATAGCCATCTTGCAAGAGTTCAACCTGGAGATACGCCCTATGAGACTTGTCAGAGGTACAAGCCTATCTAAGTCTGTGGCCAATACTAGTGACAACATCATTTTCCAGAAATACACCACTCAATCCTTCTCCAACGACCCTTGGTATGCCGATATCATCTGCTTTATGCTCAACAATCGATGTCCAGATGGAATGAGCGCCACTCAAAGGAGAGCGCTAAGAATGAAGAGCTCTCATTATATGCTCAAAGGAGGTTTACTATACAGGAATAATTTTGAAGGAGTGTACCTACGATGCCTTTATCAACAGGAGGTTGAACATGTGATCTCTGATTTTCATGGGAAACACGGCACAGGTCATGGTTCTGAAGATTCATTGGCACACCAGATCCTCAGATCTAGTTATTACTGGCCATGCGTGTTCAAATATTCCCATCAGCATGTGAGAACATGTCACATATGTCAGATTTTTGCATCAAAAGAATGCCATTGCAGCTTGTCTATGAGGTAAGGCCATTTTCCCAATGGGCACTGGATTTTATTGGGGTAATTAACCCAAACTCTTATGTAGGACACAAATTCATTTTTACTACCACTGACTACTGCACAAGATGGACAGAGGTTGTGCCTTGCAAGAATAGCACAATAGAGGTAGTGATCAAGTTCCTCACCGAATGTATCACTACAAGGTTTGGGGTACCCTTTGCATTGGTATGTGACAATGGCTCTTCCTTTTCTTCTGCTGAATTCATTTCATGGGCTTACGATCACAAAATTGTTTTAAAGTATTCTTCAAATTATTACCCACAAGGAAATGGAGTTGTAGAATCAACCAACAAGAATCTCTTAGGGGTAATTAAAAAATTGTTAGAAAATGACCCTAGGGACTCGCATACCCAGCTGAGATTCGCGTTATGGGCAGATAGAACTACAATTAAGGCTGCTTTAAAGACCTTACCATTCAAGCTGGTATATGGCCAAGAGCCTGTGTTCCCTATCCACCTACAAATACCTATCCTTGAGTTCATGTAGAAATTCTACTCTAGTGATGATAGGATAGAAGTAGGATTAGCTTCCTTGTTGAAATTAGAAGAGCAGAGAGATGCCACCTTGCAGCAATTCTTTAGGCACTAGGCTATTGTCAAATGTTGGTTTGACAAAAGAGCCAAAATCAAAGCTTTTAGGATATCAAACCGTGTGTTGTTATGGGATAAAGCTAGTGAAAAGAAGGGTAGTCACCATAAATTTGATAAGCTCTAGCTAGGTCCTTATCAGATTGTTGAGATCCTAGGAGAAAATGCTTTCCGATTAAGTAGTTTAACTAGAGAACATGTTCCATTGCCTGTCAATGGACAGTTTCTTAAACACTATTTTGTGTCATGAAGTTGGTACTTTTGCTGGGTGATGCATTTGTGTAAATAGTTTATGCTTGTAAATAATCTCTGTGTGTAAATAACCCTATTCTTTATGTGAATAATCTGTTGCTCTTTGTGTAAGTAATTTTCTCTTTCGTTTGTAAATAATTTGTTGTTTGTTTGCTTGTTCTTTCTTTCTATTTTTTTGTTTCCTTTTTTCTTTTGGTTTCTGTTTTTGTTTTGTTCTTTGGGGTTTCTTTGTTCTTTCCATCTTAAAATGGTGGGTTGTTATCTAAGGTATACTTTTGGTTATTAGGAGAGAAGTGGTTTAGATATTTTTAGGGTTGTTGATTGGGTGATTTTGTCCTAAATTCTTTGTTTTATGCCCATTGTCAACATGAGTTGTGGAAATTCTTGAAAACAAGGTGCAACGTAAATGACCTTCATTAGCTCCCTCTGAATCTGTCACAAATCGTCAAGATCATCTCCTCTTGTAATGGTATATTTGTCCTAGGATGATAATGTTGTAAGATTTGAGTGAAAATTTTGATCTCCCAAGTGCTGTTATGAGGTCCATGGTAGTTTTCAACCCAGAACAGATGTTGAACATCTGACATATTGAAAAAAAAAATGAATGAAATATTTGAAATTCCAAGAGGAAAAAAGAAAAGAAAAGAATGATCTAAAAGAAAATTGGATTCAATATGAATGGGTGATTCCAGTATCTCTACCGAGGCTATGGACGCCTGGCTAGAAGTAGAGCAATGTTGTGAGAAAACTAGAGGTATCTTCGTCGGGGCTATGGATGCCTAACTGGCAACGGAGCAATGCCCAGGATATCATTGCACAACAGCTAAAGGGAATCAACTCATGTAGCTCAAGTCTTGCACATTGTTGTTCGAAAGATGAAGAGAACTTTATAAAAGAGTGATGCACAATCAAGCACACACATAGATTCAAGGGTAGCCATTGTTGATTTACATTTGAGATTCTAGCTCAACCTTGGTTGTTAAAACTGACCCAACTGGAGTTGTGATGTTCATGAACCAGGAGTTCTGGGTAGTCGAATCCTTCAATTTCTTGAAAATGATTAAACCATTTTCCTAGCCCTATCGCCATATGTTATGCCCTGCATAACCACCCCATTTTATTCTGCAACAAAATGGGTCCCCCCTTGTTCTTTTCTTTTCCTTTGGCCTTTGGTTTTCTGCCTTAGGTGGTTTTCCTTTTGTTCTATCGGATTTGGGTCTGGACCTAAATCGGAACGTTGAACTCTTCGAGGTTTCCGATCTATGTTCCATCTCGGCCCCGACTCCACCTTTCCCTTGGTCTCTTTCTTTGGTTGGTTGTTTTCCTTTCCATTTTGTGTCTCGTGTCTTGGGGGTTTCCCCTCTTCCTTGGGTCTTTTCGTATTTTTCTAGCAGACCCGGAACCGGAACTGGAACCAAGTCCTGAAACTTTCAAAAGTTTCAAGCTCGGGTTCCGTTCCAATCCCAGTTCCGCTTGGCTTGTTCTTTTGCTTTTGTTCCTTTTGTTTTGTCATGGGGTATTTTTCTCCCCTTTCTTCTTCTCTTTCTTGTCCTTTTTTCTGTCTTTTTTTGGTGTCGTCAGAGGTGGGTTCGGAACGAAATCTGAACCTAAAACTTGCAAAAGTTTCTGGTTCAAATTTGGTTCTGGTCCCGATTCCGCCTGGTTTGTTTCCTTCGTTTTCCTCCTAGGTCTATACTTTGTTTTATCTAAATTTGGTTCTGCCTCAGTTGGAATTCAGGTTTTCTCCTGAGTTCGGTATTTTCCCCTCCATCCGAATTTTCCCGGATCTCGCTCGAACTCCGGCTAAGCGCTGTTGTTCGGGGATTTTTGGTCTTCGTGGAATTCCGCATGGACTGGATTTTCCCGATTTTTCCCCTCCATCTGGATTTTCCCGAATCTTGCTCAAACTTCGGCTAAGTGCTGTTGTTCGAGGATTTTTGGTCTTCACAAAATTCCATGTGGACCAGATTTTCCCCATTTTTTTCCCTCCTCCGAATTTACCCGAAATTCCCAAGGCCTCCAAAGATGCACCTTCTTCATGGATTTCTCTCCTTTGGATTTTCCCGAAATCTGTTGTTCCCTATTTTTTCTGGGTTTGCAGGGATGTCTCCTCCTTTGCGAAAATCTGTCGCATGCGGATTTCCCTGGAATCTGGTGGAATGTGAAGAAATAGGGACTAGTAAGACTAGTTAATAAATGATGATGCATTTTATGATTAATTTATGCTATTTTGAGATCTCACATGTTGTTCCTTGATTGATAATGATCGGATTAAGTTTCTAATAGGTGTTTTCATGTTTATTCAGCTGGAATCCGTTGGCTCAGAATTCTCTGAAATTCCTCCCTATCTTGGATTTTGTGGGTCGACCTGAAATTCGAATTGTTTGTATGATCATTTTGTTTGAAGATTTAACGGCACCTTACTGACACAGGATTCGTTTTAATGATGATTTTGATTAATTAACTTATGTTTGTGTGATCTTTACGGTGGTTTTCTTTGTTGAATGCAGGATTAAATCCAACACATGGTGATGTCTCTCAAGAAGGTCGGCTGTAAAGCGTGCTTCAGTCCCATTCAGCATAAAACTCCTCAAGGAGAGGGTCGTTGGGACCCTCCTGTTGTCTGGCTAACTAAGGGTTTTATTCTATCCATTTGAAGTCCACAGGGTCACCGACACATTTTGGTCGCTATGAGTTTCTATGTCTCTCGCTGATCAGCGTGATGTCTAGGCGACTGCGAGATATCTCACCAAAAGAAAGTGTCTTCGGTGAAAGGTCTCGCCAATGGTTGTTGGTCTCGGCGAAAGAGGTTTTCCCTCAGTGAAAGGTCTCCCCGACCTTGGAGAGTCTTTTCAACATAATGAAATCTCACCGAGGCGAGATGAGTTTGCCAAAGGATTCAGGGTTCGATATAAGGTCATGTCGATTGGCGATGGTCTCGCTGACATGTTTTCTCCCTTCAGTGTGATGGAACACGCTCGATGAAAGGTCTTACTGACCCAGAGATGTCTTGGCAAAAGGGTGTGAGTCTGGGGTAAGGTCTCCCCGAGATGGAAGGTGCTCGCTGAGGAAATCGGGGGCTCGATATAGGGTCTTCCCGACTCCTTTATCTCTTGTTGATAGCGATGGATCGGCTCAGGTGATGACGTTCAGATCTAAAGAGAAGCCTGATGCTGCTTCCAGAGGTGGTCAACATGCAGAAGGGTTTAGAGCAGGAAGAAAGAGGAAGTCGTGAGTCACAGGGACACTGTGGTGTCCACTGATAGAAGGGGATCAACATTAATGATAATGCTTTATAGCATTCAAGGCAGCCCTTCGGAGGGAGTTCGAGTATGGACATGGAGATAGGAGAAGTTAATGTTGTAGTAACAAAAGATCTAAAGGCTTCTCCTGAGGGCAGAAATCTTCCATCAGCATGGACAACTGGGGTACACATTTATTGCAGAATCAACTTTATCTAAAAGAATTGAGCACCGACCCTCCTGCAACCAGCAGATATTTTGTAAAACCCTAAAATCGGTGGGCAAAGCATTCTTTTTTATACACTCTGTATATATGGAATTCTTGCCTCTTTGTAAAGGGTTAGAAAATGTGAGAAAAAGTTAGCAAATAATAGATAAGAAATAGAGTAGACAAGTCTAGAGATAGATTTTCAAGAATAGGAATTTTCTAAAGGATAGAGGAGACAAAGCTGCATCCTGATTCTTTGTAATAGGAGCTTCTTTTTCCTTCTTAGTTAGGAGTTAGATTCAATAGAATCCAATAATGTATCTTTCCAGTTTTCTTAATATAAATGGAAACAATTTGGAGTCATGGATTTTTTGTACACTGGTGATTGTGCCAGATTTGTAAATGTTTCTTATCTGTTTCACTAATAGTAGAAGCAACCAGATTAAAATCTACTTTAGATTGTGTTTCAGAATGTTGTTTGTCTTGGTTTAATTTGATGTTTTGTTTAAATGATAACTTGCAATCTGTTGTTGAAATTAGCACTGTGAATGAATGAAACTGTGTTAATCACAAGTTTATTTTGTTCTGCAGTTTTAGTTATGAATTCCTTGGAAGGTAACAGGTCTGGTTAATTCAGATGAACTATCATTCTTTTTTGTTCCAAAACTCTGATTTATCTTTTTCTGTTTCTTTAAAAACCCCAGTTAGAGTAGGCTTAAGTTTATGTTTGATCTTATAACAATCCAGAAGCTCAACACTAGCAAGCCCCTTGAACATTATAGTTCACATCAATCACTGAGCAACATCAGCACAGTTGAGAACCAACTACAAAGACCTTTGGAGCTAAGATATCCATGTGTTGTCTTTCTCTTTCAAGAGAAACATAATAGCAATATTTTTTTTGCATGTTGTTGTGCCACCTGGACCATCAATACTAATTAAACAAGATTTAATCATGCAATTAGGGGATTAGAAGAATTAAAGTGTTTATTCATTAAATTAAATGATTTAATGAATGGGGGAGAGATTAAATGATATTTAATTAAATAACTTAGGGTTATGTAATTAAATAAGATGACTTAGGGAATTAAATTAAATGTTTTTTATGTATTTAATTTAATGAGATTAAATGTTAGCATGAAGGGGGATAGATTAACTCGATTAAATTAATTAGGCCAATAGATGAAAATGATGCAATTAATTAAATTAGCTAGGTTAATTTAATTAATGAAGCAAAAATAGGATGGATTAAAGAGGAAATGATGTTAGTAAACCTATTTTGAATGTATGATATCAATTAGGACATTTTTTAGTGTCTATATTTTTCCCCTCTTTGAAGTGAGGTACCTACTACTTTGGTTCAAAGACTGATGCCTTTTAGATCAAAATTGTTGCTTAAATAAATAAATAAATAAAACCTAAGTTTTAGATGCCTCAAAGGAAGGATAAAGATGACTCCTTGCCCTCTCGAGAAATCGGGCATAAATTTTGAATTTTGGGTTGATTTCTTGATAAAGGTTAAAATTTTCCCCCCAAGGCTCCAAAAAGGCTACGAGATGCAAGAATTATGCCAAAAATGCAAAAAACAATGAAAAATTAGGTCCAAATTGGAAAATTTGGTGAAAATGATGATAAACCCTATCTTCGAGGTTAAATTAGGGGAAAAAACCCTAATCGTCGAGGTTAAATTAGGGGGAAAAACCCTAATTTTCTAGCTTAAATAAGCTAAGAAGGGTCACTTTCAATTCATTTGTGCATTCACACTTAAGAGATTCTTGCTATTTTGAGCTCTGACCCTCTAAAAAAATGTCACGCAAGAGCTTCCCAAGTGTTGTGTGGCATCACAACACACCCCAAGACTGAAAGACTTGAGGACCTAAGTGAAAAATAACTTTTATGGCAAGAGCTAGCAAATTGAAAGATCATCGGAAGTGAAGAGCAAAGAGAATCTTTAATATAAAAGTACTTTGTAATGTAAGTGTTTCGGGCACCGGGTATCAGGTATTGGGTACTGGGTACCAGAAACATTTGAAAGATGAAATGTAATTCGAGTTTGAATGGAAGGCTTCGGTCTGATGTTTGGAAATCGATAAAATGGAGTCTAGTAAAATGGAGTTCGGTAAGATGGAAGTCTGGTATAATTGAAGTCCAGGAAAGTTAGTGGGTCAAGCTAAATACCGGGTACTAGGTACCACCTTTGTAATGTGAAATGAAAATTTTAAAATTTTGAGATTATCTAATGATTTTGGTAATCTAGCATATATGTGAGGATTTATGATATGCTAGAAAGCATGTTATTTACAAGATTTTGTACTAACATTTGGATAATGGTTTTATTTACATGAGATGTTATGAACGTTTTCTTTCTTTTAAAGGGATTTAATGTGTGGAATTTGTGATTATAGGAGATATAGATTGTGGTGCAAATTTTGGGTATGGACAGTTAGGAAAACTTGAATTGTGGATAGAATCATTTTCATTCTAGTTCGCTTATTCTAGGATACTATTGGCAGAGGAGTTTGAATCCACAGGAATGCTGGAGATCCCAGTATTTCACATGCAATGAATAAAAAGTTCCAACCTCTAAGGGAGCCCATTCCCAAGAGTAGTAGAACCAGAGCCAAGCAATGTGTGGGGGCGAAAATTCCACTTATTCATTTTCAATGTATGGGAAGTCCCTACACACTATCCTAATTCAAAGTATCATACTGGCGATGATTAAAGATCAACACCCAAAGAGCTTCAATGTGTAATTAGAGTTGACCTTCATTGAATTTGATTGCAATTCTCCTATTGGTCACTACATTCCATGTGCCTTCATGTGATTGGTCCCTTAGATTTCCTCTCATGTATTTGTCTTATCTTGTTTGAGCCTTGTTTTCTATAAAAGGCCAGAGGATCCCTTTTTTTATTTTAAGTTCAGAATTTGTGGATGTCAGAAGAGCATAATTTTTTTTCAAGTTTTGTTCTTTTATTCCTATTTTTTGAACCATTCTAGCATAAAACTTTGTATGCATGTAGACATTGATTAATATCAAAGCCAATTTGATAGCTACCTATCTCATGAATCTTTTGTAGCTCGTTTTGTTAGTTCAATCGAACAAGATTGTATGTTGCACCATTTAAGAGTGCATACATAACCTACTCGATGTCTAGAAATGAAACCCCTCTCTTTAGAAGCCCACACCATTTTATATGTAGCTGTGAAGCAATCTGATGAAGTATAAAGTGGTTTGCTCTATTTTAATTGATTCTTTGGGGCATGCATGGAGAATAACTAGGAGAAACTTTTAATTTTTAGTATTTTATGCTTTATTTTAGAATAGATGTTTAAATTCTTGAAAATATTCCAAAATTTGAATGAATGGATGGAATTTTATTGAAAAATATTTCGTTTTCTATGAAATTGTTGAATTCTTAATGCTAAATCTACTTAAGTGATAGCAAAGAATTTGTGACATTCATGAAATATCATTGCATATCTTTTGATTTCATGATGCTTGTCTTTATGATTCAATTGAAAAATCAATGCCTAAAATATTTAATCCAAAACAGTAGTCCCTTTGAGATTAACAACAAATATCACATCAATACCCAAGAGCAACCCTAGTGTAATCATGACTTGGTTATCGGAGACTTGGGATTGAACTAAAGCCAATCTTTTCCTATTAAAGTAGAATTCCCCTTTAGGTTGTCTTTGTTCCATATCTTTCAAGAAGGATAGGCTCTTTGTGGTCTTTTTTGTGAAGAATTTATTTTCCCTATTTGCTGCGAGTAAAATCGTCGTCAACAGGAACTGGCGCTAGAAGGAGGGAATCTTTGATATTTTAGGCCTTATTCTCTTGAATTGGAGAGCTATACTTTGAAATATTAGTCCTGAGTTTGGTGAGGAGCTTGTAAGAAAAAATTGAGCGCAAGCTAGTTTTTCAGTATGGAAGTTGAAAAACTTTGGAAAAATTTTAACTAGAAATTACATCCTTTGAGTTTATTCACTTTTGGTAGTCACCGAGTGTAGAATTCACGATACAACTGATCACAGTGAACTCGAGTGTGATTTTTTTTTAACTAGGGTAAGTTTGGCCATAAGTAAAGTAATTCCATTAACAAAATAAGTTCTAAATGCTAAAAGAAAAGAATTCTTAATGAGAAAAATGTTTAACCCTGGTGGAATTGGAAATATTAGAAAACTAACTGATACATCAAAACAATTGGAAAATTGCGATTATTATAAAGAAAATCCTAACATTTTGTAGGGAAATAGGTGAGAATGTCAAGATTCAGAGGTATTTCATCACAAATGAGGAAATGACATTGATGAATCACCATTCCCATTATCTGTGGAAAATGCAGATAACGAGAAGGAGCAGGAAATGTGTGTATTTTGCTACAAGTTGAAAATTCACAAGCTATAAAAATAATTTTTCTTGATTTTATATAAGATACAGAGTATCAAAATTTTAATTTTTCTCTCTCCAATAGCAATATAAATAGTGATATATTTTGGTCTAAAAAAATGCAAAGTGAAGACAGGGCCGAAGACATGAAGATTTTCAGAGGAGGAGAAAGCAGAGAAATGGACACAACCATTCATGGAAATGGACTAGGGCTGGAGGAAGGTAGAGTATGGTTGCATCAGACAAAATGTGTGTAATCGATCTCTAATGAGTTTTTTTTCATACATATGAGCCAAGTCATTGGTAAGTACACTTTTGAATTTATGATTATTAAATGCAGAAAATTTAAGATAATTCATTGTTACAGTAGAACATTGGAAATTTTGTTAAATGGATTTAGAGATAAACTTGTTGTAATTCGTACCAAAACAACAAAAGAAATAGTTACAGAAATTGAAATAAATTTCTTTATTAGGGTTAATCTTTTGTTATGATAGAGTTAGGGTAGTTAGGGTTAGTTTTCTTTTTATAGGGTTTTGTTTTGTTTTGTTTTGTTTACTTTCTTTGTTTCTTGTTCTTTTCTTTCGTCTGGCCTCTGCATTAGCAAATTCTGCTTAAACCTATCTTACACATAAGATTTAATTCAAACATTTGTAACATTAAACTGTGAAATGTTAAATGATAAAACCATGCACAGTAAAACACACTTTAAAACACACCAAAAAGTTATATGTATATATGTGTGTGTGTGTATCATGTATATACATGAAATATCAAAAATTCTTGTTGCAAAAGATCAAAAAGTCAAAGAAGAGTGAGAAAAGTTCTAGACGGTAGTAGTCATTCAGTTGATGTGGGATGCCTCTTCTATCAGGGCTAAATACCCTATATAGGCAAGTTCCCAGTGAACTTCAAAGTCATGAATATGGAGATTAGTAAGAAAAGGTCGAAGTGGAACCACTTCCTCGTGTTCCAAGAACTGAGGAATATCATCCATGGAGGGAATCCCAATGGTCGGATGTAAAAAAAATAAAACGGTATCCAAATTTTCCAAGAATTCAAGCTTCACTATCAAGTTGGAAACTGAGCAAGAATCTTCAACAGATAGCCCAATATCTAGAAGCGACACTACAAAGTGAGAAGCCACATCAGAATAGAAGTGAAAGTAGTGGTTAGATTCAACATACTTTTCCCCAAGGACTAAGCACAAGTTTGGCATAGTGAAACCGGAAGTCCTAATGAAGAAAAAAATTTCAAGCCTTTGCGGTGTGATGCTCCCTAAGAACACATTTTGTCGGTGAGAACAACCTAAGAAAATTTGGGTATCCACGACCAAGAAGCAAATGCAAATGCACAGAGAAAAAATACAGAAATAAGATAAGAAAGCTAGAAAGAAAAAGTGTGAAGAATTCAAGAAGAAATGCAAAATTTATAGAGAGCCATAAGAAAGTTGTGATACATAGTTGCCTTGAGTGAATAATTTTTTTTGGAAACCATAAGCAAGGTGACAACTGGATAATTATCTTCAGAGATAAAGGTTAAATCAAATTAATTCTTTAGACATATTTGGTGGTAAATTGCTTCAAATTTGAACAGTACGAAGATTGTGAATCAAACAAGTTGAAGATTTTGAAATCAATAGTGGTCATTTCATTTTTTTAAAGAGTTGTACTAATTATGGCGGTGCTTATGTGTGAAAGATAAAGGAAAATGAAGCCGACAAGGTAGTACACGTCATCACCTGAGTAAGTTGAGAGAATAATACATGTGGAATAAGGTGTGTGAATTTAATGCAAAATAATGTGATCATGTTTCAAGGTAATCATGGCATTTCCAATCCATTAATGAAGTGCAGTGCCATCAAATCAAAATTGCTAGTAGAATTTTTAGTAGTTGCCATAAAATTTAATTTGAAGGGTGGTAACTAATGTTTCTAAATTTAGATTTAAATTTGGTGATTAAGTTGTCTATTTCTAAATTTTAATTTATGCATATTTTCTAACATATAGCAAGTTATAGTTAGCTAGGATTTGGCATAAAGTAGTGAAATTTAGCTGGAAACACACACTTACAGGAAATTATTAAATGAGTTTTTGAGAAGTAGTGAATTGATGAAGGGATTTGCATTGAATGAAAAATTAAAAAAAGTAACCTTTGCTACCATTGTAATTCCTAACCTAATAGTGGGGATTCATTGCTTGCAAGTTGATAAAAGAGCTATCATTGAAATATCAAAAAAGAAAAATGAGCTATCATTGCTATATCTAAAAAAAAAAAGATATCAACTCTTTAGGCTATCCAAATAACTATACTAGGGCTATAAATTCCTTACTGGCAGTAGAGCTATGTTTGGGGGAATTACGAAGATAACCTTGTTGGGGCTATGGATGCTTGACTAGTAGCAAGGCACTATCCCTCGTTAGCTTTGGAGGATTACTATATTATGTAGTTCAATGTCAATGAACTGATTCTTTTCACTGAGTTCCAAAAATTGGAATAATCAAAGCACACATGGATGTTTCCAATGGAGTTTTACTTTTTTATGTCAGAATCTAGGTAAAGGTAAAAGCTATTATTTTAAAATATGTATAAATTTTAATTTATTACTAGTGATTTAATTTCAAATTTGGTTTTATTGGTTGCAAGTTGTTGTGTGGTCTCACAACATTCCCTAAGACTGAAAGACTTGAGGACCCAAGTGAAAAATAACTTTTATGGCAAGAGCTAGAAAATTGAAAGATCGCTAGAAGTGTAGAGCAAAGATAAATCTTTAAAATAAAAGTACTTCGTAATGTAAGTGTTTCGGGCACCGAGTTCTGGGTACCAGAAACATTTGAAAAGGAAAAAAATAATGTGAGTTTGAATGGAAGGCTCAGTCCAATGCTTGGAGTCCGGTAAAATGGAGTCTGGTAAGATGGAAGTTCATTATAACCAAAGTCCGAGAAAGTTAGTGGGTCAAGTTGAATACCAAGTACCAAGTACTGGGTTGTAATGTGAAATGAAAATTTTAAAATTTTGAGATTATCTAATGATTCTAATAATTTGATATATATGTGAGGATTTATGATAAGCTAGAAAGCGTGTTATGTATGAGATTTTGTACTAACATTTGGATAATGGTTTTATTTACATGAGATTTTATGAATGTTTTATTTCTTTTAAAGGGATTTAATGTGCGGAATTTGTGATTACAAGAGATATAGATTGTGGTGCAAATTTTGGGTATGGATGGTCAGGAAAAATTGAATCATGGATAGAATCATTTTCATTTTGGTTCGCTTATTCTAGGATACTATTGGCAGAGGAGTTTGAATCCATGGAAATGCTAGAGATCCCAGTATTTCACATGCGGCAAATAAAAAAGCACCAACCTCTGAGGGAACTCATTCTCGAGAGTAGTAGAACCAGAGCCAAGAGATGTGTGGGGGAAAAAATTCCACTTATTCATTCTGAATATAAGGGAAGTCCCTACACACTATCCTAATTCGAAGTATCATCCTGGCGATGATTAAAGATTAACACCCAAAGAGCTTCAATGTGTAATTGGAGTTGACTTTTGTTGAATTCATTTGCAATTATCCTATTGGTCACTACATTCCACATGCCTTGATATGATTGGTCCCTTGGATTTCCTCTCATGTATTTGTCTTATCCTATCTAAGCCTTGTGTTCTATAAAATGCTAGATGATCCTTTTTTATTTTAAGTTCAAAATTTGTGGATGTCGGAAGAGCATAAATTTTTTTAAAGTTTTATTCTTTTTTCCTATTTTCTAAACCATTCTGGCATAGTACTTTGTATGCATGTAGACATTGATTAATATCAAATCTAATTAGATAGCTACCTATCTCATGAATCTTTTGTAGTTGGTTTTGTTAGTTCAGTTAAACAAGACTATATGTTGTGTTGTTTAAAGGTGCATACAAAACCTACTCGGTGTCTAGAAATGAAACCCCTCCCTTTAAAAGCTCACACTGTTTTATATGTAGCTGTGAAGTATAAATTAGTTTTCTCTATTTTAATTGACTCTTTGGGGCATGCATAGAGAATAACCAGGAGAAACTTTTAATTTTAGTATCTTTATGCTTTATTTTAGAATAGATGTTTAAATTCTTGAAAATGTTCCAAAATTTGAATGAATGGATGGAATTTTATTGAAAAATATTTCATTTTCTATGAAATTGTTGAATGCTTAATGCTAAATCTACTTAAATGATAGCAAAGAATTTGTGATGTTCATGAAATATCATTGCATATCTTTCAATTTCATGATGCTTTTCTTTATGATTCAATTGAAAAATCAATGCCTAAAATATTAATCCAAAACAATAGTCCCTTTGATATTAACAACAAATATCACATCAGTACCCGAGAGCGACCCTAGTGAAATCATGACCTGGTTATCAGAGACTTGGGATTGAACTAAAGCCAATCTTTTCCTGTTAAAGAAGAATTCCCCTTTAGGTTGTCTTTGTTCCATATCTTTCAAGAAGGATAGGCTCTTTGTGGTCTTGTTTGTGAAGAATTTATTTGCCCTATTTGCTGTGAGTAAAATCGTAGTCAACACCAGGCACATCTCTGACCGATTTTGAGAGTTTCAGTGGCTTCCAGGTGCAGGACCACCAGTATGTAACTCCAAAAACTATTTAAAATTGGACTTTTTAATGCATTTATTATGCTTTAAAATTTAATCTTTGGGGTGGGGGTGTCGCTATATAGCAACACCCAAATTGAATTCGATGACACCCAAATGAATTATAGCGACGCATATTTGTATGGAGACAATATTCATGATTTAAAATTAGGGTTTCTAATTTTAAATGGTGATGCATGCTTGTTTGGAAACACACTTTTTGATTAAAAATTACAGTTAGGGTTTTCCAAAAGTTAAATTGCAACACTAGTTTATTTGGTGACACATGTTTCAATTTATAATTTTAAATGCTTTGGGTGTCTCAATTTGCAATTTGAATATAGTGACGCTATTGAAAATGATCCTTTTGTGAGTTCTGAGCTATAAATTTCAAATTGAGTTAAATTTCCTCGATTTCCTAATGCCACACACTTCATTGATGCAGGAGGTCTTTCCACCACTGATGTCATGGGAGCACAAAACCATAATTTTGGAGAGACTAGATGATTTATCAGAGTTGTGCTAGGAGCACCTGGGAGAGTTCAGCCTCTGGTATGTCACATATGCACCTATGATCCAGACACACTTAGCAATGATGAATGATCTATGTGAGAGATGGAATAGCGAGACCTCATCTTTTCACCTTCTGACAGGTGAGGTGACGTTGACCCTAAAGGATGTTTGGAAGATTATTCGTTTATCGATTCATGGAGATCATGTGATTTATGACATTGATGTTGGGTTTGATGCCTGCCTTCAGGTTATGGAGATGGATCAAATCACTTTGGTTACATCACAAATCGACCTCGAGTCATACAAAGGTTATGCGCTGACCTTCAGATTGATCGTCACAACCATCATTTCAGGTTGGTTTCCCCAGACAGACGCAACAAATGATTCAACCTAGGATGGGGCTTGGCGTGGCATCAAATGTTGTATAGGAGGACACTTTTGCATGGGGTCACATGATTCTAGCCTCTCTATATTATTATTTGCATGATTTTGTCTACTATGATGGGAGAGCCATTGCTGCAGGGGTGACTCTACTACATATTTGGGTGTGGGAGCATATTTTTGTTCTTTGGCCTATTGTTTAGATGGCAGACGTGGAGCTAGATGATCCATCATTTGGAGATACAGAGGTTCCATTACCCTAAGGCACACTAGAAATATTATGCTCCCATATTAGAGACGGGTGATTGATGACATGACAACTTTCGGTGAGCGCCCATGGCTACAGATGCCACCATGGTTTGATGATATTCAGCAGTTGTACTTCACCAAGTAGACCCAATACATGTAGGGTTGAGAGCACCATATTATTGAGATATATCTACTAGATAGGGTAGCTCGACAGTTTGGAGAGGTCTAGGACAGGCCTAATGATGCATATAGGGCCATTTTTGCGAGATCAGCTAGAGAGGGACCTACATGGCGACTGACTATCCCAGCTCCTAAGGTAGTAGAGAGCTTTAGAAAATTAGTGGCTCGGCCTTGGGCATATGATTAGGGACAAGCAGTAGCTCGAACTATGCCTACATATGATGCTTTGTTTGTCCCTCCTCGATGATTGATAGATCCAGCGGGTGTTCCTCCCAAAGGGAGACCCAGAGGCAAAGGATCAGGGAGAGGTAGGGGAATGGGTGGCCAAGATGGCTAGGATGGCCAGGATCTAGGGGCCACACTAATTGTACAACAACAACCTCCTCAGTAGTCACAGGTATAGCATTAGCTAGGACCACCACCACCACTAGATGCTCAAGATGCGCAAATACAGTAGTTGCAGCAACAAGTGTAGACATTGACTGGTGAGCAAGATCAAGCCCACCAGTAGGTTATGGTTATTATTGTTGAGAGAGACTAGGCTCGAAAACAGGTGGTTGTGGTCACAACTGAGATAGATCAGGAATTACAGTGAGTATAGGTCATGATAGGAGAGAGAGAGACCAGGAGGTTTCTCGGTGCCAACAAATTGAGGCAATGATGGTGGCCACCCATGGTCGGACAGTGTCAACATAGTTGTATAGAGAGGTAGTTATAAAGGCTACATATTATAGGCAACACTATCATCATGATGTACCAGTGGCACTGAGGCAACCAAATTTTTCATAGCACAATGATGCTCGGTCATGAGCAGAGGATCAGCCTAAGAGGAAGGCTAGAGAGGGTAGCAGCCATTAGCGCTAGCTATTATGTATAGACACTTTTTGATTTTTCCCCATTCTTTTTTATAGATATACATTCATGGGCTGCTTTTTGATATCCTCATGGATATTGTACTTATCATTGATATTCATACACTTATCCATATTTTGTACCATGACACTCATTTTTTGATATATATATCATACAGATGATTCATTCTATGATGTGTTCACTTTATTTCATGTATGGATGGATATGATATGGATGCATTTTATTTATGCCTATATGATATGTGATGATCATGATATGCAAATGGATGCAATGTTATGTTCTTTTTCATTATCTTTTCACAATATGGTATGGATGGATGATTATGATATGCAGATGTTATGGATGCAAATGATGTGTATGCATTTATTTTTGTATATTTTCTATGCATGTTTTATGATGATGATGTACGCATGTATGGATGCAAACTATTATGATATGCAATGATTTAAGATGCTTAGAATAATAAATTATTCATCACAACTCAAATGATTATGCAGAATGTATGATGTGATATGCAATGATTATGTTGATGGATGTTTTTATGATTATGAGATGTGTGTATGTTGATGGTTTGTGGATGCAGGGTAGATGCATTGACGATGTTTTTGTTGAATTTCATGATACCAGGTTAGTGCGGAGAGATGATAGAAGAATAAAGAATGAATGACTGTTTGATTGCGATGATTGCTTCAAAAGATCCAACAAGTCCTTGATCCATCGAGACTTTATTAGAGATGGGGACAAGACAATGCAAAATACATGATGAAATGTAGGATAAGCTGCTCAAACTTCGGGATTGGTATTTCTCGTCGTTCCTTATTGTTTGATATAATACATAGGCATAATGCATCAAGGTATTGATGACTAGGGTGGCATTGTATCTAGTGTGATGGACTTTGACTTGACAAATAGATAGGATGATTCTTGTTCATACAGCTTGACATACATAAACCTCACTAGAATGCAAGTTAGAAGTTTAAAATATATTGGACCAAATCATATGCAATAGTCAACAACATACTTTGAATGACCTTCCCACACACAACTAAGAAAGTATGCACCAAGATTATTTTACAAGAGTACCCACAAGCACACAAAAATAAAATATAATGATCGATTCCCCATTCCTTTCTCTCTAATTCATTTTTTTAGACATCATCAAGAGGTCCTCGAAATGGGTCATTAAGATAAATCATAAGAAAAGATCAGAGACAAATAGTCAATGTTATCTATAGCTCTTTCCTAGTTTAAGTTTAGCTAAAGTGATGCTTGATACTGATGTCTGTCGTAGGAAGGATACATCCTAGGACATGTTGATCAAAGGGTTATTTGATGTTACAACAATGATGCTAAGATGAGTCGTTGCTATAAAATTCATTGATGCACTTACCTATGATCTAAACTTTAGATTTTGACTTTTGGGTTCACACTTTACAACTTGTTATACTTGATGTCTATTTGTTTTTCCAAAGGGTGAAGGAGATAATGAATTTATTATGGGTGAAATTTTATTGCGAGTGAAAGAGAAATGGGATGGATGGGTTTTGGATTTTCTAGAATATTTTAATGTTTTTGGTCTTTTATGATGTTTTGAGGCTGTTTTTGGTCTTTGTAAAAGTTTATATGGATGTTTAGGATTTTTTATTTTTTGAGGCTAGTTAGATTTTTCTAGAAATATTCGAGGCTTTTTAGGTCTTTTGAATGTTTTTTATTGTTTTTGGATTTTTCAATTTTCAAATGTTTTTGTATTTTCTAAGATATTTGGATGTTTGGGGGATTTTCAAGGGTTTTACAAATGTTTAGGGATTTTTTAAGAATTTTTGAGCTTTGACCAAGAACCTAACCTAAAGACCTATCATGGGGGCCTCGGGGGCTAATCAAAGATAAGTCTTTCCTACGTTATACACGCAGAGACCACGTAGTTCGACTGACTTGACCTATTTACAAGATGAAGATATGAACAGATGAAAGATGTCAGTTTATTATGACAGACTCCTAAAGGACTAACCTAGGGTGTCTTGGGGGCACATCAATGATGGCCTTGCCTACGTTCAAGCTCAGAGACCCATAGTTCGACAAGAGGACTCCATTTTTTGGATTTTTAATGTGTTCTAGATGTTTTGGATTTTGCTTATACAATTTTCTAAATGTTTTTTATTTTCTAGATAAGATTTTATGAATGTTTTTGGTGTTTTCTGATAAGATTTGACCTTAAGATATACAAGAACTTGATTGTGATCCATAACAAAATGCCCCCAGTGTGATATGTTAGCCTACTTCGATAAGGGCATGATAGAATGACCTTTGGAATATTCCAAGTAGTGCTAGAGGTTCATGATACCTTACAATGCCAAGCCATGATAAGGACGTGGATGAGGGATAAATGGCAATGCAAAGAATGATAGGATGAAAGAGCCAAAGAATAGATGGAGGTGCTTTATTTATGCAAGGCACCTATTTGCCAAGTTTTCACCAAGGTACTTTCCCAAAGCACCATCATAGTGGTTTTCACCAGAGAACGATTTTTTTATTTTTATTTTTCAATCCTTTTTCTAATTTTTTTGGATTTTGATCATTTTTTGATTTTTTTTGTATTTTTTGATTTATACCCTTCAAGACTAGGCATAACACTTTTTGAGATGTAAGATATTAGTTGGATCCTACAAGGGTTCACCTTTAGGTGTTGACAGTTGATATGCTCCTTATCCATAGCTTTTTGTGATGACAAAGGGACCTAACCAATTAGGTTCAAACTTTCATTTGTTGTCTTGATCCAGAAGATTCTTCTGATTCTATTTTAAGATTAGATCTCCTACCTAGAATGATTGACATTTGATTCTCTTGTTATAGCTTTGTTTCAATCAGTTTTGATATACTTTCAAGTGATTAAGGGTGTCAAGACGATGTTCATCTAGGAATTCTAGCTCAATCAATCAAGACACTTAGTATTCTTCCTCAGTAATCAAGTTTTGTAGTGATATTCACAGTAATGGGAGCTCAACCTCAATAGGCAAGATGGTTTTTGATCCATAGACCAAGGAGAAAGGGGTTGCACTTGTAGGTGTGCAGATATTGGTTAGATAAGCCCAAAGAGCGGGATTTAGTTGCAGATGTCAGTCACGACCAGCTTCATTCACTATTTTCTTCAGGATTTTTAGGATTGTTTTTTTCATAGCCTCGACTTGACCATTGTCTTGGGGATAGTACAGGGTAGAGAAACAGTGTTGGATATTGAATCTTTGGCACAACTCTTTCACATCTTGATTTTTAAAAGGAGTTCCATTATCTGAGATGAGGGTTTTTGGAACACCATAACGACATATTAGGTAATTCATGATAAATTTGGCTATTTGTTTCCCTGTTATGTAGGTCATAGGAATAGCTTCAACCCACTTAGTAAATTACTTAGTCGCAGTTATGATAAACTTGTGGCTATTGGATGAGGTTGGAGTGATTTTTCCTATGAGGTCTAGTCCCCACTGCGAAAAAGGCCATGGTGTGACTATTGGCTACAATTCTTGAGTTGGACCATGAATTAGATCTCCATGTTGTTGACACTGAATGTACTTCCGTACATACTGATGACCTTCTTTTTCCACGGTTGGCCAATAGTACACTATCCTCAACAGTTTCCTAGCTAATGTCATACCGCTAGAATGGAACCCACATATGCCATTGTGTACTTATGTTAAAGTAGTTAAGGCTTCCTCTTGGTTAAGGCATCGTAGTAATGTTCCTTTGATGCTTTGACAGTAAAGGGTATCACCTAGGATCACAAATCAAGAATACCTTTTTAACAAAGGTATTTTTAAGGTCCAGGGTGATATCCGATGGAAGGGTTCCTCTATTAAGGTAAGTAAAGATTTCATGGTACCACGGGGATCTAGAACTAACAATGACACACACAAATTCAGATTTAGGGATTTAAAAAGTTGGTACAAGAAGTTGTTCTACCAAGAATTCACATTTGAGGATGTTGTTTGGCATGTCTAGAAGTGATACAATTATTGCCATGGTTTCTGTTGCTCTATTATTCATGCGAGGAATCTGCTCAAAAGTTATGTCTATAAAAATGTTTTTGAGATTCTCCACCATCTTCTTGTAAGGAGTGAGCTTGTCATCTTTAGTTTGATAATCATCATTGACTTGGTTGATAACCAGCTATGAATCTCCATAGACTTTTATCTCTTGAATTTTCCATTGAACTGCTATCCTTAGACCTATGATTAAGGCTTTGTACTCAACAATGTTGTTGGTACATGGAAATGATAGCATGTATGAATTCGGGATGCAATCACCTTGAGGGGTGATGAAAAGAATGCATGCTCCTGATCCATGTTGGGTGAATGATCCATCAAATTACATCTTCCATTGAGTTGTGAGGTTGACAAGGCATACTGATTCATTGGGAAACTCAAATATCAAAGGGTTCTCAGCATAGATGGGTGCTTCTACTAGTTGGTCTACGATCACTTGTCCTTTGATTGCCTTGTGTTCCACATACTCTATGTCAAATTTTGTTAAGATCATCACCCATTTAGCCATTTTTCCTGTGAGGGTTGCTTTGGATAACAAATATTTTAATGGATCAATCTTTACAATGAGCTTGATTTGATGTGGCAACATGTAGTGCCTAAAATTTTGTGAAGCAAAAACTACTACTAGGCATGCCTTCTCAATGGGTGAATAGTTCATCTCATAGCCTACCAAGGTTCTGGTGATGTAGTAGATAGCTCTTTCCTTTTCCTTTTCATCATATTGTGCTAAAAGAGCTCTTAGTGCTATTGGTGTTGCTGAGATATACATGATTAGTGGCTTGTTCGGTATTGGTGGCATGAGAACTGGAGGTGTGAGTAGATAATCCTTGATCTTCTGGAAAGCTTTATCACATTTTTCATCCCACTTGTAGGTTATCCCTTTATGGAGAAGATGCAAAAAGGGGTGAATTTTATCTGATAGTTGTGCTATAAACCTTATGATGGACTGCAATCTTCCTTATAACCCTCTCATCTTTTTTATTGTTTGTGGTGGTTCCATGTCTAGGATGGATTTTACCTTTGTTGGATCAATTTCTATCCCTCTTTGTGAAACAATGAAGCCCATAATTTTACCTGATGTGACCCCGAACACACTTTTTTGGATTCAATCATACCTTGTATTCTTCAAGCCTATCAAAGATAGGTTCTAAGACTTGTATGTGCTCACTTCTCTTTTTTTATTTTTCCAAAATATTGTCCACATAATCTTCAACTATTTTTTGGATCATATCATGAAAGATGAGGGTCATTTCTCTTTAGTAAGTTGCTCTTGCATTCTTTAACTCAAATGGCATCACATTCCAACAATAGGTTCCCCATGGACAAGTGAATGGAGTTTTATGTTGATCCTCCTTGGCAATTATAATTTGATTATAGCCTAAAAAACCATCCATGAGTGACAAATTTGCATGCCCAATTGTTAAGTCCATAATGAGATCGATGTTGGGAAGAGGGAAATCATCCTTCAGACATGTCTTGTTCAGATCTCTAAAACAATGCATATTATAATTCCCCCAATGGGTTTTGAGACTAGTACCAGTGATATAGAGCATGGAGAAATATCATTAACCAACCACAAATCAATCAGCTTTGGACAATCCTTTAACCTTGAAAATCCCAACTTTGTACTTTCTTACAGTTTCATCAACTTTGCTTGTAGCATTCCAAACAATGAAAATTCAACATAACTTTCAAAAGAAATTGAAAACCCACAAAACAATTACCATTCTAGATACCCTTTTACACATTTCAAAACATATCAAAAGTGAAGGGGTGCTTTCTTTGTAACAAACCCTTCAAATCTCTGCCGCTACATTTTTGCCAAGGCCTAAAAGAGTTGAAATTCACTATTTTTTATCATAAATTGCATATAACATCTCCAATCCACAATCTATAACCTATTTTAGATACCCATTTTCCTCTTTTATAAGATATCTCAAATATAGTGGTGGTTACTTTGGAGCATAACCCTCTATTTTTTGCTACTACGCTCAAAGAATGGTCTAGTTAAGCTCCTACAACATGGTACTTATTGATTTTGCACAATCCTAGCATAAAATATCTATTCCTTAACCTTAGATAGGTCCAATTAGGTCTAAAAAATCAAATTCCATCACCTAAAATGGCCTTTTAACAACTCTTCAACAAAACCCTACCTCTATGCATCAAAATTGCTCAAAAACTAGTGTTTTCTAGCCTAGGGCATCATCATATTCACACAAAACCATCATCCCTAACCTTGTAACTTTTTAGGAATTGAAAATAACCTATTTAATGCCAATCCATTGATTTCAAGAATTTTTCACTAATTGGAATGGGAGTTATTGCATTTTGTTTGCTCAAGACTACCCTACCTAAGGTTTATGGACTGTTTAGAGGAAAATGACCATATCTTGCTTATTTACCAATGAAATCTCATGAAACAACCACCAAATGAAAGTAGATTCTGAGAACTATCATCTACACACATTTAAAAATCAAGAGATAACCCTACAAGTCCATACAAACTTCAATAATAGCAAAAAGTGTTTTAAATTTGCAAAAAATAAAGGTCTTTTATTGAAATTCTCACACATACATCCTCTGCCACCATCCTCTACTCTTTGGTTGACCATAAAAAGGTTTTTTTAACCTTTCCCAACCAGTTTCAACAATTACAAACCAAATTCTTTTAATTGTAGCTGACTTTGACCCTTCATCTTCCTTTTGTTGCATTTTTTGCATTTTACAACATGACAACTTTTACAATATTTGTAATATGATTCCAAAATGAACTCCTAGGACTTAAACTAGACTCAAATAAGTTAAAAATGATCTAAAGACCTTATTGCAAGAACAAAACATCAAACTTAAATTAAAAATCCAAAGTTTTCTCACGAAGGCATGAACTCAACTAGGTGCTCCTACACCAACCAGGTTTGAAACCCACTTAGGATAATCTATCGATCGGATGAATCCAAAGACATAATTTTTTTTAATTCTAGTTTGACCAAGAGTGCTATTTGAGGATGCATCTTCCTTAATTTCTGCTTAATTGGTTTGGCTTCAGGATAAACTGCTAGGCTTCAGGATAAACTGCTAAGTGATGCACAACTATTTCTAGATCAAGGCCTGACATATCTATGTATGACCATGTAAAGTTAGCTCTTCGTTCTTTGAGGAATGTTGCTAGGTTTTTTTTTTTTTGATCTATCAATGATTTCACATAGAAAATTATCGTAGGTGCTTCCTCTGTTCCCACATTGATTGGAATGTCCTTTTCTGCTAGTACTGTTGACTTCTTTGGATGCATTGTACTAAGGGGGAGATTGAATCTGTCATCCTTGGGTGCCTTAGAGAGGACTTCACTATCAGATGCATCTTTTTTTTTGACTATTTTAGGATCAGAGAGTGCCACTAGTTGGTTTTCACTCAAGGATTTTCATGTTAGTTGCATTTCATTTATTTTGTGATTGAAGGATTCAATCATCTCCCCATAGTATGCCCCTATGTTGAGCTCTATGTTGAAGCCTGATTTGTGATCTACCTATGATAATTTATCACGAAGTCCCATGAATTCTAAGACTGCTTCATCATTTTCAAAAAAAAAAAGAATCAGTGGTCCTTGGTCCATGTCAATGAGTTGTGGGTATACTAGGTGTATTTCAGTTGGTTGGTTTTTTGAGACAAATGATGTTATGGATATCATAAAAAGGGTGTTGTTATCAAATAGGTCAACAACATCAAGGGGAAAGTCATCTAAGGTTGTATCACATGATGTAGGTGACCAAGAGGAGGCCTCAGCTCATTTAGCAGAAATACCTTTTCCAATAAGTGTGACCTTGCTAGTAGTACAATCTAAGACAAGATTCTTTATTCATTTCTCAGGAACGATGGGTTCTAGTAAACCATTGTCATTTTATCCTAGCTTTTAATTCTTATTATATCCCATGCTCTTCATTAGTTGTAATCCTTTGTTGTCATCTTCCATGGGAAGAATAGGAATAGGTCATTCATCTTGATAGAGAAGTTTAGAGATGTCTTCTTCATTGATATCTTTTTGTTTCAAATCTCCCCACTTGGTGAAGGTAGTAGCTGCCATCTTGATTGTTTCAGGTTCTTTGGTGCTAGATGTGGGTTTCCCACGAGATTGAGGAGAAATAGGTAACTCTCCTACGACAAAGGTGTCTTTCAATAGTTTGTAGTTTCCACAACCATCATCCTAGATCACTTCTTTGATGTTGAGTATACTCTATACAATGGGTTTTTATTGTTGAGGTAGAGGCTAGAAATGATGGGTCAACAAATGAGCTTGATGGTGTAGGCCCTTCATCATTTTTGGGTATTTTGGAGATCTTATAGAACTTGGCCTCAACACTTTTGTAGTAGTAGAAAGGCTCAATATCTCCATGGATATTTATTTCTCGACCTTTAAAAGGAAACTTCACACATTGATGATAGTTTGAGGCTACAACTTTTAGAGCATGGATCCAAGGTTGACCAAGCAATATGTTATAGGGAAGATCAAGATCAAGCACTTGGAATGTAGTTTCTACAATAAGAGGTCCCACTTGGATTGGAAGTGCAATGATTCCTTGTGATACCCGTTCTTGGTCGTCATATGCTGTAATGGTGTACTTTTTATCTTCTCAATAGTATCTTCTGAATAGCCTAGATTTTTTATCAACTGCAAGGTACAAATGTTCAAACCAACATCTCCATCTACTAAGACTCTTTTGACCTTGTTTTTATGAATGACAACCTCAAGATGTAAAGCACAGTTATGAGATGGTTGTGATGGTAGGTATTGCTTAGAAAAGGTAAGGAGATGGCTTGCAATATGCCCTACCATAGCTTGAAACTGATCGGTATCAATGTTCTCAGGAACAAATAACTCAGACAAGGATTTTTCTAGTATTTCCCTATGTGTGGGAGATAACCTTAAGAGTTCTCAAATTGATATTTGTGCGGGGGTTTGCTTAAGTTGATCTAGAATATTGTACTTGCTAGGATTAGATGTGGGAAAAGTAGGTTGTGTCCTAGATTGAGATGGGACTCCTTGAATAGTTATGTTTCCACATCATGTGGTGACTCCACATTTCGTACTAGCTCCTTTGATGGTGACAATAGTGATAATGCTATCGTAGGAGGCAACTACATTGGAATAGGTATGCTACACATTGGTGTAATCCTTAGCTTTGTCTTTGCTATTTTATTTATTATGATCTGGCATAGGGTTCTTGTATATCTTAAGATCTTGATTCCCAGTTGTACCTCAATAGATATGGTATCATTTTCTATGAGATCTTGGATGATGTTCTTGAGTTTCATGTAGTTTTTTTTTTTATTCCCTTTGATTTTATGAAATTCAAAGAGATCATGCTCATTGTACCAGGATGGCTTCTCTTGTGGTTCTTGGTAGTTTTCAAAGTTGGGAAGTGTTATCATATTTGACTCTACCAATTTCTTCATGATCATTTTGATGGTTTTTGATAACTATGTGTACTTGTGTTTGGGATAGTTATTCTTGTTAGTGTTTTTCCTTTCTTGCATGTCAATGTTATTAATCTGATTGTTCTGTGGAGGTGTTGTTGGTTCTATAGTTGGTTGGATGTTAGCAACTTGATTGTTATTGGGTCTAGGAGCACATAGAACTACCTTAGCATCTACCACACTGTCATTTGTTACATTTTTGTTCTTTTCCCAGACATGAGGTTTCTCATTGGAACTAGTTGAAGGATAGTTGTCTTTGTAAGCTTGAGTATTTCCTTGTGAGATTAGATCTCTTTCAATGTTAAGGGCTCTAGGGACAAGTTTGTCATATGATGAAATGCATTGCATTTTCAAGTGGAATGAAAAATTTGGATCTAGATTGGCTATGATGATTCCTACTTGTTGTTTGTCAGGAAGAGGCCATTTGCTTTTACTAGCTCTTTTTCTCCATTGTTGTAAGAAATTAGCGAAAGTTTCTCCTTGATTTTTTCTAAGAGTGTATAATTCTTCTAGACTGATGTCCATGTCAAGATTGAAGGAGTAGTGATTGATGAATTTAGCATTGATTTCTTGAAAAATTTTGATACCAGGAGGCAGATGAGAAAACCAATCCATAGCATGACCTATTAAACTTTAAGGGAAGAGATGCATTAGATATGAATTGTTGTAAACCACTTCCATGCACATGATGTTAAATTCTTTGATATGGTCCATAGGACTTCCTCTCCCTTTATATTTGTCAAATTTGGGAATTTTGAAACCAAGAGGAAATGGTATCATTGCTATGTTTTAGTCAAATGGGTAAGGACACAAGTTATGTGTATGCAGTTTCTTTGTCTTTCCCATGTGAAGGTCTTGCATTTCATGTGAGTATTTTCAATTGTGATGCTAGATCGTCTTTCAGGTTAGGTGGAGGAATATATGGTGGGATGACAGATGAGTTGTATGGGGTGTATGATGGTGTGAGATTCTGTGAAAGTGATGGATATGTTCCAGATGCATTTGGATTGACGATGTTCAAATGAGGATAATAGGAACCTTGTTGTTGTTGTTGGGCATATTGTTGAGCTAGTAGGGCTTGTTGTTGAGCTTGTTGTTGGGCCTCTTGTTGTGCTTGATGTTTCTTTTTGTGTAGCTTGTTGTGCTACTAAGGCTACTTGTTGTGCTTGTTGTGGTTGATTTTGTTGATGTTGTTGGATAACTTGTTGATAGGCTTGTTGTGCTTGATGTAAAGCTAAGGCATGTGCTTGCAATGTGGGATCAGGTGGTTGTTGAGACATCTATGGCAGATTATGGATACTGATGTTTTGAGTGGGTAGTGGATTGCAGGTGAAAGGTGGAGGATTCCCTTGATTTAACATTCCTTGTAAGATGGTAGAATGAGGTGGAGGAATGTGTGTTTGATTTCCTAATTGATTTGGCATAGTAAAGGGAACTATGGGAAAAGATGAAGATGATGTCATTAAATTTTGCAATGGAAATTACAAACTAGGACCTTGAGTACATTGATTGAAGAGATTTCCTTGTCCCATGCTTTGAGAATTACCTTGTGCTAAAGATGTAAACAAGGGATTTGTGATCAAGGTACTTCCTGGATTAAGTGAACTTGTGATCAAGGGATTTTTTGAGGTGGATTGATGGTGGATGATGTGGAGGTGGTAGATGGCATGGGTGAACCCACGGGAGGGTTGGTTCTGTGATATGGTATTGACATGCCCTTGTGTTTTGTTTTGAGATACTTGGTCTATATTGCTTTGTGTAATAGTAGGAACACTTTTGGTACTCATAGGTGTGGATGAAGAAGGGTGTCCCTGAAATGTTGAAGTGGTTTTGGAATAATGAAATTCAAGTGGTGTGTGTAGCTATTTTAGAGCTTAGAGAACAAGAGGAGCACCAAAATTAGGTGTCCAAGCAATTGTTAGAGGTGGAGGATTAGTGTCAAGGGCACCCCCAAGTGTACTACTTTCAAATGGTGAGGTGTGACCAAAATCTTTAGCAAGAATTTTGCAAGACTAGGAATGTAAGTCTAATTTAGACCTAGTGATGAAGTTGTGAAACCTTGTGTTAAATTATGTGCGACAAACATCGGGGAGATAGGAGCTACATTTTCAAAGGCTTGATGTTCCATAAGTTCCTCCCTAGTTATTGTAAAGGGGTTTTTTGTGACATCTTCTATTTCATATGGTCCTGATGGTGATGAAGGTTGTTGTGATGGTGTAACCCGACTCCTTGGATTGAACTCTAAAGGATTTGGATCACTTGAGGTAAATGTACTTTGGTTTCCTCCATGATTCTCTTGTGTTGTGATCTAGTCTTTATCATAAATGTTGTGTTACCTATGGGAGATTTTTGTTGTGATTTTTGATGTTTGAACTCTCTAGTTGACTCAAATCTAGGTAAAAGAGACACTCTAAGTCTTTTGGGAGAAATTGAGATTGTGGGGGATGAAAAGATGGATGATGTGAAAAGTAATCTTTGCAAACGTTTTGGGACAACACTTTTGACTTGAGTTTGATGCTTTGATGTTGGGATAAAGGATGTTAATGAACTTAGAAATATTTAGGGTAGACTTGTGACCTTCAAGCTAAGCTAGTTCAAAAATGATAACTAACTTAGCTAAGTGCATGGAAAAGGATACATTTCACATACAAAGTAGCTAAGTTAGCAGTTGGTTTGATTTGATTTGATGTTTAAGTCCCAAAGTGTTGGTGTACTCAAAATTTTGTAAAGTTGGATGAAGTGAAAGATGAAATTTGATGAAGGGGTGAGTGAGATGTTTGACCCAATGTTGATCTAAAGTGAACCTTTATTTTGACAAGACCAAGGTATTGAGAATGGTGCTAGACCTCTACAATGTTCAAATCCTAAAGACCCAATGTTGATTTAAATGAGAGGATGGATGGGAATGTTCAAACCTTTTTGGGATCTCCTAGCTCGAGCATAAAATTTTCTCATCAAGGTGTAACAATTACGGTAAGCCCACTTTTGACCAAACCTTGTTCTATGATTCCTATGTCTGAAATGACGGGCTAGAGATTTTCCCCTAAAGATTTTGAATGTTTGATGAATCATTTTTAGGAGTTTGGTATCATGTAAAAGATCAATATTTTGACTCCAAAAGAATGCATATAATTCTAGACTGTACCTTGAAATGTGTCTATAATTTTTTTCTACCAACTTGTCCCTATTTTTGTGAAGTACTAAAAGGTGTTTCTTGAGATCTTTTGGAGTGAGATGATTAAGTCTAAAAGGACAACCTGTAGACCTTACCTTAGGGATCTTGGTTTTACGTGAGATCATTTACAAATAGTTCAAGTTTATGGAAGAAAGGGAGATATTTATTGCCACATGGAAGGTGGTAATGTTGGCCTTCCAGCCTCAATACTAGCTTGTTCCTCTTCTTCGTCTAAAATGGTTGTTGTGTTTCTCCACTATGTATTTGTTTCCTTGGTTTCAAAAGTGAAATTTCTCAAACTACTAATAAGATTGGTTTGTTCACCATTTAATGAGTTGAAATTTTGGTTCAATTATAACACCTGGAAGATCAGGTTGTTCAACAAGAGTAATTGGTCTCCAAATATTCATGTGGGGTTCATTTGTCAGTTTATCTTGCTTAAGTGAATGTATTTTACCACAAACACTTGTCTTGATTATGTTTTCAAGCTAAATTTTTATGTGCAAAGCATCATAACTTTCACAATGTCCATTTCATGAAAATCATGAGCTTAAAGCCATAATTGCCTATGTTGTCTTTGGGAAAATATGGGTTTGAGATTAATGTTAAGATATTTAGAAATCGCTAAGGATAAATCCTTAGGACAAGCAGTAATATCAAGGCTAGCTCAAGAAGTCCATATTTGAGCCAAATGGTTTGAAATTTTGAGGATGACAGTGAGTGTTTGATTTTGTATCATTTTGAAACCAAGAAAAGTGTTAAACTAACTCACAATCATTTACAATCCTAGGATAGAAATGGCCATATTTTTTGAGTCCCCACTAGGATTTCTCCAAACACTAGACAATGAGACCAATTAGAGATTTGGCAACACTAGCTCCCCTCCACGACACACACTTCTCGGGACCACCAAACCTCAAAATCCTTAAAATCTAGAGATTAAAAGGAATTTTTTTGTTTCTACAATTGAATAGTACAAATGTGGGGTGGCTTCAAAACGACCATTCTTGCACCGACAAATATTTTAGGATTTTGTCTTGCTAAACAAAGGATTTTAATAAGGGCTCCATTCAAGGTGGCCATACGCACGGCAAGATTAGCTCAAGATTATGGAGAATCAAGAGGCCTCCCAGTCCTTTCCCTAAGGAAGTATTTTTACGTATCACACAGATACTATGGGTGAAACTTGTCGATATGACACATTTGCATGTGTTTTTAATGACTTTTGTCACAACACATTTTTATATAGCAATTGGAAGAGCTTGGCTTTAGCTCGTTACCACTTGAGTCATTCCTTTGGGGTGAGTACTTTTTCCCACCAAGGTAGGCTCTCTAAAGATAAACAATAGCGAGAAAGTGCATCCATAGTTCTATCATCTTTTCTTGCATGAACAAAGAGAGAACACACACTATGCCTTTTTCTCACACTTGCAAGGGGGTTCAGTTTTAATCCAAATTGAAAGATGTAGGTGATTTTTCAAAGTTTTAGAGAATGTTTCTATTTCTCAAGATCACCAAATGGTGCAAGAGAATTGCATATGCATCCACTAACAACATTGAAAACCACAAAACATAGCAAAACAGTTGTAAATTTTAACCCTTCAAAGCAGTGATAAGTTTGTTTTAAGCACCAATTTAAAAATGAAGTTGCCTTGTTCAATTTTAAGCCCAAAGTAAAATGACGATGTGAAGGTTCAATTTTATCCAACTTTGAGCATTCATTTTAAACCCAATTTAAATGTAGTGTGTTTCCAAATGCAAAAAATAGAAAGCATAAAATTGGGTTATAATTGCACCAAAGCGTCAAATGCTTGTTACAATTATAGAACTCAAGATAGAAAAGTTTTTCTACACTTTAGCTTCATATCTTTGAACCTAAAAACCCCTATTAGCCTAACAACTAGAACATATTCAGAATCACATCAGTGGTCAAATAAATCAAAGAAATTAAATCACATGTCCAAAAAATAAGCATAAAATTTCTCACCCTAGCTGGGCATCACTGAACACGGCAGCGTCGCAGTTTGAAGTATGGGAATCGCTCTAGTGAAAATAGGTGTCACTCTACATCAAAAATAGTGAGCACAATAGCATCAAGATTTTGCTCGGCATTGCTACTCGTGTTCGTATCATGGTTTGAATTTTTTTAGCATCGCTCTAGTGAAGTTTAGCATTGTCATTTACACTTTTTGATACCTCCAGATTAAATATGAGTTGCCAAATTTAAATTAGTGATGGTGCATTAATTTGGCATTGGGATTTCAAAGTATGATGGAATTGCTATATGGCGATGCTCTTCAAAGGGCGTCGCTATTTGAGATTTGTGTGTCACTGCAACTTGCAAAACAACAAACAAACAAAATTCGAGCAAAAAAAATTGTTAAGTTAATGTCAAACCCTCCTAGCGCCATAATGTGAGATGAGGGAATGTTGGTGAGGGACGATTATGCTTGATTCATGATGAATCAAAACATAACTTCGCCAAACAAACCTACATATACAAACAAGATCATTCAAATTGGAATTCTAAACTAAGCATTTTACTGTAATTTGAAGCTACAAACTAAGAAAATAGTTAAATTCCTAATCTAACCCATTTGAAACTTATCCTGTTTTGGAATTGGTGTCGTGTTGATGTGAAATGATGACCCTTTCCCAATCATGTGATTAGTGAGCATGTTTCAGTTAATTCTATGGAAGATAATCGATGAAACCATTGTGATTGATGCATAAAAACCTAGTTAATGCTAAAAATGTACTAATTATGTTATTGCTAAGCTAATCTAAGCTAAAGCTATGCTACAAGATGAAAAACCCTAATTTATAAACAAGCTAAGATGGATGAATGGAAGCCATTAATGGATGCTCTAAGCTATGATGCAATTAAAATTAACTAAGATAAGCTAAAAAGTGATTGAATATGAGTGTGAGTGCATATGAGATTCAACAACATAAGTTTGCAATTGAAAAGATGGATCCATTTGTCTCCAAATAGTGACCTATTTATAGGAAAGAAAATGAGGAATGAAGAGTTGAGATCAAAAAGATTAATCAATAGTCCAAGATGAAGGAGATGAGAGGCATGGATCATGGATTCTCATCAATGGATGAGAATGCATGATGGGATTTTAATCAAGGGTTCACACTTGCCTCAAACAAACACACTTTTGACCTGCTCATACAAGTCAGAGGTGACTTGTTCAAAAGGTTGAAGGTATCCCTTTTTCAAATGATGGAGGAATAAGAATATAATTTAGAATATTCCTTTGGGTGAGGAAAAAAGGAAATTCTACAAATTAAAACAATTTTTTGATTATGCAAAAAAAGGATAAGGAATATTCCATGGGAATACTCCCTTTACTTAGAGGAAAGTTAGTTTAATTGCTAATTAAACAGTTTATTTAATCATGCAATTAGGGGATTAGAATAATTAAAGTGTTTATTCATTAAATTAAATGATTTAATGAATGGGGGAGAGATGAAATGATATTTAATTAAATAACTTAGGGTTATTTAATTAAATAAGATGACTTAGGGAATTAAATTAAATGTTTTGATGTATTTAATTTAATGAGATGAAATGTTAGCATGAAGGGGGATGAATTAACCCGATTAAATTAATTAGGCCAATAGATGAAAATGATGCAATTAATTAAATTGGCTAGGTTAATTTAATTAATGAAGCGAAAAGAGGATGGATTAAAAAGGAAATGATGTTAGTAAACCTGTTTTGAATGTATGATATTGATTAGGACATTTCCAGTGTCTAAACCTAACATTCCACATACATTTTAAGGAATGGAAACATTCAACATTATATTATGAATTCATTCTTGCCAAGAGATTATTGCACTTTATTCATCATCAAGCTTTAAAACTTGGATTTTTCTTTCATTTAGGAGCAAAGGGTGTGTATCCTTTCGACTCATTGGAGCTGATTACAGTAATTTCAATTGGATGATGCACCCATAGGTACTCATCCTCTCTTTTTGTTTTTTTAGGTGGATTGTTGGTACTACTCTCACTCAGTTCAAGACTAGAAGGAGTTGGTTTGTCAAGTACAAATATCAAAGTGGATGCTTGTTGGGCTAAATTTACCACAATGCGTGTATGAGCTTGAGTAGCTTGCTTCAATTCTGCTCTTTCATCTTTGATTCTACCCATAGCATGAGCGAAGGTTTCCTCCTCTCCCAACCAAGCTTCACCTTCAATGTTTGATACTTTGATGGTTTTTGATAAAGTTTTCCTTTCCTTTTTGGCTTGGAAGTAACGCTTGTTACTAGTGATTGATTTCCTAGTAGTTTGTTTAGTATGAACCATCTCTAGCACAAAGTTTTCAAATGTTAGTCATATATTTCATCTAAAATACTTACACAATGAGCTCCTAGGGCTGATTGTTTAACCCAGACACTTTGCTACCATGTGTAACAACCAATCTCCTTCTGACACAGAGTAACCGAGAGGTTTCACCCAAAGGTTAAAATTGGAACAAGAGAAGCAAATGATTTTTTTTTTAAACAAGTAATTAGAAACCTTCATGCTACTACATTTCATTTATACTCCCACTTATTATTGCAAATAATTTGGCCCCATAAATACATGATCTTACCCATCTCCTCCATTGTGAAGAAAAACCAAATTTTAATAGGCCCAAATTCAGAAACTCCCAATTTACTTTATCATAAGCCTTCATCATGTAATTTAACAATGAATGTTGGAATTCTTGATGTGGTTATTGAATATAAGACTTCATGTGCTATTATTTCCCCTTCATGAGTCTATCTTCCAGGTACAAAGCCTCCTTGTTCAGAAGAAACAATTTTAGGAATGAGAGATTGTAGTCTCAAATAGATTGCTTTGTGAAAATTTTATATATAGTATTACACAAAGAAATGGGCCTAAATTCTGCAAATGTTTTAGGCTCCTTGACTTTGGGAATTATAGCTATGTTGGTGACATTAAACTGTTTTAACATAAACCCCATTCTTCTTGACTCTTCCAATGCCCATAGCAATTCAAAACATATAAAGTCCCAACATTTTTGAAAAAATAAAGCTATATAGCCATCTAGACCTAGAGCTTTCTCTGGTGGTAATGAGAAAACCACATCTTTTAACTCCTCTAAAGTAAAAGGCCTCATCAAATGGACATTTTCTTCATTGGAAATCAGATGAGGAATTGTGGCAAGGAGATCTTTTTCATCTTTTTCAACATTGGTTTTATTGGCCTCAAAATTTTGTGGAGCTGAAAGAAGTTTTGAGAAGAATTTAATACCTTCATTATTAATATCTTCTTCCTTTGTTAGCTAGTTACCGGAATATATCTCCTGAATATAATGGATTGCATAATTAGAGGCTTTCTTAATCTAAGTAGAAGCATGAAAGAACTTTGTATTACGGTCTCCCTCTCGTAACCACAACTCTCTAGATTTTTGTCTCCAATAAGACTCTTCCCTTGCACACAGTTCTGCCCATTCTGCCTGAAGAGATCTCTATTTTTCATACAAGTCTATATCTAGTCCATTTTTTATAATGCTTTCATGTATGCCAAACAACTCTTTAAATACTTCTTTCTGCTAAAATATATTCTTAAAAACATGCTTATTCCCGTGTCTTTATTTGATGCTTTACATGTACCATTTTTTTGTAAAATTGGAACATTTTAGATCCCTCTTCATAAGGTGCTTTCTCCCACCATTGCTTTAATAAGTCAAGATCTTTGTGATAAGGCAATAATCTATAAGTTTTGGAATCTTACCCTTCCTTTGAATGAACTAAAGGAATTAGTGTATGAGGATTGGGTTGGTGTAGACAAGTTCTCTATTTGGATTTGGATAAGGGTATTTTTGTTGTTATCTTTGATAGTAAAAAAAATAGGGATTTTGTGTTTATAATAAAATCATGGTCCTATAAAGGGGCGGGTTTGAGCATGCAACCCTGGCTCCCAAATTTTAAACCTGACTATGCATCTTTCAAATACGTTCCCTTTTGGTTTTAGATGCCTTCTCTTCCATTAGAATACAGAGAATTGAGATTAATTGAATTAATAACCAATCAAATGGGTATTTTTCTCATGCATGATAAAGATTTCTTTAGAGACCCTTCAAATTCTATTAGGACATGCATTCTAAGGGATGCAGATAAACAATTTCCTCATAAAATAATGTTGTCCTCTATATTTGGAAAATGGTTTTAGAGAATATTATTTGAATCTGCTCAGTCTATTTGTCTCAATTTCCATATAGAGGGGCATTGTCAAGATCAATGACCATTGATAAATTATCCTCTCCAATCTGCACATTTAAAAAATGCTAAAAGAAGAAATGATTGCACAAATGGAAAAGTATGTGATCAAGAAGAAAGAGCTAAAAATGTTAATCATTCTGAACACTCTCATTCTATTCATTGTCCTCATAAAAGGAAAATATCTGAGGTGCAAAAAAAATGCACACACTTTACCTCATAAAAAGGAAGTTACAACAGTAAATGTATCAATTCCAAAGAATATTTGGAATCTCATGAAAATTTTCACCTCTCTTTGAATTTATATTCCCCCCAGGGAAAGTTATACTCAAAATAACAAGCTTCTGAGCTAGCTATGAAACTAATGTTTCGAGGCACAAAATAATACTTTTCCTCTTGGTTAGCTAAGGACATAGTTGATGTGGAAAAGGCTCCTCCTGCTCATGAGGAAAATCATCTTCAAATAGTCAATTCATCTTATCTTTCAAATATGGAGCTTCAACTCTTAGTTGAAATTTTTTTGTTTTCAATTGGCTCTGATCTTTTTGATGAAATAGTAGTAGATGAGGACCTTTGGGGAAAAAATATTGGAGAGCCTTCTAAATTTAACAAAAGGTCAAAATCATATTTTGTTGATCTTAGTGACAAAGAAATAGATTTCTAGTATTCTCATGTTAATTCTCAGGCTTTAATACTATTGAAGGAAAATGAAATTCAAGAACCAATGTTGTTGCAATCTCCATTAAACTCGCAGGTGAAGAAAACCCCTGGGAAGAGAGGTAGAAAATCAAATCTTGCCAAAATGCAAGAACAGGTTGAATCAGGGTCACAATTGACAATTTGGGAATCTTTTTCAAATAAGTGTCTGAAGAGAGCATGCTTCTCTCCTCGGGTTTAATGAATATTTCATCATGGAATGTCAGGGGAATTAATGCCCCTGACAAGCATGCTCACATCAAGCACTTGATAGATGCTTGTGGAGCAGATATATTTTTACTTCAGGAAATAAAAACTACAAAAGATTTGTTTAAGTCTTCAATATCTAAATGGAAAAATTGGGCATCTTCACATTCGCCTACTCAAGGAGCTTCAGGAGGGCTGATAGTATTATGGAACCCCAAGTTATTCCAAGTTAAATCTCATAAAAATCAACCATCTTGGTAGCTAGTGGAAGTTACAAAATTTGATCTTCATATTTGGCTTATAAATGTGTATGGACCTACTTCCACAATAGACAAGAAGAATATATGGGATGAAATATCCACAAATATTGATGCAATTCATAACGATAAAATTATTATTGCAGGAGATTTCAATGCAATAACATCACTGGAGGAAAAAAGTGGTGGTATTTTTCCTCTAGCTGGGGTCATGGCTGACTTTAGTCATTTCATTCTAGCAAATTCTTTGAGGGATATTCATCCTGAATCTGGAAAATTTACTTGGACTAACAGAAGGAAGGGTTTTTTGCAAATAGCTGAGAGGTTAGATAGATTTTTGGTCTCTTCCAATTGGTTTAGCTCATCACACAAGCTAATTTTTTCCATTTTTCCATACCCTGAGTCTGATCATTATGCAATTTCTTTATCGATATCAGGGATACCTAGTTCAAGGGTAAAATCTTCTTTTAAATTTGAGAGTATGTGGTTTAGGGATCCCATGTTTATAGACTTATTAAAGCAATGGTGGGAGAAAGCACCTTATGAAGAGGGATCTCAAATGTTCCAATTTTACAAAAGAATGGTACATGTAAAGCATCAAATAAAGACATGGAATGAGCATGTTTTTAAGAATATATTTCAGCCGAAAGATGTAGTATTTAAAGAGTTGTCTAGCATACATGAAAGCATTATCAAAAATGGGCTAGATACATACTTGTATGAAAAATAGAGATCTCTTCAGGCAGAATGGGCAGAACTGTGTGCAAGGGAAGAGTCTTATTGGAGACAAAAATCTAGAGAGTTGTGGTTATGAGAGGGAGACCGTAATACAAAGTTCTTTCATGCTTCTACTTAGATTAAGAAAGCCTCTAATTATGCAATCCATTATATTCAGGAGATATATTCCGGTAACTAGCTAACAAAGGAAGAAGATATTAATAATGAAGGTATTAAATTCTTCTCAAAACTTCTTTCAGCTCCACAAAATTTTGAGGCCAATAAAACCAATGTTGAAAAAGATGAAAAAGATCTCCTTGCCACAATTCCTCATCTGATTTCCAATGAAGAAAATGTCCATTTGATGAGGCCTTTTACTTTAGAGGAGTTAAAAGATGTGGTTTTCTCATTACCACCAGAGAAAGCTCTAGGTCTAGATGGCTATATAGCTTTATTTTTTCAAAAATGTTGGGACTTTATATGTTTTGAATTGCTATGGGCATTGGAAGAGTCAAGAAGAATGGGGTTTATGTTAAAACAGTTTAATGTCACCAACATAGCTATAATTCCCAAAGTCAAGGAGCCTAAAACATTTGCAGAATTTAGGCCCATTTCTTTGTGTAATACTATATATAAAATTTTCACAAAAGCAATCTATTTGAGACTACAATCTCTCATTCCTAAAATTGTTTCTCCTAAACAAGGAGGCTTTGTACCTAGAAGAGAGACTCATGAAGGGGAAATAATAGCACATGAAGTCTTATATTCAATAACCACATCAAGACTTCCAACATTCATTGTTAAATTAGACATGATGAAGGCTTATGATAAAGTAAATTGGGAGTTTCTGAATTTGGGCCTATTAAAATTTGGTTTTTCTTCACAATGGAGGAGATGGGTAAGATCATGTCTTAATGGGGCCAAATTCTCTATAATAATAAATGGGAGTTCAGTGATTTTTTTAGTTCTACTCAAGGTGTTCGGCAGGGTGATCCTCTCTCACCATTCCTATTCATAATTATGGTTGAGGCATTAAGTGGATTTATTACATTCAGGCATAATCAAAATCAATGGCAAGGTGTACAAATCCCAAATTCTTTAATCTCAGTAACTCATAATATTTTCACAGATGATACTTTATTTTTTAATAAATCTTCAATAAAAGAAGCACAACAAGTTAAAGAAGTTTTGGACAAATATTCAGTAGTCTCTGGTCAGAAGATAAATGAGGCTAAATCTAAAGTTTATATTTTCAATACACCTGAAGATTTGAAAAGAAAAATTGTTGGGTTATTAGGCTTTCAAGAGGCATAATTACCTTGTTCATACCTAGGTATTCCCTTTTTTAAAGGATCAAATAAAGCTTTCTATTGGAATAAACTCATAGATAGATTAAAATCTAGAATTCTTGCATGGAAAGCCAGATGGCTATTATTAGCTGGTAGAATCCTTCTGATAAAATCAGTCTTATCATCTATCCCTAATTATTTCTTATCGGTTCTTAAAGCCCCTGCCTCTATTATTTTGGAAATGGAAAAGATAATAAGAACCTTCTTATGGAAAGTCAATATTGATGAAAAGAAAAAGATCCCATTAATTTCATTAGAAGGTTTGGAAAAAGGAAAAAGACAAGGTGGGGCAGAGGTTCATAATCTCAAATGGAGAAATAAAGCTTTTGGGGAAAAACTTGCATGGAAGATGTACACAAGTCCGGAGGTTAAATGGGTGAAAATTTTGCAAGCAAAATACTTGGATAGTACCAACCCACTTAGAATTTTTATGGTAGTTGACCCTCCAAAGGGTTCAGCAATTTGGAATTTTATTATAAACAACAGAAGTCTTATAACGGATCATTCTTGGGAAGTAAACGATGGGAGGTGTCAAATTTTGGAAAGATTCTTGGTTTGGAAAGCCTCCTTTGGCCTTTAACTAGGAATTGCATGAGACAAAAGAAATTTTTTCCCAAGCCTGGGGGGGAAACTTGTTAGATTATGTTTAGTCCTCAAATCCAATATCGGGAAAGGTGTTAAATTGAGAATTGTTGACCCCTTCAAGTGTCCCTTATGTGATTTGGAACCTAAAATAGTTGACCATTTGTTTGTTCAATGTGTAATGGCTAATCAATGTTGGAATTTCATCCAAAGTAGACTTGAAATTTCTTTCCCTTTTCCAAACACATTATGGGACCTATTCCAAGCATGGTCGGTTATATTCCAATCCTCTTTTTTTGCATGCATATGGACCATCATTCCTACTCTTGTGATCTAGAATATTTGGTGGGAACGAAATATGAGGGTCTTCAGGAAAACTGAATCACTAATAGAAGTGCTAGTGTTAAAAAATTGAGAAAGCTATTTTAGAGGGAGTTAACTCTTGTGTCCAAATGGATAAGTTCATAAATTCTTCATTTACAAATTGGGACACCTTAATACTGAAAAATTGGAAATTCATTAAACTACCATTTGATGGTAGTATTTTAAAAAAGGATATTTCAAAAGTAAATAGAGCCTCAGTTTCTTGGCTCCCTCCACAAAAGGGTTTCATGAAATTGAATTTTGATGGAGCCTCTAAAGGTAATCCAGGTCTTTCAGGTGTGGGAGTATGTTTCATAAATGAGGTAGGGGAAGTGCTAGCAACATATTATTTTTTCTTGTCTAATGCCACAAATAATTATGCTGAAGCACAAGCATTACTACATGGTATGGAATTGGCAATTTAGGGGGGCTTTTCAAATCTTCATATAGAAGGGGATTCTCTGATTATCATTAATGCACTTAGGGTGAAGAGAATTCAAAACTAGAATCTTCAATATGTACTTAACAAAGTATGGTTATTAATTGGTAAATTAGAAAGGTCAATAATTACACATGCATACCATGAAGGTAATAAAGTTGTCGATTATTTAGCAATGATGGGAAGTGAAAAAAATGATTTAAAGGACTCAAATGTTCCCATAGACATAAATGCATTCCCAAATTTGATTGAACTAATTAATCAAGATAAGAAAGGAATCTGAAATTATATCAAGCTTGGGCTTAATGAATTGTTTCTTTTGATCAGCTTTCATCATGTTGGTCGTGATCTTATTGCATCATCATTTTGATGATCTCGGTACTAAGCTTACAGGATTTCTTTACGATGGAATGTGTAGCATCAAATGTCATGGCATTCTAAGACAATTTTTATATTTATATACACATTTGACAAGAAATTTTTCTTTTGGGCAGAGCATCCCTACCTTTCAATGAAAGGTTGTGTTGGGAACCCTCTTAGTTGCCATATGATCTTTGGTGTGTATCCCCGCCTAAATAACTCTAGCTCACTACTAAGGATGCCCTCCTACTAAGTATGAAATCTTTGGTTAATTAAGTGTCTAGAGTACAGTGAATTGAAAAGTTCACATGGTTGCAACAATACTCACTATGTCCATAGTTTTTATACAACTATACAACCATTGCAAGAGCATAGTCAAGGTTCACTACCCTACTCGACTTGGAGAAAGCTACTGACCTAGGGCTTACTAGACTACCTGTCCCACCCCAACAAACTTTTGGAAGAATGAAGAAGGTGACCTCTAGGTTTTTTATCATTGATGCCAACACTGTTTGGTAACTGGCTAAGTAAACTGTGTGTCTATGCTGATCCAATATTTTAGTCCGAAAATCTTCTAAGGAAAAGGAAACTCTATGATTTTTTTACATGTTGCTCAGGAGTGTCAGTTATAGGTATAAATGATCTTTTAGCAATCTTTGTTGATCTTATTGTGTAATCCAAGTGACAAAAGTTTGGTATTCTTTTGGCTGACAAGGTTGAGAACTGTTTGTACTTTGTGTGCTCCTTATTAGGTCTAGGCCAACCCAATGTATGGATGACATGTTTAGTTTTGTGCACCAAAAGGAATTTTGAATTGGTTTGAAAATTCATTTTGAATTTTGTGTGTTCATATTCAATTAGGACGACCTAATTGATGATGGAAGACATGACTATATATATGTGTGTGTGTGATGGACCAAATTATAGAGAGAGACATAGAATGTGTATGCGAGCGATACAACAAATGTAGTGTGAAGTGACTGATAATAATTGTATATCTACAACTAGAGTAGAATTTTTGTGTTTTCAAAGCTTAACTGGAACTAATTTTTGCACTTTGCAGATGCACTTCACCAATTCACTTTTGGTAGTGAGCCATACCTCTTTTTGTATCTTAGCTATAAGCCATCTTTTGTATTCAGGTTGTGAGCCTTTCAAGGACAGTGTGTCCTGGAAATGAGCCTTGTAATATCTTATGACCAGTTATAATATATTGTGAGCTAATCCTCACCATGGTTTTTCCCACTTTGGGTTTTCCATGTTAAAATCCTGGTGTCAATGTGTTATGATCTCTTCTATGTTTTGGTTCAATATTGCAGCTAGATGTGGATTGATAATTGGGTGGTTAATAATTAATTTTATTAGAAGAATACTAATTCACCCCCCCATCTCAGTATTTAGTGTATTCAACAATTGGTATCAAATCTTGGTTCCTCTGAAAAGTCTTACAACTTGAAGAAGGTCCCGAATTTGAATGCATGGCTAACAAAAGCTATCTTGCTCCTCTGGAAGAAAACTTTGTATTTGAGGAAATTAATGTTGCTATTGAAGAATTGGATAAAAGTGAACATGAGAAGGAAACTTTGAAAGGAAACCTAAAGGAAGCAAATGAATGCATTAGGAAGCTAAGAGAGAATATCAAAAATTTCAAGGAAAGGCATAGGGAAGTCAGTGATCTATTGAAAAAGGCTAATGAAGACATTGTCAAACTAAAGGTGCAAGTATAAGAGAATAGAAGAATTGAAGAATGTCAAAAAGCTAAGATTCAAAATAAAATTGATGAATGTACAAAGCTTGAAAAAGAAGTGGTAACTCTAAGAGCTAATTTGGAAAAAGATAAAGCTCATAAAGAAAGATTCAAAACTAGCTTTACAAGGCTTCTAAGGGTTTCAAATTTAAGTTTTAATTCGTATTAAAGAAATTTTTCAAGATTAAAACTTTACTATCTCTCAAACGATGCAGGATATTGAGATGACTCTTCTGCCATCGGATACATTTATTAATTCCACTCCTTGGGGTAAATTTCCAAGTCCATACAAGTTTGTTTAGGTTGACTTACTAAAAATAGTAAGTGACCATTTTTTACCTTTTTTGACTTCTGATTGTCTTGCACCCCTTAGGTGTCATCATGGGACTCAAAACATAAAAAAAAAAAGGAATTTTTTTTTGGTGATGCAAGATTACCCCTACACTACTAGATGCTCTTGCATCAAGATTTAAAAAATCTTAATGAACAAGTTATATATATATATATATATGAAAGTTTGTTTTTAGAAAAAAAAAGGCCAACCATGGTAGGTTGTGGGTATTCCTTGTTGGAATAGTTAGGAAAATCACCTAATGATTAATTAATCATTTATTAATTACTAGGTCCCTTATTACTTTAATTTCTTAAGCTAAATTGCCATGTCGTGCTCCTTGCATAAACTTAACTATTTAATCTATAAAATTTAAACATTGGAGAAAATTAAAATATGATAATATTTATCATTTATTTTAATTTAAAAGGGGGGTGTTAAGAAAATGTGACCTATGTTATTTTATTCTCAAGAATAAATAAATAAAATAAGAGAAATTAAAGATTCTAATTTCAAATGACCATTTTCTAATAATAAGAATAAATTACAAGAAAAACTAAATAAGTAAGTGTATATATATATATGAGTATTTATTGAAATGCATGTTTAATTGCATAAGTAACGTATGCATTTTCAAATAAGCCTTAATGAAATTGACATAAATGATGCAGGAGCATCCAGTGGTGTAAGGGCAATCTTGCATTACCCAAAAATAGTTAAATTTCAAGTTTCTAGGTTTTTAAATGATTTTATATTTTTGGATACCCTTTTCGTCATAATGAAATTCCCAATTTACGGTTTTTATTTTTGGCTCTTGGGTTGAAAGATATTGCAGTTTTAGTTTTCCATATTTGCACCTCAAAATCTTTTGAGTTAGATTTGAGGCACTTAGAGCTCCTGGATCAGCCCTGAAACTTGCTGAAATTGGCATAGCCAATTTCAAGTGCGTTATTGACTTCGAGACCTTTCCAACGGTTCAAACGGTTCGCGAATCGGAGTCCCGGATCAAAAGTTATGGCCCCGGGAAGTTGGTGCACTTTCTAGAAGATACAACTGCAAATGCTCTTTTTAAATTTGAACTTCATGTTGTAAATTTTTGGCGCCAAACTGCCTAAACTCAAATTTGAATGTTGTTTTGGCTCCAAACTAATGAGGAGCTCTATTTATGGGCGGGTTTCTAATTTTTGGGTAACTTTTTGGGGACAAGCTCGCATATTGCGAAAGGGTGATTCTGTAGCTTTCTGTAACTTGTATGTGTTGTAGAACTTGGGGATTTGAGATCCTCTACATGTAAGAAGCTCCATTTTCTGAATAATAAAATTATTCTCTTGTTTGTGGGTTATTTTCTAAGTCTCGGGCTCGCCCTCATCAAGTTAGTATCAAAAGCGGGTTTTCTTGAGCATGTGGGCGTCGTCGATGTAGAAGCCTGAGTTCACACGGGACCATGGTTGTGGGTTGAGGTCAAGAAA